>WBNP01003360.1:6876-75783 GCA_013401095.1 Passerina amoena
GCTGCTCTCCAGCCACTGTTCTCTCATTTATATTTGTCTCTAGCATTACTCCATCCTAGAATCTGGCTTTGGGCTCTGCAAGCCTCTTGTCCTGCTCCCCAAGAAAGTCAACAGTACCTCCCAGTTTGGGATCATCAGCAAACTCATTAATGTTGCAGTCAATTCCTGCATCCGGATCACTGATAAACAGATTGAACAGGACTGGCCCTGGAACTGGAACCTGAGAAACATCACTGGTGATCAGTCACCAGACAGATGTAGCTTCAATCACCACAGCCCTTTGAGCTCTGTCCTTCATAGAGTTATTCACCCAGAGCATCCTGAACTCTCAGCAGGATGTTGTGAGAGACAACATCAAATACCTTCCTAAGCATGCAAAAAACCTGCAAACATGCCTTTCTTTATGCATGAAGTGGACCCTATAATAGACATATGTCAAATTATTTAAAGAGGACTTTCCCTCTATGAACTAATATTCTTCTCCATAATGTTTCCAGGTGAGGTTAGACTGTAGTTTGCTACACTCATGCCCTTTTTGTAGATTGTAATAATATCCAATCAGAAAGGATTTCCTCAGACTCCCAAGACTTTCATAGATGATTGAGAGCAGTCCTGCCAGGACATTTACTGGAGATCCTTCAGAACTCTGGGATGAATCCCACCCAGCCTCACAGACTTGTGAACTTTCAGCAGATGCTGCTAATCCCTTATGATTTCAGTGTCCACAAATGGAGAATTCCTGTTCCCAGACTCCTGGTCCTCTGACTCTAGGGCCCAGGAAGGCCAAGGTCTGTATAAATTAATAAGGATAGAGGGAGGTAAAACAAATGCATCAAATGCCTCTGCTTTTTATTCATCCATATTAGTCAGATGATTGTTTTCAACAACTATCAATCCAGTGCTTTTCAGACCCCTTCTTGCTATTAACATAATTTAAAAGGTTCTTCCAATTACTTGATACAACACTGTCCAGTTTCAACCGATTTTCAGCCTTTAAAGTGATCTCCCTGCACATACAAACCACAGTCACAAACACCTCCATCTGCATAACCAATTGATGGATAAAAGATCCCTTAGCACAAGTAAAGGAAAATTGGGACAGACATAAAGATATCTGGGAGAGAATTTAGACCTATGTCCCTTATTTCAGGGAAGTATGCCTGACACTAGTCATAGCTGTTCTTATCTGGGAGAACTAAGTGTTTGTCCTTTCTAGATCATGTTATTTGCTTAATTTGTTAATTCTAATGAATAGGCCTCTCAAATGACATGAGAAAGCCATGAATTTCTTTCCAACATATTCCAATCACTGTTCCAGTGTTTTCATTGCCATGGTACATCTTATAGTGCTTTTTATAGTTCATAGGTAAACAGTTGTTCAGTATCTTTCCTCCCAAAAGGCTACTGCTACTGCTTGTTCAGTCTTTTGTACCTAGCATCATCTTATTTGCATTGCAACAAACAATACTATGTTTTTATTTTAAAATAAAATTCAATAACTAAATGCTTTTATTTGTTTTGATATTCATAAGCCCCTCAAATAGACTAGCATTTTGTGTCAATACAGTAGTATCAATGTTATGATGAATTTATACCTTGAACTATTTGGAGAACAGGAAAATGCAAGATACAGGAAAAAAATCTAATATTGAAAATTACTTACTACTAGACAGGACTCTTTTAGGATCAAGTAGATTCCATAAAATGCATTCTAAAAAGATTTAGTTTATATACAGCTGCTTTCTTTTGCTTTAATTTCTTATAGAAAGGGAAGTACATCATGCCAATAACAGGCTCCTTGTTCAATTGCCAAAGGAAAAAAGAATACAAATAGGTTCTATTTATTCCTGAATACATATGAAGCAGTGCAGAAATAAAAGGAAAGTGAGTTAGCTGAGGAAGAAAGATTAGTCAGGGCTTGTTTTTTTTCCTCAAATCAATACCTTATAATTTCTTCATTAGCACACAGAGCTATGATCCCTTTCCCATGACATAAAAGATGCACAAACAGATTTTTTTACATGATGTATTGAATCCCTTGTTGATTTAAAATGATCAAAGAGCTAAGATGAAAGCTTTAAACTCTGTGATAAAACATTGATAATTGTGCTGTAATATTAAATATTGTGACCCAAATAAAGAGGTTTTCAAACCTCAAAGCTTTTAAAAAGCCATATATAATATTTTTTAAGTCTTATTGTGTCAACAGTTCTATAACTACCAATTATCTATATAAGATTTTGTATTATAACTGCCAATAAAACCTGCAATTCTGGCTGCAATGAAGTATTCCATTTAGATTAAGTAGCAGATATAATCAGGTAAATCAATAAGAATTATTTTAAGCTGTTCATAAATGCTTAAGAAGATTGAATTTGTATTGTCCAGGGCTTTTTCCACATGTTCAGTTTGATTCTAATTTATGTAATATATCAGTACATTTAGGAAATTCATTTAAATGCCTATAATGTAAACTTATAGACAAACTTCAAAAAAATGCCTAGTAAATAATTACTTGCTAACATTGCAAGCTTTTAATTGTTTGCTTAATTAGCTGATTTAATTAATGTAAATACCGCATTGCTTAAACACTTAAGATTAATTTCTGTGGCTTCATGTCATTCAACAGTATATGTGAGATCAGTTCAAACAGAGAAACATGATACTACAAGAGCAGTGACATTTTTTGATATTTCAATTTTTTCTACAGCACTGAAATTTATTTTATGCTAAACAGAGCTAATCAATCATTTTAATTAACAACCAGAGGTGGGCTAGGTCTCCCACTGAACTGAAGAGTGAAAGCTAAGGTTTGTGCCAGGTACTTCAGGGCAGATTTAGCTTATTGAGTTTGTCTGGTTGTTGAGAAAGAGTCTCAGATATGAAAGTAGCCCCCCTTCTTTCTACATCCAAAGCAGGTCTTTATGAAATGTGGCATTTTGTTTTGTGAACAGATATAAAACTGTTTAATGTTTGTTTTTAAACTCTGCTTTTGTCACTGTGGGTACCTTTTTGTTTAGACTTCAGGGTATTTTCAAAGCTGTGTGTAGGAGTTGAGAAATTATACATCTGAATCCCATTATTTTCTAACAGGATTTGAATGCATATATTTGCCCAAAGATTTAATTATAAGTCTCTGCAAACCTAGATCAATTAGGCAACTTAAAAACCTGCTCTTTGGGGAAATAACTGTCAGTTTCTCTTTTGTTTTGAGTGTCATAATTATACCATAAATTTGCTCTAACACTTTTTTTCTTTATGGCAATAAAATATATAAAAATATTATAAAGTCTCAGTATTTAAATCAGTCAGTACAGAATTACAGAACTGAGCTGGAAGGGATTTCAGAAGTCCTTGGTCCACCTCTTTGCTTCAACATATAAAGTATAGTTATGTGCAAGATGTTTTCCAGTTTGGAAAGACTTCCTAAAGTGGAGACTTTAGAGACTCTGAAACTGGCCAATTCTAATATATCTTTATATTTATTATTTCAATGTACAAATTAAAATGTTATTTAAACCAATTAATTATGTATTGTCCTATTATCTCTGTCACAGAGAACTGGCAACTACTTTTCACTTTCAATCAGTATTTTAGATATTTAATAATTCTTAAATCTTTGGCATTCTTTCAGACAACCAATCCCAAATTGTATCATTTCCTTTCTCTATAAAAACTATCCCCATCTCTGATTATGTTAATTTTTCTCCTCTGAACTACTTAAACAGTTGGTGTATAGCTTTCTTGGTGGTTCTAGTGGCTACTCAGAAGAGGTTACTATATTCCAGCTAAGGTTTCATGTATGAGGAACAAAGCAGAAGAATTACCTAGCATCTTGTGTGAGCTGTACTTCATTTACATATCCCAGCATGATGTGCAATGCTCTCCTTAACAGCAGCATGACACCACTGATTGATTTGTGGCTTATGATCTGCTGAGGATTAGCCTCAGATCCTTTGATATTGAATTGCTATTTAATCAACTCATGTAGAACTTCTATCTCTGTATTCATGTACCTGAAATTACAATCCAAAAGCAGAAGACCGTAATTGCCTTTATTGAATTGCATCATTCATTTAAAAATAATTTCCCCCCCCACCCCGTTTTTAAAATTATTTTGAATTGTAATCCTGACTCCCAGTATTCTTGCAGTTTATATCAGGAAAATGCAATAAATGTATTTTCTATACCATCACCCAGGATATGAATGAAGAATAAACCAGAATTCAAGTAGGGTCCACTGAGAAGCTTTAAGTAAATCTCCTACCATTGACAGTTTCTCTAAGAATGCCATCTGGTGACCAGTTTCACTGTAACACTGGTAGTCTCATCTATACTACCTCTGTGAAGCTTAATTTCAAAAATATGTGAAATTATGTCAGCTGTCTTACTAAGGCCACAATCTAGTATATTTTGATTCTTCTACTACACATAAAACATTAAATCCAAATTAGCTGTTACTTTTTATCTTTTAAAGTTTTACAAATAATTTGGTCATCAGTCGGCGAGTGGTAAACAATTAAATTGTGCATCACGTATTTTGTCTATTCTAATTGCTGTTTTTATTATTATCCTCCTTTTATGTCCTATTAAACTATTAAACTGTGTTTTTCTCAACACACAAGTTTACTCACTTTTCCAGTTCTCTCCCCCATCCTACTGTGAAGGTGGGGAGAGAGCAAACAGCTCTGTGGTGCTTACTTGTCAACTGGAGTTAAACCATGATAACTGTTTTTGTTGCCCAATGCAGGGTGTGATGGTTGAGATAGTAACAAATCTGACTAGAACACATAATAATAATTTTTTATAGACACTATTTCATTAGTTTAAAAATTTCTGGTCACAATGTTGATTTATTTGCTCTCAAATTTGGTGTGCTTGTACTTTCACTTGCCTTGCTTAATATCTTCCTTGTAGTATATGTTGCCCATCATGCTGTTTATCATCCATGAGAGCTGGACTAAGGTTATCATGTTGTTCTACTCTGTAGCACTGTCTAATGATACTATAGAATAGCTGGTCGTGAAACTAATCTGATAGTTGTACTCATCATAGTCATCATCTCCGTACTTTGGGAGCCATCTATTGGAAAATATTAATAATTATATCTTTTAGCTTTTCCTTTTTTTCCTTGCAGATGCAATCCATGCAGGAGACACTTCTGTCTTCCCCTCCTTCTCCTCCAGGCTAATTATGATAGCTCTTGAGAATTTTGATTCTCCTTGGGATGTTCAAACTAGCATGTTCTTGTTGGTACCTGTTCTGAACGTGTTCAGGTCTTGTTTAAGGTTAAACAACTATTTAATAACACATTCAGAGATCTGCCTTGAGGCTGGATGAGTGGCAGGATCTGTGGGTTGCTATAGGCAAGTACCCAGAAGAGTGGGTACCTCCAGGGTTTTGCAACTCCACCCCTGAAAAAGTGCAGAATCTGGAAAAAGTCAATAAAATACTTGGGAAAAAATATGCAATCACCCTGGAAATTCCAGAGAAACACAAATCACTGCAAGATGCTGGGGCCTGGCTCAGGCCTGGCCCAGGCCCAAGCACTGTTCAACACTTCTCAGCACCCTCAAGGGGAAGAGATGGTCTCTGGATGTGACACCAAAATGACAAATGCTGCAGATACTTAAACTGAGATGACAGGTACTGCAGCTCATTTAGTGAGGGATAAAGAAGCAGGGCCTTCATGAGAAGAGCAGCAGAAACGGGCATATCCCAATAATGAGACAAAACCACCTCATTTTTATTTTAGAGTGATCTGCATTAAGCAAGTTGTTATAACTCACCCATACAAGTGGACCACCATGGAGAGAGAAACTATCAAACTAATACAATGAATACTTATAACAAGTTTCTTGTGTTTCAGCTTTAATAGAAGAATAGTGCTGGTAACACAGTGATGTTTTTATTATTGCTAAGTAGTGTTTGTACTGGGTTAAAGAATTTTCAGCTTCTCATGGCCTGCAAGCTAGAAGGTGGATTAGGCACAAGAATTCAGGAGAGAACACTGCCAGGATAGCTGACCCAAAGTCGCCAAATAGATATTCCATACTGTATGGTATCATGCTCAGTATATAAACTCAGGAGAAAGCTGACTGGAGGCTACTGTTCTGGAACAGGCTGGCATTGCCTGGAGAGTGGAGTGCAATTGCATTGTGCATCACTTGTTTTGTATATTCTAGTTATTTTATCGTCATTATAATCATTATATTCCTTTTTTCTGTTCTATTAAATCTGCCTTTAACTCAACCTACAAGTTTTCTCACTTTTGCTCTTCTGATTGTCTCCCCCATCCTATATAGGGAAGGAGATGGGAGTGAGTGGGCAGCTGTGTGGTGCTTATTTGCCATTGGGGGTTAAACCATAGCACTCTTTAAAGCATTGTTATATTTTTCATTTTCTAGTCTTCTGAAACTTTGTTAATTTTTCATGCACTCTCAGAAATAAGGAAAAAAATCTGACATTACTTTTATTAGTTTTTAACGCTGTTTGAAATACATAACATCAGGGCCAAAAGATTTTAGCAGATTCGTATTTTTCAAGTATGCTCCAGCATATTATTTCTCTGTTTGGCAGTAAGACCTTGTCAGTGACATCAGCTATGCCTTTGGTTGAGTATTTCAGGGAATGCTGACAGAAGGACATGGTAATATTCCCCTGTTGATAGACCATTTCCACCACTGGCTATCTTTTTCCTTAAATATACTTGCAGAATTATTTCTCAACATTCTTGCATGTTACTTCCTGGTTGTATTTTAATCTGTGTTTGTTCTGGTGTTGTTCATATCTATGTGAGCCACTTGTCCTATCTTTCCAAGTTTCTATCTGACCTAGTTTTCATAGTCTGCATGATCTCTTTCATGGTTTAAGTCATTTGATCTCTCGATATTCTTCCTGTTCTTCCTCTGTAATTGGATAGTCTGCACTTCTGTCCTTAGTATTATCTCTTTAGGATTCAGCTGTCTCTTCTTAACTAATATTTCACTGAATTTGTTTCTAAGTGTTCTGAGTTTATTAAAGTCCACCTTTTTGGAGTTTATTTTTTTATTGTTCGTTTTTCTTCCTAAGGATTGTGCACTCTATCACTTACTTCCTAAAAAGTAGCATCAAATCTAAAAGAGCTTCACCATTCAATCTTTTATTTTTCCTTTTTTTTTTTTTTTTTTTTATATAACAATTGCCATTCAATCATTCCAGGAACTAATGACTGGACAAATTGATTATTCAGACAGAAATACAGGTTTTGTTAGAAAATTATAGACTAAGCACAGTAATCTCTCTGGCTATTGCATATTTTCATATCGGTGATTTAAAAAACTACAGCTTGAGAAGGAATTCCTGCTTCATAACTTTTCTATAAATATGTCCACTTTGTTCTGATTTTTAATTATCCATGGCAATTGAATATGAAATTTCTAAGCCCTAAGTAACTCAGAATTCTTGAGAAAATATCAACCACTTAAACCACTTCTTAGTCTGTTTGTGGCTGCAAGAAACCCTTTACAAATACTATGTAAGCCCACAGCCCTGGATGCCTGAAAATATAAATATAAGCAAAGCATTTTTCAGTCATTACTGTTATGGACATTGTCCCTGCAATGCTTTGCACACATATAAGGTAAGCATGTAATGCTCTCCGATCAGAATGGTCACCAATTATTGACATAACAATGTATATCACTGCATATTTCAAAGAACAGTGGGGATTTAAGGTTCAAGTTCTAATACTACAGAAATCTCCTGAAATAACTTAGTCAGAAGAATACTGCCTCCTTCCTATCAAATGGCAAATTTCATGAACTGGCTACACAAACATTCCTGAGATATTATGTCATTGATCTAAACATGTCGAGCCATGTCAGTGGTGCATTCCATAATAGGATTTCTAAATATAAACAAAAGTTTTCTGACTCCACTCCTCTGAAATCTTGAAAGCTTATGGTTATGATCTCATTCCATTTAATGACCTTACACTAAGTCAAGCAGTAAAGAACAGAACACTTGTAAAAATACATCCAGCTGAAAATGAAAAACAACCAAAAACTTCACAATGAGTGCATTGTCTGTAATCAAATCCAAGTTTTATTTCACTGATAAGCACATAAAAAATAATAATAATACATTTGAAAAATTTTGTTTTGGAGAGGGCTGACAGTTTAATGACTTTGAGATGCCTCCATCAACCTGCATTTTATTGTCATTGCTCTTGAAAAATAGACTGCGTGAAAGTAAAATTTGTTATATTCTCTGCATAAACCAATCTAGTTCATAAAACTTTAACTGAAATTATGCAGGTTTATGAACTACAAATAAAATACTTTATTTCTTATCAAGATTCCTCCCAAGTATTTTAAAGTGGATTTGTTCCTTTTTATTGCTGCTATTTGCTGTGTTTGCCAAGAATGTGGGAAAATGGTTTCCATCTGAGGATGTCTGAACACATACATCCCCTATAGGGTAGCTTCTCAACCAGCAGACCATGTTGCACTCTAGTATATGTGCTCGTGAAGATGGGGCAAATATTCTTAGGGTTTGCTTCAGTTTTCTCAATCTTCCACTAAATCCAGGCACTCCCACTTTATCCACTTTATGTGAATGCCACAGACATCATCCTGGAGAGCTTTTAAATATTTCATGCAAAAATATTTCTGTCCTTCAGGGAAGGTTTAGAAAGACTCAATGACTCTTCTTCACATGTGACTCAATAGGAATGTACCATACTGTTATTCAGAGACCTCTGGAAGAATGAAACAGGATCTAACAACTCTAAGTTGTAGATGTTGAGCACCCAGATCTTTGAACAAATTCTTAAATTCTGCTGTTAAGTTTTGTCTGAATACATAAAGCACTCCTACTCAGTTTGCCATCTCTGAATTCCGTACTGAGATGGAGCCTGGATCTGTACACCAATACTGGTGTACTGATTCAATTAGGTACACCCATTTGAATAAATGTCCTAGATAGGCTTAGCATGTTCCATTTGGAATTAAGGCATAGTTAATCTGTTAATTGATATTAATAATTGAAACAGACTTGATGTTTAAAATTGCAGTCAGATTTATTTTAAACACTCCTTGGCTTTTAGCTGGAATGTGTTTTAGGTTTGTGTTGTATTTATTGTCTGACAGTTTGAGGTCAATAAATTCGATTGCATGCAGCTTGAACCATATTGTGAGCTTGAAAATGCATCCTGTTCCTGATACTGCCATGGTCTTTATATATGACTTCTGGAAATTCTCTGAGCATCCACTTCTCTCTGAGCAAAAATGGAAGTAGAACTGAAACCAGTAATTAAGAGTAGCTGTATGTCAGGTATCAGAGTGAAGAAATGTATGCAAATTATTATTATTTTCTTTTCAGCATAGAAGTATTTAATTATTCAGTGATGGTTTTGCCAGTTAACGTACCACATTACGATAAAGCAAAGACACTTTTTGATTCCTTTGATTTTGTGGAATTCTAGTGCTTCATGTACAGCAGTCTTGCCTAGTAAGTGACAGGTTGATACTGATTCCCCCTTATCATATATATTGCAATGAATATGCAGCCTTTTTTCAGCCTTTTTTTTTTTTTTGTGAAATGCATATATGAACAAAAAATACAGACACCATATTTTCTCATATTCTGCTGCATTTATTAAAAGTTTCCAAATTGTGTCCTCAGCTGAAATACTGACAATGTTTTATTAGTGATTTCTCCTATTATGTCAGTAATCACAGAATCAATATTTTTAAAAGAAAATATCTACTCTTTTTAGCTATCCAGCAGAATATGACAAAATGCTCTACTAGTCCATGCATTTTGAAAAGTGGAATAAAAGTAGATATATTAATTATATAAGCTCCTGACCAGCAGTATGATAACTTTGGGCAAATGCTGTCAGCAATATCTAGGCTGTGAGTAAGCTGCAAAAAGGGCACAGGATATCATTTTCTATAATTTCACAGGGGACTCCATCATCCTCAAATCAGGCTTAAAGGCAGACTATTTTTTTCTATTGGTCTTTAAACTCTACATAGAATTCTGTTCTAAATAATGACTGAAAAATTCAAGAGATGAAAATACCATCTTTAGAACATACTAGCAAAGTACAAACATCAATAAAAGTGCATGAAGAAAAGTGCTAGCAATTAAAATTATTAGGGAAGATATTTTTAAGTAAACTTGGTAAATAAGATTGTCTTGTATGTGTCAGTTGTAGCTAAGTATCTAAATTGTTTAGATTATTTAAAAATCCTCTACTAGTAAAAGAAAAATTTCAAAGGCAAACTTAGCTGGAATTTCACGGACTCATAGAATGGTTTGTGTTGGAAGAGAACTTAAAGATAATATAGTTCAACTTTCCTCCCATCCCTGCCCCTTCCACTAGCCCAGGCTGCTCAAAACCTTGAACACCTCCAGGCACGGGGCATTCACATCAGGGCATCCTGTTATACACCCTCACCACCCTTACAGTGAAGAATTTCTCCCAAATAGCCAATCTAAACTTACCTTTTCTTTTAATTTAAAGTCATTAAAGTTTTAGTTAACCCCACAGGCCAGGTTGGATGGGGATCACTGCGGGAGATGATAAAAGTGATCACTGAGTCACTTTCAGTAGTTTGCCAGCAGCCCTGGCTAACTGGAGAGGTTCCAGACATCTGGAAGTTAGTAAATGTGATGCCCACCTATAGGAAGATCAGAAGGAGGATCCAGGGAACAACAGGCTTGTCAGCCTGACTTGACATTGGTGCTGGGGAAGGTCATGGGTCTGATCATCTTGAGTAGTATTACATGAAATGTACAGGATACTAGGGGATCAGACCCAGCCAGCACAGCTTTTCAAAGGCAGATACTGCTTGACTAAACTGTCCCCCTTCTGTGACAGGATGGCCCAATTAGAGGAGGAGGGAAAGGCTGAAATGTTGTCTGCCTAGGATTTGATAAAGCTTTTAACACAATTTCCCATAGTCTTCTGTCAGAGAAACTGGCTGCTTGGGTCTTGGACAGGCATGTTCTTCACTGGGTAAAAGTCTGGCTGAATGCCTGTGTCCAGGATTTGTGGTGAATGGAGTTAAATCCAGCTGGTGCCTGGTCCCAAGTGGTGTTCCCCAGGGCTCAGTACTGGAGACAGTCCTATTTAACGTCTTTATGATCTGAAGGAGAAGACTGAGTGCACCTTCAGGTGAAGCGGTCCAGCTGGAGAAGGATTGTCCTTCTCGGACGTCCCGGCCAGCTATCCAGCACCGCTAGCAGTAGGGAGGCACTATCCCGATCTCCGTGGTTCGGGACAGCGCCTAAGGCAAACGCTCTGTGCTATGACAGCAGCGCTACCTTGTGGTAGGACGTGGCTCGGCTTAGGGCTGCAGTCAGCAGCAGAAGACAGCGCTCTCCAGCTGTGGTGAATGCAGGTTCCTTGACTCCCAGGGAAAACAGACAGCCGAAGAGGGAGGGGGGAGGTTGAAACAGCTTATAAGGAGGGAGGGCAACAGGGAAGGAGTCAGTCCTTCGACGAAGAGAGTTTCAGAGGGGATTGACTTAGGGAAAACCTCAATGGGGATAACTTGAGGGTGGGGCCCGGGTGGGGCCCGGCCCCCGAACCAATCACTCGATGCTCTAGCTGGAAGTTTCTAGAGAGTTCTAGAGAGAAGGGTGGGAGCGGTGAGGACAGGGCGCCGGGGAGAGACTTGAGAAAGGGTACGTTAATCTCCAAGGCAGCTGGGGAGGAGTTGGGATAACCGGCAGCACAAAGGAAGGAGGGGAGAAGCAGGGCAGAGCTGTTGCATGATAAAGGGAACAGAACAGTCCAACTTCTACAGACACAACACAACATTCAGGCAGTCTGACACTAGGTTGGGTGGGCGTGTTGGGGTTAGGAAGGCTCTACAGAGATGTCAGAATAGAGTCATGGGCTGAGGCCAGTTGTATGAGGTTGAACAAGGCAAAAATCTGTGTCCTGCATTTGGGCCACAACAATTCCATGCAACATGACAGGCTTGGGGAAGAGTGTCTATAAAGCTGCCCGGTGGAGAGAGACCTGGAATTGATGGCTGACAGAAGGCTGAACATGAGCCAGCATGGCTCAAGAAGACTAATGGCATCCTGGTGTGTATTAAAAATAATGCAGCCAGCAGGACTAGGGGAGTGATTGTCCTTTTGTACTCAGCACTGGTGAGGCCTCAACTCAAGTACTGTGTCCAGTTTTGGGCCTCTCACTACAAAAAAAGTCCCTGAGTTACTGGAGCATGTCCAGAGAAGAGCAAAAGTCTTGGTGTAGGGTCTGTAGCACAAGTCAGGTGGGGAGTGGCTGAGGAAACTGGAAGTATTTAAGCTGGTGAAAAGAAGGCTGAGAGGAGAATTCATCACTGAAAGGACGTTGTACGAATGTGGAAGTCTGTCTCTTCTCCCAAGGAACAAGTAATAGGACAATGGGAAATTACTTAGAATTGTATCAAAAGGAGATTTTGATTGGCTGTTAGAACTAAATTCTGCACTGGAAAGGAGTGTCAAGCATTGGAAGAAGTTATTCAGGGAAGTGCTTGAGTGATCATTCCTGGAAGAGTTTTAAAAGTATGTAGTTGGGACACTTAGGGACATGGTTTAGTGATGGACATGACTGTGTTAGATTAATGGTTACTCTCAGTAATTCTAATGGCCTTTTTCATCCTAAGTTATTGTACAATTCTAAGTCTCTGCAACTATGATTCCATGGTGACTTTATATTGAAAATTGTCTTAAATAATTAGTATCAAAGACAATCTTTGTAAGAATTATCAGTTTTTTGCACACCAGTTATACTTAGTTTTTTAAAGACTGAAGATATTGATATAAGCTGCATGGGCAACTACTGTTTTTAAAGAAGCTGAACCATGCAACTAGAGAAGAAAAAATAATAAAGACACAATAATAATAAATTTGTCTTATGACAAATCTTTAGCAGAGCATTATAATACAAATGTGTATTTAAAGCATGAGGAAAGATCAACATTTTCTTGTTAGACCAAGTTTAATGAGCATAAATTCATAAAATATATATCAAGAACTTCATAGTTCTCTTATCCATTTATCACACATGCTCTGTGAGTATCTAAATTGCATTTTCCTGTTTGCATGGCACCTCTGTGCCCTATCTAGCTGCATGAAAGTAAAATCACATTCACCTGCATGTTGGAGGAGTTGAAAATGTTCAACAAACAAGATGAGAATATGGCAAGATGAAGACTGAGTGGCCAAGCTGAATGTGTTATGATAAAGGTGAATTCTGTAGTCTCATCACTGTCAAAACATATTTCCTGTATCTTGTCTCCAGAGTAATGTATGTGATTGGTGGAAAAATACAGCTTTCTAGCTTCTGATTGATGTAATGCCATTCAGTAACTGCAGATACCACATCCCGCTTCAAAAGGAAGCATGGTTTGTAAAATTTAAGCAGAGGAGCCATGAACAGGCTACCCTTACACAAGGATGGACAACAAAAATCTTGCTTTTCAGGGTTTTTTTTTATTTGTTTTCTTCAAGACAATGGAAAGCTGTATATGCATGTAAAGACTAAAATTTAATTGTTTTTAAGCTATTCAAACTTATTCAAAATGCTTCAATCACTTCATGAAGCTTGAAACCTCTTAAAACAGCACCAAATAGCAGGCTGTAAAACATTTCTATGTGTATGCTTGTGGGTTTTTTTCAGCTTGAAATTTATCAAAATAACTTTTGATACAAATATTTTTCAACAGCCAGCTGAACATGAACCAGCATGTGTCCAGGTGGTCAAGAAAGCCAAAGGCATCCTGGTTTGAACCAGAAATAGTTTTGCCCACAGTGATTGTCCCCCTGTACTCAGCACTCATGAGGTCACACCTCAAATCCTCTGTTGAGTTCTGGGCCCCTCACCACAAGGAAGATGCTGAGATTCTGGAGGCAGTCCAGAGAAAAGCAATAGAGCTGGTGAAGGGTCTGGAGTACAAATCTAATAAGAAGCAGCTGAAGGAGCTGGGAGTGTTTAGCCTGGAGAAAAGACGGCTCAGGGGAGACCTTATTGCTCTCTGCCTGAAAGGGGGGTATAGAAACATGGTTATTGATCTCTTCTTCAAAGGAACAACTGGTAGGACAAGACAAAATGGCCTCATGTTTTCCAGGGAGGGTATAGTTTGGATATTAGGAAAAATGTCTTCACCAAAAAGATTAGGAGTTAGGTTAATGGTTGAATTTTATGATCTTAATGGTCTTTTTCAACTTAAATGGTTCTATGATTAATTTATTTTTATCTTTTATCCAGTGAGGAAAATTCAACACAGATGAAACTCAATGTTGCCCTTTGTCAATGAATATATTGTCAGAAAATTAAGACGGGTCTACTTAACTTTTCCAATCTTAAAATACACACTTAATCAACCTTAAAAAAAAAAATCCCTTTCACTTCCCAGTTAGTGATTTGACTGAATATTCTTTTAATGGCTAGGTGTAGTTTTCTGAGTGTGTGTTTTTCAGTGGATAGGTTGTACGAATCTGGAAGTCTGTCTCTTCTCCCAAGGAACAAGTAATAGGACAATAGGAAATTACTTAGAATTGTATCCATTTTAAGAGGACAATGACATATTTTAATATCTGCAGAGAACTGAAAACTGGTGCCTGTAGCTAAAAAAAAGGGAGTTTACAACACTACCTACTTTACACCAAATTGGAATAGCAGGAACTCTGAAGAGCAAGCAGAATCCTGATAGAGATGGCAATATCCTAACCTTTCTTTAACCATTTATTCAGGAAAGGCACTTCACTGTCAAGTTTATAATTCCGTGTTGATACTACTTTTGGAATTTGCATTAAATGACATTTTGATTATAGTATTCAAATGCCTGTGCCCTTAAAACTTTGCCATTTATTTTGTATTCAGAAATCTTCCAGCTAAATGTCCCCATTTCCATTTTGCTCGGGATTCCACTGAGACTATAGGGGAAAGAATTACTAAGGTTCTCCTTCCCAAAAGAGTCTTGTCAGGTAAAAGAAATTCAAATTATAGCATATTATGCACCTGCTCTCTGATTCTTAGCTCTAGATTATCGTTTTGAGCAAATAAAATGGTGTTTTGTTAAAAGTAGCCACCTTTTTTGTTGTTTTAAATCTATCTTTAATAATAATCCAGGACATACTTAGACAAAGCAAGTGTGTGTAGTTATTATGTAAATTCTCTGACCATGCCTTTGAGCCATAACCTTTTGAAACCATTGGGAGTTTCAACCCAAACAGTTAGAGACATTCAGTGAGGGAAAAAATTACTAATGATATTAAAACAGCAACAGGGATATGACCTCAGGAAGTTCTTAAGTCGGAAAGTGCTTGCATCTGCACAACTGGCACCTGGGAAATTATTACTGTGCAATTGCCCTGACTTCTCTTTTCTTAGGCATCTACCACTGACCAGTGTCAGTGATAAAAATAGTAGAAGGATCCCCTGTGTGAGCAGAATTAAGCATGTTACATTAAGCCTTACTACCTACTATATTTTTATTTTGAGTCAGATGGAACACATTTTGCTTCCAGTAAAATTTTCCCTTCACAAAACAGGATCAGATAAAAATATCTGACATTTTGTAAAATGTTTTGTACCTGCCATGAACTGTCATCTATCAGATTGCATTCTTCAGTCAGCCAGGTATTTTGCTAAAAGTTTACTGTACCAAACAAAAGCAACATGCAAACCCGAATATTTTCCAGAATCATGGGGAGCCCGTGAGGCACAGATGATGAAAATTACGATTTAAAAGCATACCCAAGATGCCCATTAACTTTTAACAAGCATCTTTTTCCTCACTTCAATCTAAAAGCAGTGTTTCAAAAGCGCATGGTTAATATTGTATTTAAAAATGAAATCAATATTCTTGGCAACAGAATTTTTCCTTAAGGAGAGAGTATTTGAATAGTTTGCTACTCTGCAGTTTTGAGAATTTTCCCATTCCTGGAACACAAAGCAACACAGAATGTAAGCATGTGCTTGAAAAATGAGCAAATCTATGGTCTTAGTATCTGCCTAAACACGTGTTTAGACCCAGGTTAGACTGTCCACTGTCATTGAAACTACAGTTTAGCACAGGGTTAGACCATGATTTTTTGATGAATTGTGCTAAGGCACACACCTCTGTGCCTTCTCATAGATCAGAAAAGGAGAAATGAATTTACCCTGTGTGTACCACATAAAGTTAGTTGTACAAAATACTGAGATAATCCTGAAAGAAATACTAGTGTAGTACAGTAGTACAATTTTATACATTTTATCAAACTATCTAATGAAATCAGCAATACTACTTTGCACTTACTTTGAGAGGATAGTATAGAAACCAACATAATTGGGCATTAGTGTTGACTCTAATGAAAATGATGTAAAAAATACCAGTGTTTATTATGTCTTTTAGATTTACAGAAAATAAATAGTTCAACACTGTATTCCATACAATCTCAGAAGTGCTCAGATGAAGAAGGTTTTTTTTTTCCAAATAATAACTTTAGAAAACTTTAAGAGAAACCTTTTAGTACTAACTGCACTTGTTCAAGTTTTTAACACACCTTTTATTGCCAATATTTCAAGTAGAACTAATTTGGAGTATTTTCTTTGCTTAAAAGGAAAGAAAACATGAAAGTTCTGATTGACATGATAATAAGTTTGCTATTAAAATGTTCACTGAAAATCAACTGAATAACTTCAGAGCTGAATATTCCTGCAGAAAGATGAAAGCTAAGCATATTTCACTTAAAGCTGTAATTTTTCAAAGCTCTAATTAAGGCTTAAAATATTTTTTCAATAATTCTACATTAATATTGGTAAAGAACTTCCTGTTATAAATTTGTTGTGCTAGAAAGAAGCTGTAGAATTCAAAATAGAATTATTATGCAATTTTTGTATAACCCTAAATGTCTTTATCAACATTGACCTCTAGGAACATTGACTGAATTGTGTGTGTTTAATGAGTCACATCCGTCAAGATCACTGACAAAACCCCGGGGTAGCTAAGCTGCAAACTGTTGGGGAGAAAGAGGCTGTTGTATGTGTTAAGGGATGTAGTGTAGGGTTATGGGGCATTCTATTAACCTGACAGCTTAAGGTCTCAGGATTTGTCAAGACTGTGTCTTTCCACATCACCCCCTTCCGACAGCTGAAACAAGTACAGATGTTTTCCTGCAACACATCTGGGCTTCTGATATATTTTTCACCATTCTCTCACACATTGTTCTTGTCCTTCATATTTGTACATAAAACCTTTCTAGAAAAACGCTATGCCACAAAATGATACAGCACCTGCTCATTCATGGTAACTGCTAGTCAGGGGTAGGCCTCAAATTACCTCCTACCCTAGGACTAGAGAAAGTGAAATGTAACTTCTCAAACCCTTAGAAGTGTTATACCACCACAGGGTTGTCAACAACTACTGAAATTAACATGCGTAGAAAAGGAGTGGCCCAAGAAATACCTGGACATTGTAACATGGCAACAGTAGTTTGACCAGTGGTCACAGGAGATCAATACCTTGCTACTGCATCATATCCCACTTCACCAACAGCACTCCTGTGAGTATTGTTGCATAGTAAAGCACTGGCAGCAGAATGAGCAGGTTCTCACAGCTCTGAATAAGGCAGTGCAGTCAAGCTTTTTCATTGGAGAAAATGTTCAAGGACCCCAGCCCTAAAAATGGTTTCATTTGTGTGTTCAGAGAGTTAATCAGGATGGAAAAGTTCGTCAAGAATCAAGATAAACAGAGGGATATTACTTATCTGTTACAGTCTTGAGCCAAATCTGCTGGGGAAATGTTAATTTACTGCCAATTCAATTAGAGATGGATATTTTGAAAAATGAGCTAAAACATTCTTCTTCCCCTCCTTTTCTTCCTGGGCTTCATCCCTAACTTCTTTAACCTTCTCCATCCCAACCATGCAGGGGAGTAGAGAATTAGGACTGCTAGAGTCCATAAAAGCTCTTTCTCTCTCTCCCTCTCTCCTCCCCACACTTCTCCCCGCTCCAGCCTGGGACCTTCACACAGGTTGCAGTCATTCAAGGTAAACCTGCATCTGCATGGCCTTTTCAGTTCCTTCAGGGCATGTCCACCTGCCCCACCAGGATCATTCCCAGGCCTCAGGGCCATCCCTGCCGGGTCTCTCCTGGCCCCGGCCCTGCTCCCGCTGTCCCCTCGGGGCTCGCAGGGCTGTTTCTCGCTCGCTTCCCCTGGCTCAGCCCTGGCTGCCGGGCAGCGTTTTGCCCTCCCTTGCCCAGGCTTTCCCCGGGGCTGAGGGGCTCGGCCGTGCCCTGCACTGAGGCTGAAACTGGAATTGGCCATGTCTAGCACAAGTTGCTGGTTAATTTAGGTTAATTGTTGCTGAGTCCTCTGACTTTGTCTCAGGAACTTCAGCATACCCAGTGTGTAGGACCACAACCATTTGTAAGATCGAATGCAATTAATATTGCACCTAGAGTAAAAGTAAGGTCTGGTAACTGCCAGTAATAATGTGATTGAAAATTAAAAGATTAAATTAAATCTTCTTATAGAATCCTGACTAAACAAGTCCAATTCATCATGTATTATGAGAGAATACACCAATTTATAATAATGAAACTATGTAATGGACTTCAAACAGTATTTTAAACATGAGCATTCATACTTAAAACCCTCATATAGGAGCATTGTGCAGATGACTCCTATATATAAAAATGTTGTAAGGAGAGCTGTTACTGAAAGATTTTTTATTTTTGTTTTTAAGTTAAGAGCAAAAATAGAAAACCAGCTTTCCTGTTATTTAGATATATAATTAGAGTCCTCATTATAGGCATACTGGAATTTATTCTGGTGACTGACAACCATGAAATTCTAAGTGACACTCTGAGAACTCTGTCATTTATTTTCTTGCTGTCCAGTTGCATTTAAAGAACTGTCCTTCAATGTCTTGATATGAATACATTTAGACATTAGCTAATGTATCATTCTTGACACCTATTCACCTTCAGCAGTGCATTAAAAAAGACAATAAATATAAAGCAAAGTCAAGGGGCGGTCTTATCTGATGCTCAATATAATACTCTCTCTAAATCCAACCACATAAAGTTATACAGTGCTTCTAAATATTTACTCCTTTTGAGGCGGCAGTGTTAAATTCTATCAAGGTTTATTCTTATTTTTAAAGAAAGTTGTTGCAGTACAAGTCCATGCATCATTACGTACCCCAAAGCTTCTGTATATCCAGCATTCCTTTGGAGTAGACTACTCTCAATTCATCCAGAAAATCTATTGTCACCACTTGCTTCAGACATTATTAGCTTCACAGTCTGTAACTGAGTGCTTAAACTTCCTCCATTTTGTAAATTTTTCTGCTTATCCTACTTTAAAATGCTAAGCTCATTATACAATCTCAGTAGCTGAGGTGAGAATATCTGTTGTGAATATAAAGCATGCTTTTAGAAGATTGATAAGTCATAGAAATGAAATCATTGTATGGAAATGTTTCCTTTATGCAAATATCACACTTTATCAGATATGTGTCATAAAGTATCACTCCAGAAACTAAACGTAAATTGCACATAAAATGTGGATAAATTTAAGAGAGACTTTTATAGCAAAGCTGGTATTATTTTTAAGCAATATACAAAAATTAAACTTGAGCTGCTGCTGTGGCCTAGTCATACCATCCTGATCTCTGTTCTAGTCTTCTGATCCCAGGTGTTGTGTTCTTCTTTGCTATTGGCAAATCTTCCCTTCCTTCCTGTGTAATAAGTGACAGTACACCTTCTGGCATACTGGGAATGCAAAATCACTTCCCCTGGGAGGGGGGAGTTTTCCACTGTCTTTTGCAACCCTGTGGGTCCCATGCAGTCCTCTGGTGGAAGGGGCTCAGGAATGGGCTGTGGGCTGTGGCCTCCCCAAGTGGACTTGGCCAGAGCTGATTTTCAGCACAGCTGCAGAATTGGCTTTCCTAGTGGGCACATTCTTCTCCCCCAGCTTTGTTAACCTCTCCTTAGACCTGGGATAACTGGACAAAAGCACCACCTTTTTGTTATCTCAAATTCCTCTCCGGTGGCTTAACTCACAGTCCAAATCTCAGGTATTTGCAGAGGCATATTGCAGGGGAGGGGAGGTGGTAGCAGATGAGCAGCCGCTCCTTTGCACAGTTTGCTACAGAGGGCAAAGTCCTTCAGTGATCTTAACAGCGTTTGAGGCAATTGTGATTGTTAAGTCTCTTGCAGCGCACACACACACACACACACACAGAGAAAAAGGTCAGTCTAGTTAAAAAGCTATATAGCACTTAAAGATGCCAGTTTACAGAGATGTGAAACAAATCTAAATTGGAATGATTTCCTCAGAAACATGTCAGGATCTGCTAAGCCTTAACACTGACAAATGAGAAAACAAAGGGAGTATAAAAACCATGCTGAGATTACAATGGATTATCTTAATGTTCCTTTATCCTTATTGTCATTAAAAAGAATTTATTTCTAGAACCTATAAAATCAGTATTTTTTTTACTATTTCTGCAGAGTGTATGTTTAAAGAATTCCTTAGGGAAGAGGAATTTCATATTTCTAATGTATCACTAGTAGCTGAGGCTGTGTGGAAAGACATCCAAGTAATAATCAAAGCACAGTCAAGGAAACAGTGCAGAGTGGGAAAGGTAGTAGTAGTTTTAAGAGTTCCTTGTTTATAGAGTTTTTTACACATGCTGTTTTGACTTTTCACCTTCCCTGAGTTTTGTGCAA
The DNA here is from genome assembly GCA_013401095.1 of Passerina amoena. Taxonomy (NCBI): domain Eukaryota; kingdom Metazoa; phylum Chordata; class Aves; order Passeriformes; family Cardinalidae; genus Passerina; species Passerina amoena. Next base: position 27,590 of record WBNP01003360.1, read on the forward strand.
AGAATAAGACATGAATACCCCATTGTCCTTATACTTATGACTGGCACAGGCTTTAAAAACTTTTCGTGGAAAGCAGTGCAGCACCAAATGTGCAACAGTTAGCATGTGCAAAGAGGAAAGAGCTAGAGTATTCAAGATATACAAATTATCAGAAGAGAGTGTTTTGGAGCAGTTATGTTGTATACTGAAGACAATTTCCTAAGTTTACACCTTTCAGGCTGACTAAGCTCTAAGTACAGGCGGTTCACAGATTTAATGATTTGACTGAAAACTTCTCAAAAAAGGAAACATTCCTCACACTGAGAATAGCCCAAGTGCATGTCACGGTATTGTTTTCTATTTAAAAACAAAACAAAACAAAACAAAACAAAAGAAAACAAAACAAAAACTAGTCCTAGACATGAGGATTGAAAAAAGAGTACCTCTGAGATTCTTTCTCAATCCTAATGTTAGAGGTGAGCCTCATCAAAACTTAACAAGGCATTGTGCTATGCCAAAACAGACGAGCCATTAAGCATATTGTCTTAGGAGGCAGTATGAATTTTATCTGGTGCTAGTTCAGTTGAAGTGTAACTGGTGGTGTGTGGCACATTAATCAAATGAGAAACGTTTAGATGTTCTTTGCTTTGTAAATTATAATAAAGAAATGGCATTCCTACTTGTTATTTATCTACCTTCAAACTTTAATGAATATTTCTAGTGCTAATTACTGATTTGCTATATTTAGAGGGAACAGGAACATATGGAGATAATAGCACAATGTGATATTTATGAGGTGCCAGTTCCCTTATAAATATAGAAATTGAGTAATTAGCGTTAGAAATATTCATTGGAATTTCAATGCACACTTTGGGATTTGAGATTAAATTGTGCTAAAGTTGGTGATCCTTGTCATAAATTAATATTTGGGGATTTGAAATTTAATTCACTAACAATATGCCTTCAACTACTGAAAAATTTAGATAAAAGTAACACTGGACATAGCAAGCACATTTAGTGAAAGGAGAGGCATCAAAGGTCAATTACAGCTCTTTGACAGTGTAGAATTGGTGTCATTACAGATTTTAACACACTTGTTATTTCCCACTATGTCAATCTATTTCACTCCTTCTCTGTCTCTGATAGAAGACAGGTGATTTACAGGTGATTTTAAGTGGGACTTGCATGTTTTCCAGGTCAAGCCAGTACCTACAAAGATATGATTTGATTACAACAGTTATAAATTATACTATATAAACTAAATGCTTCACTGATATAGATTGATTTTGGGCTATTCTTTTAAACCACTAATAATATTTTAAACAAATGCCAAAATAAAGTTACTCATAAAGATTTAAAATCATTTTTGTTAACTTGTGCCTTCTGAAAGCATCACATACAACAAAACCTAAACTGTAAATAATTCAATAATAATAATAAGCCACTTCAGACTTAAATAGTTGAAAATTTAGAAGAACATAAAATGCCTGTACAATATTGATTGATTTTGGCAGAAGGCATAGAAAACCCTTCCAGATGCAACTTTTGTGTGTTAACATACCAAAGCAGATCCAGTGAAGAACCATGAAGATGTTAAAATGATCTGAACATCTGATACACAAGGAAATGCTAAAGAGAGCTGGGATTGTTTAATGCCAAGAAGAAAATGTTGAAAGACATCTTACCAATATATTTATATCAGGTGGGGAGGGGAAGAAAACAAAAGAGAGACAGAGTCTTCTCAGTGATATCTAGTGAGAGACCAAGGGGCAATAGGCACATACTGAAATACAGAAAACTCTCTAAATACAAGTAATTGTTCTTACCACTAAAGTGGTCAAAACAAGTTGACCAGAGAGGTTTGGAGGCTATATCAGGGAGATGATAGGACTGTGCTCTACCACTAGAAATGTGGTAGAGGACTGTCCTGAGCATTCTGCTCCCTAGTTGGCCCTACATTGCATAGGAAGGTTGGACTGGATTTTCTCCAAGGGTGACTTCCCAATTTAGCAATCATTCTGTGAAGTCTCTAAGTAAGACTTTGTAGTAAGCTTTATTCTTTACATGAAATGCCTCTGAATAGTGACATTGATGTGTGTAAGAGGATGCAATCAAGTAAGGCCTTCAGCTACCACAAGCATGGTTTCTCTATAGGATGTGGATTTACTTGAGATATTTTAAGTTGACTATTAAACTAGAGGTTTTTTTGCCTTTTTTCTTTAATGGGAAAATATTTACTTTGCAAAGAAATTAAGGTTAAGGATATAAATTAATCACTTATTGAATTTCTTCCTTAACTATGCAAAAGTGTAGTAAATTATAATGTGATTATTGTGTTAAGTAGCTTGGGTTTTACAAGAAGCTGACTCCTTATCTAAGTTAAATGTTTGGGAACTTTACTTTCATTAAATTTTATCTACATTCATATCAGCAAATTCATACATAAATTCCTATTAATCAGTTTAAAATAGATTTTAATGAAAACACTTTACAATCTGAATGAGCAAAGGCTTTTAATATATACAACAAATTTTTAACTGATTAATATTGCTGTCCCTAAGTGATAATGGATTTATAAGCTTTAAATCTAAATGCATCTGACTAGTGAATAAGTAAAACCAAATGAGTAGAAGCTTTGAAGGTTTCTTGTCATTAAAAATGGACATGAACATTAAGGTGATTTTCTAATTAAAGTTAAATTAATAGCCTGTAATTCAAACGTGATACTTCAGAATCTAAGCTGTTGGTTTATGTGATTCTGTAAGAGAATCATATGCTTCTAATATAATTTGGAAAGCTTCATTACAAGAAGGGCACGTCATACCTTAATTGCAGAGATTTCAACTGCAATTTAAAACAGCAGGACATGTTTTCAGAATGTAGATCTCAAAACCTGACACACTTGTATGCCTTTCATTTCATGGTTAGCTTCCATGTTTATAACCTTCCTATATTGATTATGTGGTGAAAGTATTCAAAAGCAGATTTGAAGTCCAAGTTTTCAGTTAATTATTACTATGCCATTATATGCTACTTCCTGGTTTCACTGCTCTATTCAAAGAGCTCATCTAGATGTAGTTCAAAGTGATCACAGAACTACATCACACCATTTGAAACTGCACTGAAATCCACCTCAATACAATTAGAAGAATTCACTGAATTCAATGACCGCTTCTGTTGTAGTATGCTTTTAAACAGATAAATAGCTCCCACAGATTCTGGCTAGACTTCTAAAGGAGAGAAAATTATTTTTTATTTCTCCTATGTTTTTAGAACACAATGACATTAGAAAAAACAAAACAAAACAAAACCACAAAAAGCCCATGGAAATCTTGTGCAAAATAGATACATTTATAGGTCATTTTCTAAACAATGGAAAAGGTAGCAAGAGCCAGAACAAGATTGTTACTGTTAATCCTTTAATTCATTGTCTTTGTGTGTACAGAATAGAGACTCCCAAATCAGCTTCTGAATTTAATCTGTTTCTTACCCTCTGTAAAGCAAAACCAAATAAATCCACCCAAAATACATGATAGTCAACTGTTGAATGCATCACAGAACTGCATGAGGAAATTAATACTTCATTACTGAAGCTGAGTCAGAACAATGTGTATTAATGCAGGAATAAAGCCTGAGCAAGAAGAGAACAGGATATGTCTATACGTGTTTATCCTGAAGTCAGTCAGGAAAAACAGCAACTCTTAATTTAACATTATGTGTTCTTCACAAGGAGATTTTATTCAGATTATTAATCTTGAAAAATTACTTCCTAATTTTGATAACTTTTAAGCATTTTTAATAAGAAATTTATTTTTAAAGTTCTTGGCATGAATATTTCTGACAAATTTTTTCCAGTTATACTGACTCTCAGGAAGAATTGATCGTCAGGAAGCTAGAAAATTTTCAATACTCAGAATGTAATCTTCTGCGCAAACAGGGTAGACGATAATAAGGAAAGAGTCTCAGAGTTTAACAGAACTACACAGTACATGAAAACTGGGAACATTTTCCATTAACTATTAAACTATTTCTGGCACCAAGGAAATGCTGAGGCACTAGAGTAAGTGCTTCTTACGCCTTCATCAGTACTCCTGTGCTCCAGCCTGTCTTTCACTCTAGCTGTTACTTCTCATTTTGCATCTCATTTATTCCCATTCCAGCATCTCATACCCATTATTATTCCACTCACTCTCTTCTATCAGCTCCTCCCAGTCTGTACTTACACAACCACAGGAAAGAGACGGAAGCCATGCAGCATCAAAAGCAGCAATCTTAACACCTCCTTCTTTTTCCCTGGCTCTCATTTCCACCCCTACTGTGTCTTGTGCTGGTTTAAAATGAAACATGGCTTTGGCAAGGTAATGGACTGAGAGCAGGAAGAGTGTTTGAAGACTAGCAGATGATGATGGAAGTAGAGTGAATGATTCTTTAGGGACAGCAGCAATTTATTGCCCATTTTGAAATTACTTCCTGCCTTCACAGCATCCTAGTATATCTCAGTGCGGACCTCTGTGTCAGATTCATTTTCCTGAAATATCTCACTTCCTGGCTTCAGAGTCTTTTCTGGTGCTTAAAGTGCCTCTCCTCTCTTGGCTCTAGTTGCCCTGTTTCTTTTTCTCCTTACAGTGTTTTTTGAGATGGACACTGGGGAGAAAAAAAAAGCTGCCTCTAATACCTATAAACAACACCTAGTCTCCTTCACTTCTGTCATCTTCAGCCCAAGCTTCTGGCCAACACAGACTGAAACCTCAAAACATTTCATTGTCAGCTTTAACTGCTTGTGTGAAGCAGGTTTTCATATGCTTATAAATTACATAAATTTTATTGTGTTTTCATTTGAAAAAGAGAGAAAAAAGAAAAAAGTCAAAGTTGACACCAAGATTAATATATTTTATGTCTTTATGTCTTGTATTTAAAAGTCTTGTAACTTAGATATAAGATTTATTTCTGCGCAGAGCCTCTCCTACTCTTCACTTTTCTCTTTATAAGAAATCAAGTCACCATGGCAAGGTCACCTTAACCAAACAGCTTCATACCAATAGTTAAATATGGCAAGAACACACAAGAAAAGTAAGATTCACAGTGCTTCTTTGGGTGATTATAAACATAACTGGCAGCTATTCTTTTTTTTCTAAAAAACCCCACATATTTACATAATAAATGCAGAACTGTGGAATTTACCACACTATGTCAACACAATAATTGCTCTAGAGAGAAGTGCCAATCCTAAAGTCCCATATAGACACAAATTGTGTAAAAAGACATAATCAATGGTAGGAATTTTTGGTGACCCTGTGAGCAGTGTAATCCCTCACCATCTTTGCCCAGTCCCACAGGGCTCCTCCTACTCTGCCCATGGCCTAGGACCCCATTCCAGCCCTACAGGCCATCAGTGTCTGCCCCAGTGATGCCACAGCAGGGCCCACTTCCAATTCCCCACAGCCCTGTTCTGCCTGGCTGTGGGTCCTGCTGAGCTGGGCTTATCTGCGAGCCCAAACTCTGGCCTGGCCTAAAGCCATTTCCATCTCCAGTGAGTTGCTGGACACCAGGGGTTGGGGCTGCTCCTGTCCCCTCGGCTGCCCTGCTACTGGCTGGGGTAGTGAGCTGGGGTCTGGCTGCAGGATTTGCCCTGACTCCTGAGATGAAAACCTTGGCACTCACTCAGGGCCACAGGAAGACACTGGTCTCTCTGCTGCCCTCACAGGATTTTAGTGTATGGCCATATGAAAATTAAATCACCATCATTTACGTTTTGCTGTTGTTTGAGCAAAAATTATTTTCATTGCCAATTCTGGTGTGGCCACACCTGGAATTGCATGTCCAGTATGAGAGACATGAACATACCAGAAAGAGTAAAGTGACAGGCCATGAAGATGATGAAGGGATTGGAGCACCTCACCAATGAGGAAAGGCTGAGAGAGCTGGGGCTGGTCAGCCTGGAAAAGAGAAGGCTTAAAAGGGATATCACCAACATGCAAAAATACCTGACAGAAGGGTGCAAAGAGGACAGAGCCAGATTCTTCTCAGCTGTGACCAGGGACAGACCAGAGGCAATGGGTACAACCTGGAACAGTGGAGGTTCCACCTGAACATCAGAAAACAATTTTTTACTGAGAGCATGACTGAGTCCTGTTAGAGAGGCTACCCAGAGAGGTTTTCTCTTCCTGGAAGTACTGAAAAGTCATCTAGACATGGTCCTGGACTACCAGCTTTAAGTGATCCCTCCTAACTTCAACCAAATGTATTCTGTGACACAAAGGAATTGTGCTACAGAAACTGATCTTAGTGTATGGCTTATTTGGCAATATATCTCCCAACAGACTGTATACTGGAGAAAGATCAAAAAAAAAAAAAAAAAAAAAAAAGAACTTCCTTCATCCTTTCTATTGACAAGCAAGAGTTAAAGGTTCCTGCATTGACTGTCAGGAACCTTTAGACTACATAGTCTTGGGTTCTATCTGGCAGATAAGCAAATTTCCAGCATGCTCTATGAAAGCCTTACTCACTTTAAAAAAAAAAAACCAAAAAAAACCCCACAAAAACACACACACGAAAAAAAAAAAGAACAGAAAACTTGAAACCAGAACAACAGCAACAAAAAAACCCCACCCTCCAAACAAACAACACCACCAAACAAAGAAACAAACAAAAACCACCAAAAAATAGCACCTCTCTCTGTCCATAACCCCACTCAATATGATCCCAGTCCATACATTGGCTGAGCCCACTGAGGAGGGCAGGAAATCTCTGCCATTGTGAACACCTCCAGTTCTTGTCAATACCAAAAGTTATGTCAACATCCAATTAAATTGCTGTCAGTATGTCCTCATGAACAGAGAAAAAGATGAAAAAAACTAATTAGGTTATGTTTCCTGGCTGAACAAGAGGAAAGCTGAGAAATTTAAATGCTGAAAGCTCTCTAGTAGGTATCATGAACACTGCACTGCTCAGACATCCCTGATGGCCTGGAGCAGCTGGAGCTCAAGGGAATTGCTCTCCTGTTAATTGCCTCTACTCATCTGTTCTTGAAATAGAAGCTACTGAAAACCTAAACTATGTGCCCAGTGGTCAAACTTAATTCAAGGTCACAAGATCCATTCGACTCAGCGTAAAATACAAAGGCAGCAATTACTGACACATTTTGCACAAGAAGGCAGCTTCATGCTTAATAAATTAAAAGCAGTTATAGTATAAAAAAAATCTTAATGTAAATATCAAATTCTTGTTTGAGCTACGAGAAAAACATATCCATGCTATACACAAAACTGCTTTTAGTAGAAATTGATGGTCACCTAAATGACTAAGGCTTGCTAAGAGCCTCCCAGAGGAATTCACCTAACCTCAATCAACACAAAATTAATGAAGAAGCAGACATCTCCTGGTGTATCTTGGCATATTACCTCAACATGAATTACTCTGTCTCAACATTTTCACTGAAATTAATTTAATTAACTCATCCATTAATAATGAATGATCTACAAGCCTGAAAATAACCATAGATAATTGCTTTGACTAGAATTTTCCAGTAATCTGCCACAGAAATTGATATTTTCACTCCAGGGCAGCTTTATGATATTAAAACAATATTAGCTGGGGCATACATAGTCTGGTGTATTTTATAAACATCTTACATATTCAAAAACAAAGTACAAAATATTTGTTTGCTCTTCCAAGCATGAAAATAGAAACTGATATTATAATGTATCTATTGGGTCATAAAATTATAACTTTCAATTTACCTTGTCACAGGATGAGAGATTATGAAACTGTGTTAGATCTACTGCAACTTGTCAGAAACTAAGCTCTCATGATAACCAAATCAAAAACTTAAATCTCTTGCTTGACATGAGCTTGATCTTAGTGACCCTGAAAGATTTCACTGGAAATAAAGATATTAAAGAGCATTTATGGATATGCTAATTTTAAAGAGCATATGTGAAAGGAAGGTTAACAATCAAATTCATTCCACTCTTGAGCTGAAAGCTATAATATTTATGGCTAATTTTTCATAAGAGATATGTCAACAACCTCATTTGGTGTCAAAACAACAAACAACTTTAATAACATTTTAAACGTGAAAAGAAATATTTTAATTACTAATTTAGTGCTAATTCATCTCTCTCAAAGTTTTGCATTACTGGTGTCAAGATAATTTACTCTTCACTGTTACAGTCTATTCTGAGTATTGCCAGCCATTCAGCCTGGAATAGAGAAGGCTTCAAGGTGACCTAATTGTGGCTTTCCATCTGAAGGGACCGTGCAAGAAAGATGGAGACAAGACTGTTTACAAGAGCATGTTGTGACAGAACAAGGGGGAATGGTTTCAAACTGAAAAATAATAGGTTTAGATTAGATATTAGGAAGAAATTCTTTACTGCCAGGGTGGTGAGGCACTGGAACAGGCTGCCCTCAGAAGTAGTGGATGCCCCATCCCTGGAAGTGTTCAAGGCTAGGTTGGAGGAGGTCTGAGCAACCTGGTCAAGTGGAAGATGTCCCTGCACACAGCAGTGGGTTTTGGAACTAGGTAATCTTTAAGGTTCCTTCCAATCCAAACCTTTCTACATTTCTATGATTGATTTAATTTTAACACTTCCAGGAATTATCATGGAAGTTGACTAATTGAGGCTGTCTTTGCATCTGACTGCATTAATTGTTTGGACAGATTGTGATCAGCCTGTAAAATACTGGAAACTTCTTTTTTGTCCTAAACTGTCCATTTTGGATTTCATGCTGATAATATCCTGACATGTAAAATATACAGATTTATGTTGCATGCTTATTGTTGATAACCTCTTCTGCAATATTCACTGGGAAAAGGCAAACTCATCTATTGCTTCAGTAACTTTTCTTGACTAAATACCCAGTCACACAATTCCATGGACATTTGGATATTGCTGATATATTGTCATTAATTGTACATCAGGAGAACAAGGAATTTACCCAAATAGACCAAGTTTTTCAGAGTTCTCCAAAGAAATACTTTCAAAGGTTTCTGAACAAAAAATTATTTAATACAACAAATGACTAACCAGTAGAAACATAAAATGTGACATTACAGATTTAACAGAGAGATAGAATTCTTAAGGACAAGTTCTGAAAACCAAAAATTGGTGATTTCTTTCTTAAGTCTTACCCAAGTTTTAGATCTTAACATACACAATATTAAGGATATCATCACTCCTTTATGTGGAAACTTTGTAGTGAATGTGAGAACATTGTTATTTACACTTTTGTTACCAAGTTACTAAAAATATTATTGTCTTAATAATAAATGGAAAATAGAGTCATAGAAATGTGTAGGTTGGGAAAGACTTATAAGATCATCTCGTACAACTGCTAAAATTTTATATCTTTAACTTCTTGTATGTCTTTGGGTAGATTAGATCAAAATTTTAATCTGATTTTGTAACTAGGCTGTTTTCTAAAATAGACTGATGTTTCTGTTTTGGGTTTGTTTTTTTTTTTTAATGTGACTAATCCAGGTATTTCAGTCAAAAAGGATCTTCCTTTTACAGGTTCTTAGTTGCGTCTTTATTCCATTCTTTATTGACTAACTTTTTAAGTGTAATTTCAAATTAAAGGTTTCATTTATCATCTCCAAAGTACAATCTAAACTCCTACAATGCAGCCAAGACCAAGAAAAAGTCTACAAAAGTCTACTAGCTGTTTAGATCTTTACCTAGGTTTTGGGGTTTTTTTGGGGTTATAAATCATCCTTTGGGTCTATATTGTTGCAACACCTTGTGCAATAGAGTATAGACATAAAAATACCAACCTCCTCACTAGTGCTTATGCATGTTTTCTGTGAAGCACAAAGCTCGTTCAGTGCTGTCCATGTTAGTTTACTTTTTGAGAGAAGAAGAAAAGTGCACACAGAAATACACCAACATGAACTCCTATCAAGCCCAGAAGATAATAATTGAAATAAATAGCTGAATAGAGATATCAGAAGGAATTACTACCATCACTGTTATAGTTCAAGTTTGTTAAATTCTTTTGGTACACAATTTTAAAAAAGCTAAAAACAAAGCCACTATGAATCTCAGATAATTTCCTTTTTATTCCCTTTCTTTTTTCTTCTAAATTACAGCAATGTAGTATTTTCACTAATTAAAAATATCTACTCCTTTTACTTTCATCCCCTCTCTCTCCGTTGATTTATTTTTTTCCATTTATGTCCAATATATGACTCTGTGGCAGCTCAGAGTGGCTTTGTCTGGATTTTATTACAGCCAGTTTGACCTACAAAATAATATTTTAAGAACTTGAAACTTTTGCTTATTAGTTGCATTAAAAGCATCCTTCAAAAGGGAGTAGAAGAGAGGGAGAACATGTCTTGTTCATAATTCATAATGCTGTCAAGTAGTAGAATTATTAGTATCTTAAAATTTTATGATATTTTCAAAAGTACATTATAAAAATACTTTAAAAACCTGACTATATTGCATTTTACAAACTCAACATATATTTGGACTTAAGTAATAATTAGCATTTTTACTAGCATTGAGAAACTGGATTTATATATCAGATAAAGTTCAGCAGAAGTCAAAATTCTAATCTAAATTTTAAGAAAGTATTAAAGCTGTGCAAACCAGTGGAGTGGTATGCTAAAGCATCAGTCTGTTAACTAAATTAAACCAGTTACCCATTGCTTTGAAAAGACATAACATGAGTAGGTGCAATTGCCCCAAGGGAGTATTTGCATACTAAAGTGTCTAAACTTTTCCAGTTCTGAGTTTTTGTTGCAACAGTAATCCAGGCAAGACAGCAGGTAAACCCTCTCAAAGAAAAATACTAATTTTGTAAGTAACACTTCTCCCACCTCTAGCCTCTGGCTTTTTTTAACCACCTTTTTTCGCTTTTTATAATAGTGTATAAATTTCTATTTCCATCTTTTTAGGGGTGCACATATTGTTGCAGTTCTAGGGGAGATTTCTGTACCTTATTTCAAAGACCCTTGATGATTATATACCAGGAGAAAAGTTTTTTGCTGATTTTTTTTTTAAGATTCTGTAAGACAAATTTTGCTAGGAATTCAAATGCCTAAAACCACAAATAAATATCAGGTAGATTTTAAAAAAGCCTTCTATTTCCCATTCATTTTGGTAGAAATTTAGTAACAAGGTCATATTCATAGGATTCGATCCTATTATCAGAGGGCTGCAGCATCTCTCCTATGAAGACAGAGCAGAGGTTGTTCAGGCTGGAGAAGGTTCTGGGGAACAACCTTGCAGTACCTGAAGGTGGCCTATAAGAGAGAGGATGAGGGTCTTTTTATAGGGACATGTAGTAATACGACAAGGGATAATAGCATTAAACTAAAAGAGGGCAGGTTTAGATTAGCTGTCGGGAAAAAAAAAAATTACTGTGGGAGTGGTGAGGCACTGGGCCCTTCTGGGGCTCCTTCAGCCTTATTATTTGATTAGCCATTGATTATTTAGTCTTCACATGACACTGCACACTTTGCTTGACAGTCAAGGAGTGAGAGGGTGGCTCACTAACCAGGTTTAGTTAACCCTGTTATCCTCTCACTCCTCAACTGTTCCTTATTTAAAGTTCTTCTCACCAGTTTGGCCTGCCAGTTACCAGAAATTTTCTTCCCCATCTAGAGAGGTGGATGCTGTCTTTCTAGCAGTCCTTGATCCTCAAAGAGATTTCCACTGTATTAAAAAAGAAACTTCTATCAACACTGGCTGTGAAAAGAGTTGCTGACCCTCAGCATCCACCATTTTCCCTCAAGTCCTTCCTGATCATTGCCATGATCAAGAAAACAATCAAAATCAAGAAAGGCCACCATGCCCTTTACTCTCATCCCCAATGCTCTGTAGTCATGTTTGATGTACTTTAGGTCCATGGCAGTTTCATTGGTACTAACATGAAAGAGCACCAAGGCATAGTACTCTAAGGGTCAGACAGCTCTAAGGGTTCCACAACATCCCAGATTCCAGGTCCTGGGAAGCAGCAACCCTCCCTAGACAAGTCAGTTATGTCAACAGAGGGGGCCTCCTACCCCTGCAGCAGTTTCCCTTTTGTGTCACTTGTCTTTCTCCTGCAGAGTCTGATTTCAAGATTTCAGCTCTATTACTTGGTGATGCATACAACGTGTCTTCTACACAACACATCTTCTGCATACAAGACCATCTCCTACTGCAGCCCTGGGCTTCCAGAGTTCATTCAGGAGTCCAGTTTGAGTCAAGGTCTCTGATGTTATAAGGAAACTTGTTCCACTTGGTGCTAGAGGTGTGCCATAGCATATCACCCCGTTATGGAGCCCAGCAAGGCTGATTCCAGTGGAGATCCTGACCTCTTCTGCACAGTTTTTTACACAAAATGCTGCACAGACTATTGCATCGTGGCTGTACTCTGCTTAGCTGAACTCTAGGTAATTTTAAATAAGATGCCCTATTAAAACATCTAGTTATTTAAGTTTACTTATTCAAGGCATCCCAGGAACACAGAACTCTAACTGGCAATTCATCCAACGTAAACTTCTGGTGGTCTTTCCATTTCCCAGCTGGAGGTGATGCCCTGAACTTAGAAAATTTCTAGAGATATTGGACTGCTAACTTCGGACTAGCAGGTTACTAAAATGAACGAGCACAAATCCTATGAGCCTTGGAAGCATGATTTTCATTCTTCGAAATGGAGTTCTGCTTCATCTTACTGATGTGACAGGATGTTGTATTAGCAGCGTTGATTTGTACATCTGCAATTGGAATTCTTTGCACACACCTAATATATTATGCCCATGAATAGATGTATATAGCTATACTCCAGTACACTCATTTCTCTGGGATAGGTAGAATACTTTATATAGAGAATTTACATCTATATATATATTATAAAAAAAAAAAGTAAATTAAATCTACTTCCCTTATCTGATGTAAGCTTCTGTAAACTTCCATCAATTTTGTCTGTGATTTTAAATTAATCTCAAAATTTTCTATTAGTTTGAAATGTTAGGAGGGCAGCTTCACAATTGATCACTGTGTGGTAGGGGTGTTACTGTTTTCTGCAGCTCCCATTGTCTTTTTGTGAATTAAAAATCCAGCCTGACAGTTTTCAAATAATCTCTTTTAAACTCATTTGCACACCAATGATCTAGTATGAACCATCACTGTTCAGAGCAGTGATAAACTGATTACTTGCAAACAGGATGAAAAAAAATTTTTAAAATGTATCTGTATTATATTTGTCTTTTCATGTAGAACAGACAATTTAATGTTAGCACAAAAATGCTAATATAAAACCACAAGTAATCTAGAGATTTCAGGAGTGAACAAAGAGGTTACTAAGCAGTTTCACCTCAGAATGACTGAAATACTTGTGAACTCGTCTCCACCACCACCAAACCCTCCAAAATCTATCAGTCTGAGGATGGTTTACTGAACAAGATTCATCTTCACTAAATTAATTTAATTTTATTTGGTTTAATGGGAACATGTTCCTTGTTTCTATCCCTGTTTTCAGGTTCTGATATGCATTGGCTTTGGCTACATGGATTCTGGAAGGAAGTCCAGAAGCTAAAGCAAACTCAGATATAAAACAGAACAGCCTAAAGCTAGGGCAGAGAATGAGTAAATTAGAAATACAGTTTTGTTCTGTGCTAACATGTGCGATACAATTCTATTTATTTTGAGGAGTATTGGAATACTTCCTCCACTGATGGGAAATGGAAGGAGATATCTGAATAGATAACCAAGCAGGGTTATATTACAAATCAAGAAATGACATCATATGGCACTTTTTATGCTAATTACAAACCTTAATGTGATGTATTGATTTCAAGACTTAATTAGTTATTTGCATTTTTAATTATTGTCCTTTGACATAAATCCAGGACATAACATGTTTCTGTAAAATTCAATAAAGACTTATAAACAAATTCTGCTATTAAGACATTATTTCTCAAATTTTTGGCATTTTTTGAGTATTCATAGAGTTAAAATTTGATTACTCAACTAGAGAGACTGAAATAGTCAGCACAATGAAGAATGATCTTCTAAACTTGCACTGACTCAAACTATTATGCCCATTTTGCACTGTTTTGGAGCACAAACATGTATATTAGTTCTGTATCCTGTCACCTAATATTTATCTCCTGGGATTATAATAAATTATAATTATATTTTCAGGATAATTCTAAGTGCAGAGAGCTCAAGAGTCACAGGAAAATTTGCATCAAATCTTTATTTTGTGTAGAAACAACAATCATGAGAGGAAAATAAATATTCTAAACAGTAATTGAAGCACTTTAAAGTTTTAAGATTTATGACAGTTCTGAATTTTCTGACATCTTTAAGAATTTTTCAAGAACAAACAAAAATTGTGAGATTTGAGAGACCACAGAATTTAGAAGCATCAAAGCAGAACTATAGCCTGTGAAGACTGACCTCCAAACCAGGAGTATGTCTCCTTGAACCTGTAAATCATGCTTCACCAGTAACCTTACAAGTTAATACCCTTCTTCAGATGAAAGATCACAGAAGCCTTGCAAGGTCTTCATATCCTGCTGCCATGGAAACCTTTTCCATAGCCTTTCAACTGAGATATGAAGAGACTCAGCTGTTCCAGTGCTCTGGATTCCTCAGGCTTCTTTGCTGTCTTCTGGACGTTCACAGAAGTTCATATTTTCATGACATCCTACAGATCCCAAAAGGTCAATGAGACCCTTGTTTTGGTGAATTGCATGTTGGAAAGTGAATCTTCATTTGAGTACTCTGTTGAAAATACCTTTTAATTGCTTTTTACATTAAAGATCCAAATTTTTAAATCCAAAGCTCATTAACAATTTTTGTTTATGGGATGAAAAGTCCAAAAGCATAAAACATAACATTTTCATCCATAAAGGATGTCAATAAAAGCCTGAAACAACGTTGTTGCCACCACTGGATATTTCATTCTCAATCTTTTGAATTTAGGGTATTTTTAAATCTGAGATCATTATGAATGAAAAAAAATCACTTAAAAATCTCTCTTTCAAGATTACATAGAAAATTCAAAAACTACAAGGCCTAAAGATTAGAAACAGTCTAAAAAATCCATTCAGTTTTTTTTTTAATTTTGTTTACAGATTTTGATATTAAAAAAAATGTAATTATTAAATCTTTTAATACCACGTGGCAGTTTCAGTTTAACTGGGCAGAAACACCAATTAAGTCTAGTTGTTTTGGTTCACCAGTCCAACTTTCCCGACCAACACACCAATTAATATAGTAGGTTTATAATGAGTAAATTATTCTAGTGGGTGCACTGGCATTTGGCATTCAGCCAGTGCACCCACTAGAATAATTTACTCATTTTCTGTTGCAAGATCAGGATTAGGAGGAGAGCAAAGCAGGTTCAAAACTTTAAAGGGTATAAAGAAAACTTTATTAACAGAACTAAAAGAAAAATAATAAAAAATCAGAATAAACTTTCAGAACCCTTCTCCTTCTCACAACTACTCCTTCTCTTCTCTCTGACAACATAGAGAAAAACAATTCAGTCAGTTTACCACTTCTAAAATAATCTTTCTTCAGTTCACTTAGGGAGAGGAATCTCTCCTGCCATGCCATGGAGACTTTTCCACAAGAAGCAGTACTCTCATGGTTTTAATTTTCACAAATGGCAGCTGCCCAGAAGTATGTGATCATGAAGTTCCTTCCACAGTTTGGTATCCTTCCCACAACTACCACCATGGGTTATCTCAATTACTGGGGTGCAGTCTTAAGGATGAGCTGTTTCAGTATAGAAACAAAAGTTCTTTTATGTCTGAGAACAGAGGTTTTCTTCTTTTATCCCTAGGACAAGGTTTCTTAACTCTGTTCAAGCTTCACATTATATTACAGCTACTTTAACATCTGCTTGCTTCAACACTGGTGCCTCTGCTCACAGCTATGGCTAGAATGCTACATTCCCCCAATGCATTCCATGAGTTACACGGAAAAAAAAGAGTCTGATGTATCAACTATATTTTCACCATAGCCTTACTAGAGTATTTAAGTCGAAGACTAAGGCATCTCCTCATTCTCCTCCCATCTGGGATTTGACTCTTCTTTCACTGACCATGGTGTCTCTATGTTGTTTTCCTTACGTGTCTTCACCCTTTTTCTCTCTCACTCGAGGATTGATCTCTCTAAGTTTCATCTGTGCACTGAAAGAGTTAATATCCCGCTGGGGCCTGCGGATGGCCATGTGATCTCTATCGGGTGGCGACTGCTCTGGCTGTGCAGCTGTTTTCCAGCCCCTGCCATGGTCCATTCCAGCCATAGGGCTGCTTTCTGTAGCAGGGCTGCAGAGCCACCTCTGTTCTTTGCTGCAAGATTTCCTGCAGTGCTAGCAGGATGGCACTGTTCAGTTATTATTAATTGCTACTAAATAATGTATTCCTCTGTGTAAGAGGGGCTGCATTGATTTATCAATGCATAGTTATGGAATTTCCATCCCTGAAACATTTCTGGCCTGAGAGATACAAAAAAAGCACAAATAAATATGGTGGGAAAGGGAGAAGCCTCCGAAGAGTTGAAGACAATTACAAGGAATTCAGAGTGAGCAGTGGCTTTGACTCTCAACTAAAGGTTGGACAAAAAAGTGCAGGAGAACCTGCAAAAGTCTGGAAGAGTAGAGCTTGCCTGCTGGTTCTTAGTGCAGAGTTCAGAGTGATTTAAGGTACAGCTGGTCTTGCCTGAAGCTCCTGTTTCTGCTAATCACCCCGACAGTCTTTTAGAGACTGTCATTACTCTTAAAAGCATACAGACCAGCAGTACTTTTTAAAGGATAGTGGTATATCCAAACACCTGTGGACTGGAGGCGTGTTCAGTTGTCTTAGGTGGTTTAATAGGGTCTCAATATTCAAAACTAGCCAGCTGATTGGTTCTGTTGTTGTTCTGTCTTCCAGAGGAAGCTGCTAGCAGTCCTCACAGAGAATCACTTCTGTAACTGATGGATTTTCTCTTCAGCTAAAAACTAAGCTATGTTAAACCACAACATACCATCCATTCTTAAATCACAATATTGGAATATTTAACATCCAAATTAATAAAAGCTAGCAATTTTTTTAACTTGAAATGCATTTTCATTTACTCATCGAATTGAACTTGATTTTATTTCACTTCTAAAGTTAAAAGTTATTACTGGTATATATTTGTTTGGTTTATTTTAAATATCTACAAAGTGGATGCTGTGGGGAGTATATGTTAATATATTGTATAATAAGTAAACACTTATTAAAAACTAAACTGCATTCAATAATTACTATTACTATTTAAAAACAAAAATTCAAAGACAGAATATTTGCCACAGACATCTCATTCAATGGCACATGAATAAAATTTGTCTTACTTTGTTTTCTGATTTCAACTACAAATTGAAGATTTAAGCAACTCAGATATTTCTAGGATACTGCTTTTGCAGCACTGTCCCTGCAATCTTTATCTCCTGTCTCCACAGCAGCCCACAGAACAGGATTGTTTGGATCTGAAGGATGTGGTATAAAAATCTGCTTTTCCCATTTCCTAAAAAAACCCAAACAAAACAAAACAAAACAAAACAAAACAAAACCAAAAAAAAAAAAAAAACCAAAACCCAACCAAAAAAAAAACCACAAGCTTTTCTATTACAGGGCTAGGAAATCAAAAAATCTCTGCCTGGGATTCAGAACATGATCTGAGCCTTCCAGAAATGTAGCACCACCTTTGATGGTGCTATGACTAAGATCTGTATAAGCAGCTATACATCTACATGGAAGCTTCTGATAATAATTGCTATAAAAGCATAGCACAAGAGCAGACCAGACATTAGATAGATCTGATTTTTTCAGCTATGATTTTCACCAAAATTTAAACTTCTTGATGCTGTCAGGTGCTCAGTGAAAATTATTTCCTATTAGATTTTCTGTGAACACCAAAAATAGTGAAGCACCTGAAAGGGTAGAGATGGTCAGCCCTGAAGAAAAACCTGGCCACTGGAGGACACATGAATGGCCATGAATCTAAGTTAGCTTCTTTAGAATGACCTCCTGGAGTTAATCAAATGTCATTGCGCCAAAAATGTTTCTGAGTATTTCTGAGGTCACTGACACTGACTTATTTTTCTGAAAAAGTGCTGTACAGCAAATTTCACACTGAACTTTAAACCTTAGAGAAAAGTCAGGTTTTAAAAAAACAATATGAAGGGGTTATCTTTATGTTCATTCCTCTCTGTGCAGCTGCACAGATTACAAAATAGAGCAGACTTCAGTTAAAAGGGGATCAAGTTCCAGTCAGATATACCTAAGCAGTATATCACAATCATATAGATAAGACATTTTTACCATGCTATCCTTTTATAGTACAAAATTTGATGCTGTTGTAACAAAAAGAAGACTAAGCTGTATTTCATAGGCAAGTGGCTTATTCAGTCCATCAGTGCTCTGGAAAAGTTCTTGCTTTTCAGTACAGTAGATAATTCAAATTCCTGATTCAAATTCTAATGCACTGAGGAGGAGCAGTATCTGGAGAGGATACATATTCTCCAAAGAAGCATTTAATAAATCCATTTAACTAAGATTACCAATGAAAAAATGTTTTACAAGGCAGTAAAATGTAGCAAAAATATACTTTAATTAAAAAAATCAAAGCAGTGGCACTGTCAAATTATTAAAGAAATTAGAAAATGCAAAAGATTTATCCATATATTCCATACATCTGCTTTTAAAGAGGAAAAATGAAGCCAGTTAAAATTCATCTCTACTACAAAGAAACAAGTCGTGTGAGTTTGTGATAAAATTACCATGTATCCGGTTAAAGGAAAAAAAAATTAGTAATAGTTGTCATCACACTGACTATCAGGGTTTCTGATTTTTAGTTGTTTGCCTGCCTCTATCATACTCTGTCAGTATTGTTGAGGTGTTGCTGTAGAGATGGACAATACACCTTTTCTTCAAGCAGCAATAGCAACCCTCATTGTTCACAGCTCGTATTTATAGAGTTTTCTAAAATCATGTTCAATTTCAATTGGTTAGTAACTTATTACTTGCATACATTCTTGCTAAATATTGGCTAGCACCCATTCATCGCAGTTAAGTCCTTTTCAGTGCTTTCTTCCTTAAAGATGTTTACATTCTTTTCTCACGGGTACAGGCTGTTCAAGTCAAGGTCAAAGTGACTTGTGTCTGTGAGGCCTTCAGGCCAGCTGTTAGCTGTCACATTGAGGGGTTTTGGGTGGTTTTTTTTTGATTCTCTACTTGCTTATTTGAAGGCTGTTGCCAAAGCTAGCACAAAATGGTCTCATTCCCTCTTTAGACAATTATGACTCCACTAACTTCAGAGAAGATTGTTCCAAATTTACGCCAGAGAGAGACAAAGAAAGAACAAACTAAAAAGAAAGAGGCTTGGTTGACTGCTGTGAAAATGATCAAACAACAAATTCTGACATAGAAAAGAATTATTAAAGCTCAGTCTCATGTCACTGGATCATCAGAAACATGCCACTGGTTTCACTGAGGCTTATTTGCTGCTAGAGCACCAGATACAAGTCTGATGCGGTCATTAATGAAAGAAAAGTATCACTCATTGATATGCCAATAGCAAAAAGAGGTAGATTTCAAGATATGTATGTCCAAAGGAAAAGGAATGATGTAGACCTTTTTTTTATAATAAATCTGACAAACACACTTTTCGTTAACACTGCTGTGGGAAGCAATATTTAAAGCAATGAGTCTAGCATTCCTCAAGAGAATTATTTCCTTTAAAACATCTATACACCTACAGTGCAGGAGTATCCTCATCAGTGTCAAACTGAGGGTAGGTACAGTTGAAAGTGACAGATTTGTTTCTAAACACAGCTTTAACTTCCTTGGCTAAATATTCCTCTCAGAATTTAACAGAGCATTTATACGCTCTTTATGCCCAGGTTTTGAGATTATAATTTTTACAAGTAGCCAAATCATCACAAATTCTCTGAAAAATTAGGAGCATAGTAGAAGACAGAGATAAAAATTAAAAAAAAAAAAAACCAAACATAAACAAAACAAAAAAAAAAACCAAAAAAACAACCAAACCTGCCAAAGCTTAACATTATTTATAGTAGTGCCTGTACTCTCTCCTCAACTTTCAAAACATGCTTGGTGGTGAGGTTACTCAAGAGTTTTGAATGACATGCATTTTCAGAATGTAATAGCATGTTTCCATTTACCAGGTTTGATTGCTTCCAATTTTAATGTAATGAGAGAGCTAGATCTGCAGCTGCTGCACGGACTGTAATCTTACTGAAGACAAAAAGCATCTTGTGAAAGAAGCTGCTAATCTAAGAAAGGGTGATGAGTTACTTGGAGAGAGCAAGCAAATGAAGGTAAAGTGATGAAAAGGATGAAAGAATCAACACAAAGCCAGGGTAGAGGAAAATATGGGGTATCTGTCCTGCTGTATGAAACAACTGTGATCTGTTAGAGAAGGGCAGGGTGGTTTAGGAAATGTTCATGAAGATGGAGTTCAGTTTTGAGA
The DNA here is from genome assembly GCA_013401095.1 of Passerina amoena. Lineage (NCBI taxonomy): Eukaryota > Metazoa > Chordata > Aves > Passeriformes > Cardinalidae > Passerina > Passerina amoena. The sequence goes on from WBNP01003360.1 coordinate 48,031, forward strand.
GTGTGGTGAAACCCCTGGAGTCCTGATTTTGCTTTGGTCCAGACTGTCAAAGGAGAAAGGACAGGTTTATCTCTAGGGTAGCAGACACTATTGGGACACAGGAGATTGATCTACAAAATCCAAGATGTTTAATCTGTCTTCCTTCTTCTAAAATGAACTTCTCAAACAACCCAAGAAAATTCAACTGCCCATAGGCAACATGAGGTTTGACAAGAACCCTATGACACAGGCCAGATTGTGCAAAGTGACATGTCAGAAATGTGAGAGATACTCATAAGTGGCCAAAGATGGATATTCTTCAGGATGGTTATAGTTAAATGCAAACTATTGACTAAATGCCTGTTCCCAAATATAATTGTTTTTTGCAAGGATTACTCTCTAGTGATGCAACTACTACTATTTTTAGACCACTCTTCTGACTGGTGTGATATTTTCAAAAGCAAAGGTACTGAATAACTATATATATATATTTACAATAGAAAATCAAAAGCCCCTACATAAAATGTTACAGTGGAAAGATTTTTGTATGCAGTTTAAAAAGCCAAAGAGAGTATTTACCCAAAATCTCATGTCTTTTAAGGTGTTCTGCAGCACTAGAGAGCTGATTTTATTGTCTACTCCAGTATGTGAATAGTCAACTGAGATGACAGCTAAAGGGTAAATAGTATCAGTTGGGATCTTGTGCAATAAAATGTGCCTTTTTTTTTTTTTTTTTATTTCTGGTAATTGAAGCAATGTGTACCTCATACAAAAAATGACAGCCTTCCATTAATATCTCATTTCATACCCTGACTTAAGTCTTTTTAACCTCAAGGCTTTTTAACTTTCTATCTTGCACTTCTCAGTTTTGGCCTCTTTTGGTGTATTTTCCCACTGAATTTGTTAAGTGCATAATCTGGGGTTTGGTTTGTATGCAAAATTTAGTGTAGAAAATTTAATTTAATCTAACTGTACAATTATGAAAAAAGCCCCAAGCTCACCTTTAAAACAAACCAAGCACAAGAAGACAAACATTTTGGTATGAAAATGTCCTAATTTAGGAAATTTCTGAATCCTTAATCTATAGCCTGTTGATTAGTTGATAATAGCTTCTATCCTACTGGTCTAAAAGTGTTTCAAAATTTAAGCCAGATTTGATGCACCTGAACAGCCAAAACAAAAAAAAAACCCAACCAGCCAACCAACCAAAAACCAAAACAACAAACAAAAACAAAAAAACAACCAAACAAACAGACAAACACAACCTAAAAATATCTGTGAATTTTGAGGAGCAAAAGAAAAGCTAGATGAAACCTCACTCTTCAGGAATTGTCTTTTAGTAAAGCTAACTGGTGAAGCACAGGAACTAGAATCCTCTTCAGTCTTTCTATCTACATGGCAATCTGCTGCAGCTGCAAAATTCCTGTGTTGCTGGTCTCGTTCACCAATTATAAATGACAATATTTTGTGCCTTCTCTTGTTTTTCTTTGAATTCTCAGCTCAGCATTGTACAAAGTTGATTCAAAGTGCTGTGTAATCCTGTTATAAATTCATTGCTTTTCATTTAAAGCCTTCAGTTTAATTCTTTCCTGGATGGATCTATCAATTCATTCACTCTGAGTAGCCACACAAGGGCTTTATTTCTGGCTTTTTAATGTGCCAGTCACGGAGAGACATAATATCCAACTGCAGTATCTCAAGTGAGCTTCTACAGTACAAATGTTCACACAACTGCAAGAGAAAAACTTCGTTTCATCTGGCGAGGCTTTGGTTGACACTAAGATTAAAGGCTTAACAAAAGCAATGGTCTGCTCTGTTACCATCCGAGAGTTTCTTGCTTCACCGTGCTATGAAAGACAAATGAAGGACTGCCTGACCGTTAACTTTCCCTCGTCTCTAGAGGGTTGCATGTGATTAAAAGCAAGGAGGGATGAGGAGGTTTGGGATCAGTCATACGAAATATCCAAATCTGTAGCCATAGGAACCTTGTCTTTTGGCCACCAAAGCATCTACCATTCAGGCTGTGGCTTAAAATCATCTGTTTAATCTGAACCTGATAGAAAACAGACAAAATGCTAGGTAAATGTAGCAGTAAATGAGTGCATTTCAGTATGCTAGGAACTGTTCTCCTTTTTTTGTCAGAGTAAATTCATGCATCATAATTTATTTTATTTCTTGGTCTAGAATTTAGTACTCCTATACCTAATTTTATTTGTTTTCCACCTTTTGGGAGAGCTTTCATTTTTATTTTTTTTACAATTGAATAACCCATTTCATATAGAAAATAAAATCCTTATCAATTTTCTCTTCCACTTTAGGGAAAAATAAAAAGCAATGTGTTTGTAAGCTGTTGATAAAGCTAAAAATGTCACGGCCAAATGCAATAATTTAAAGGACTGAATACAATGCTTTTGGTAAAAGTTGAAAACAGTATCTCCATAGGAGTAAAAAAAATATTTCTCGTTTTATATACCCACGATTATGATGGTTATTATTAAACTGTCACATCACATCAATGAGTAAACAAGCAGCTATGCCTAGATCATATTAACTATTGTGACAGCTGTAAATACGGCAGTAATGACTCTCCTGCGGGCAATAGAACAGATAAGGAAATGATTGAAGCTCCATGGGCTTGCTACACATTTACAGGTGATTCTGCAACAGCTAGACAATCTCTTAAGTAGGAACAGCCTGTTTGCCTTAGAGGTAAGCAGATTCTAAAGAGCAAACAACTGCATGCTGTTGAGCAATATAACCTTTGATTATAACCTTTTTTTTTAATAAAAATTCAAACTAAGTAGTCAGAATTAAAGTGATTCTGTAAAGAAAAACATCCATCTGTGTCTCTGCTTCGTTTTCAACATATAGTTTGAGGGGGTTTTTTACAGAGTGGGAGGTCGTTGCTTTGTTTAAGAAGAGGTTGCACGCCTCAAAAAAAATCAGGAATACCAAATGCAGTTTTCTTCCCCTTCATACACCAGTGGAAAAACTACAAAGATGTGACCCTATGCAATCAGTATTCATTCATGAGCCTTTCCAGTTCTGTGTCTTTCTGCTTGCTTGCTCAGCAAACACCATGCAAGGAGGAAATAACAGTATGTGCCCTATATTTAAATTACTAGGGGCGAAGATTTCTGAGAAAGCAATTAGAAGTCGTGTCCTGGAGAGCCCTGAGTAGATGGGAAGAACACAATTTTTTTATGCTTGCCAACCAGTACTGCAAAACATAAAAGGTCAATAATATTCAAGCCTCAGAGTTCTTATTAGCTAATTGCAGTTCCCACTTGCTTCAAGCAAAGATCTATAAAAAAGACAAAACACAAAATAAGGAATAAAATTATGTTATGAAGCAGTGGAATTAATTTGGTTTTTGAGGAGGTTTTTTTTACTTATTTTGTCTGCAGTTTTGATGTGTCTAGCAAATCTCCTTCTGAATTCAAAGGGATTTAAATAATGTAATGGAAATATTAAGATTTCAGTATCACTGCTTTTAAAGCTTTATATCAAACAAAATAAACACCTGAACACATTATTTTTTTATTAAAAAATATCAGGAAGAGATTTACTAAGCACTGTGGTTTGACATATGGTTTCTGTTGAACAATAGTAGTATTCCCTGCAGTTCATAGAGATAATTTGAGTGAGAGAAAATGAGAATGTTATGATTTTTCTGCATTCAATGTCAATATATGGTGCTTCATGAAAAAGTGTTTTTTACTGAATTCTGATTCTTAAGATAATTTTTTTAAGTTTAAAACTTTGAGAAAATTTCCTGTTGCAGATTATTAAAAAGAATTATAAGTAACTCCACTTGAACAATGAAGAAACAGAAGTTGAAAAAACAGATAAAGAAATGCCTGCAAGGTACTATTTGGTGGAAATACTTTGATTTCCACAATTACAAAATTTTTGTGGAAGATAGTGATAAAAATGTCATGGCTGGTTTTTTTTTTTTTTAACATCTAAATTTTATTTTTTCACTTACTTATATTTATATTAAATACAATAATTTAATTAATGTGAAATATCCAAATTAAGTACTGACTTGGTCTTTGAGCTACTTAGACATATTTTCATCAATGCGGTACAAAAGGCAACCTGAAAGATTTAAACTATCCTGAACTGGAACATCTTTGAATTCCAATACAAAAAAATGTTTAGTACAAAACTTAGAAATGCTGTTTACAAGTGAAATAAGCACTTGGAATAATGAGAATAGGTGTCTTACACTATTTAGCTTATCAGATAAAGCACAGCTGCATAAGACTCAGTATATGTTTCTATGCACACATTTTGCAATAAAACTACTACTCACAAACTACTTGAGCTGGAAAAGCTATATATGCTTCAGTATCAAAAGGCCTGTTTTCACAAGCTCTGCAGTAAGTAGCTCCAGTGTTAACTGAGCACAAGCACTTGCTTTTCCATTAATAAATATGGGCCTAAATATGCAATTTATTCTCTGGTTTACATGCTATACTTTCATTGACATCCCTCAGATATTCTACCAGTCCATACAGCCAGCCTTTGGCATACAGAGACATTTATATTGCCTCCTGTTCTCAAACCCTGCCTATACAAATATAGTGTACCTATACAAATAGGTGTACCAAACTTGCTTCTGCAGTGCTCAACTCATCATGCTCATCCTCTTTCCTCCAGATTTTCTCTCATGCAGCACCTTTGTTATCACTTGATAAGTTTGCCTCTGCTGTTACAGCTAGTTTTGCTTGAATAATCAAACTTGTCAATGTAATTTTTCTTTCCATTTTCTTTTTCCTCAGTTAAGAAATAAGTAAAAAAATTAAGTCACCTGAACTATATAATCATTCTTATGGGAGTCATGATGTACATAGAATAGAAGTAAAAACACAGAGGCCATGGACAGCCTTTAAACAACTGTCCATAACTTATGCAAAATCTAGAAACCATCATTATAATCTTTTGTGACTGCTGTCATTTAGTAATTAATCCCAGAGGTCTCATTTTGTTATTTGATAGATTTGAACAGACCAGTGCAATGACAACTAAAAATTGGAAAATCCAGGTTTTAGTCCTGCATCTTTTCTCTCCCATCACAATGCCCCAGCAGAATACATATAACTGAATAGGGACTGAAACTTGACTACTGAAGGATCTGAGCAATCATGATGCTGACTCCTAGGACTCCAAAGACAAGGCCAACTGCAGACTTTCAGTGGTCTTGGCAATGTCAGGACTGCTCAGAAATCCAGTGATGGGGAGGACCATCAAACAGTTGGATTTAATTTAGATTAATTGATATTAACTAAAAACTCTGTTTTCTCAGGTACCTGTTTAACCATAACCCATGCTGACCTTTTAAGGTACATGGCGTTTTGAAGCAAGATCCAATTAATCATCTATATTTGACAAGAAACAGGATACCTTTTTCCATTAACTAGACAGAAGTTAGGCTAGATGACCTCAGCAGAGGATGCCTCTATTTATGTAAAACCTTCCAAGCCAAGTCTACCATTTTTATTTATGGCTTCTCTCATTGAAGGCACTTCAATCCTGACTGAGTCCACTCATTCCTTTGGGCAGGTCTTACTCCCAGGACAGAAGGACTCCACGCATGCCACTGCTGCTGCTGGTGCTGCACAGGGGGGAGAGACACCTCTCCCAGCACCCAGCACCTACCAGAAATTTGCCTGGTTCTCTGCTCTGGGTGCTGGAAAGGGGGACTGAAGGTGGTACATGAGACTTGGGTATTTCTCTGCCTCCTCATGAACAGTGATTTGAAAGTCAGTCAATGGGGCAATGGGGATCCAGTGCTAGAATGAGGGCTGGGGCCACAGGATGAGGGGATCACCAGGGAGCCAGGGGTCTGTGCAGGGCTGGGTGCTCCCCAGACACTACTGCTGTGCTAGGCATCCATGGACAGCAAACCCTCACAGAGGCCCTACATGACACCAGCCCTGGAGCTGCCCCGGCACCCTCTCTTTGGGCACCGCAGGCAGACAAGGGGCTGATCTCCAGCAACGGGGTCCAGGGGATCCCAGCTGTGAGGGGCCCATAGGAATGTGGGCCTTGATGTGGACACAGGCACCTGGAAGGGGTGGGGGGGCTCAAACCCCTGGGGCGTTTGTGGGACTTCTCCTCAGGTGGTCTCTTTGTCCCTCCCTGTTCCAGCAGGGTTGTTGCTTGTTCTGTTCTGTCTGTTAAGTTGTTCTATTCTCCCCCTGCCTAAGTTGTTTTGTCTGTTACCCCCAAGTTGTTACGGCTCTGCCCAGCCTCTCCCTCCCTCCCTCGTTAACTGTCTGTCTCTCCAGTTCGCGAGGTGACCCATGTATGACCCATTCCCCTCCTCTGTTGCCCTGGAAACCCCACGTATGTTTCCCTCAGTCCCTCCTCAGCTTTCTGCCAGTCACTTCCCTGCCACCACCTTTCTCTCCAGATTCTTCTACCAGGGGCTTGGGGTGATTGGTCCAGAGGCTGGGGCCCCTCCCTTAAGTTGTTTTTATTGGTCCTTCCCACATGTCAATCCCATGTACCCCACTCCCTCCGCAACTCCCATTGGTTTCCACCTGTTTCCACCCCCTACCACCCACTCCCTTTGTAGGTGACTGTTTTCTCACCCCCGCCCTCTTCGGTTCCCGGCCCCCCTCAGTGTTTGTTCCCTGATTCCTGGAATAAACTGAACCTGCCCGAACCCAAGAGCGCCCGTCTTTCCTGCGGCTAGAAGCCAATCAGCGGCCACGTCTCTCGTTAAGGCAGCACTGCCGTTTTTCCAGGCGGAGCTGCTGCCTTAGGCGCTGTACCCGACAGCAAAGTCGGGAGAGTGCCCCCCCCCGGCTGCAAGCGGGGCTGGCCGAGCTTGCCGGACGTTGTAACATTTGTAACATCTGCCGCCCGCCGCTTCAGTTGCTTTACCTTAGGCTCCATGGACAGCTTCTCTGCACACACTGTAGCACTTCTGGTTCTTGAGTACTTGCAGTGCAAATGAGGGCCCAATATACCATCTCCTGAAATCTTCTCATCAGTCTCCTCTCTTTCCTGTTTTCAAACGCACAAAATCTCTCACTTTGAGGATGAAAATGCACAGCAATATTAACCTGGATCCTACCCAACTGTGCCAGACTAGTTGTAATTGGGATTTTTCCTTGGCACATGTCTTTAAAGGAGATAAATTCAAAATTTTATATGACCAGTGGAAAGATTTTGTCTCAGCATGGCCATCTCCACATCTCTCTGCCCAAGATGCCTACATGAAGCAAATGGATTTCCCACTGTGAAGAAAGAGATCAGCCTCAGGACTGGTCGTTGCTAAACTGTGCTTGGGATTGCTTCATGCTGACAGGAGAGAAGTAACTGGCAGCTGAATGTGAGACTGCAGAACACTTACGAAAGGAGCTGTCAGAGGTGCTGTAAGGTTGTAGGCTGCAAGGAATGCCAAAAGCTAGCTGCCTTTTGAGACACTGAGCAAGAAAAAAAGAGCTTCACAGCTCAGATTAAAGAAGTAATATTCCTCAGAATATAAGTCCTTCACCAGGGCTTTTCCATCATGTTTAATACCATCAGAAAGTGTACAGAAAAGCTGAATTCTACTTTTTGACTGTATCAGTCAAGTGAGAAAGTAATGTGAAAAAATATTGCAGCTGTGTAGATGGCTGTGATCTTATGCAAAAGCAGTGACATGTTCTCTGATGTTCTTAATTCTCTCAGAATTCAGAACATTTACTTTTATGCCCGGGGATTTAGATAGGAAAGCCACACTCTATATATCTTTGCCTTCTGAAGAAGTGATAGAAAACTCATGAAGCTGATGCAACATAGGTCTGTTATTCCTTGTCTCCTTTCTAGGCCAGTATTCAGAAAGAAAGACAACTTTCATGCTACCAGAAAGCTATAGAGCAAAATAATTCTGCATCCTTGTGGTGAGGATACTCATACATATATACAGGTGATCATTTTCTCTTAAAGCATTCCAAGGTTAAAACAACAATAGTCCTGAGAAAGCAGGACTCACCTACTCAATGTCCTAGTTTGTAAACCACAAGGTAGTCACTTTAATGGAATTTTCAAGGAGTTCTATCTTAATAACATTAGAGCTCTATCTAAAGCATTCTTACAGCATTTGAATGCTCCCACTAGATGCTCTTAGCAGACTTAGGCTTTATTGCACCCGGTTCATGGATTTCATCATCATAAAAGACATCTCATTGCTCACATCAAAGCAGTTCAGGGCAAGCGAAGAAAGTTGCTGTCTTCCAGAGAACACACAGAAGGTGAAAATAAGATGCCCACAAGTTTTGGGTGCTTGGAGGGATGTTGTAAAAGATTTTTTTAGATGGCTTTTTGGATGTACATGCTTAAAGCCAACCTATGTTCTGTTTAGGAAATCTACATAATTATTTTGACTGATTCTTCTCCTTTCTGAAGCCATCTATAATTCTTTGTATGGAATATCTTATTCACTGATTTTTCATAGCATATACTTGGAAAACTGCATTTAGGAAGTGTAACTTTTGAATCTGTTTTTCGTATGATAAAGAGAGCCTACAAATACTTTGGCATAATGCCAGATAGAAATTATTATAATACCTTATAGGAAATAATTGTAATTTAACAAGAAAATAAAATGAAGGAAATACTAAGAGTCACTAAATAAATAAATTTGGAAATTAAAAGTCTAGATTGTCCATTTGGCTTTACTATGTTACTGACTCTCTGACTGAAAGAAAGTAGCACCTTGCATAATGCAGAATAAATAAAACTATATTCCCATCAGTAATGACAGATTTTGATGTGTGTAATTTTATATTACATAAATAATATAATATTAGAATAGATATTAATAAATCACAATTTAAAAATTTTTAACATTTTTATTTATAACAGATCAATGTAATAATCTTTGTAATCTATGTAAAGTATCTTTTGTCATACCATGACTAAACATTGGATTTCAATGCTAATCTATTTTTATTTCCTATGGGCAGGTCTTAACCAAAAAAATACTGCTATCTAGCTGTACTTCTGTCAGTTTGCTTTTTTAATCCCCTACCTGTTCAAGAAGATCAAACCTCTGTATTATCTGACCACAAATAGATGCTACTCTATGTTCACCCTGTTAAATTGACTCTACTTCTTCCTTGAAGTAATGGATTATTCTGACTTTTAATTGAGACAATCCACAAGTGCAAGCTTGAAGTTTTATCAGTATATGCAGGAGGTACATCAAGAATCATGCTTAAGTTTCTGACTATGCTTAAAGTACATGAAAGCAAGCTACAGGAAATGGTTGATCTTTATGCTGGCTTGATTTACACAAATTGTTTTGTAGCCCTGTAATGGAGTTGATTTGAATGTATGTCTTGTAATATTTAATAGCTTAGTACTGAAATGATAACCTAAACTGGACTTCTGAGTTTGATTTTAAAGTTTATTTAATTTCTAAAAATTATTTCTAAATTTTGTTATATTTGTGATTATTTTAGTTTTGCACCAGTAACTGTCATTGAAGTACGTGGCATATATATCTTCCAGCAATGTCAATTCATCTCTCTTGGCTAAGAGATTTTCTCTGATATTCTAGATGACACTGTAGCGTAGTTACTCTTAGACGGTGCAGCTGAGTTGGGGAAACCTAATTTAGTTTTTAAATGGCAAAACCATGAAGATAAAAATCAAATTAATAGAAAAGGTAGTTTTAACCTTCTGCCAGAAATGTTACTGAAACTGAATTTAAAGAACTTTAGTTTGATACTTTTTCTTCATGTAAGTAAGTTTCTGCCTTTTGTGGTTCTTCACAGGATTCAGAGTAAGACCACTTACTCGTTAATTTGTAATGTGCTGCTGTCTTCGTTCACATTCTATTGAGACATAATGAATCCCAAAGCTGTCTTAAGACTGTAGTTAAGGTGATATAACTAAGTATGCAGTAAGACAAATGTGTAGTTGCCATAAATCTTCAAGTATAGTCAACTCTCTGAAATGCTGTCTCTGAACCCCTGTATCACCTCTGTATTAGATTAGAGATCCTGGAATGTTCCGCTGATCTTGGAGTTATAACAAGCACATTATGGTGCAGAGGGTTATAGCAAGATGATAGATTTCAGCATTTATCCTGCATATTAAATTTACTGATTATCTATGATCCAATAAAATTTGGCTTCTGACCATCTGTTACAAAGAGCTTGGAAGCTTCATTATTAGGCAATTGTTTCATAATTATTCTGAGAGCATGTCTAATGTAAATTTTCTCATTTAAATTATATTATAATTTATCAAAGAAGTTTTGATATCTACTTGCTTTTTGCCTAATTGTTTTCAGTCAACATCTGCCATGTATGAAAAGCTAAAAATATATATGTAAAATGTCATATGCATCAAGGTTCTTCACAGTATTCAGTAAACACTGCAAATGTCCAGTAACAGTTGGTATCCACATAGTAAAAGGCACTAACCATATTGAATACCCTCTTCCAGCTGTTGAGGCAGAGATTTAAGTCTAGGGAGCTGTTTTCAAATGTATTTGGCTATTTTACCATCTGGTATTTACTGACTCTGGGTGCAGTCCTGCTTCTAGTCATGTGATTTGTACAAATTAAGTCTATAGGAAACTAATTCCAGAGATATAGCTGGGATCAGTTATGTTAGTCAAGTGGTGAGAACTTGAAAGTCTTTAAAGGAACCTGTAGATATGAAATATTCAAATTTTAGCAGAAAGATTCATCTTCCTTTGAAAACTATATTTTCTGAAATGAAAATATATTTTTTACTTCCCTATGAGATATTTGGTCTTCCCGCTTCAAAGGATAACTTCTTATTGCATAAAGCTTTCAACTTTGGCTAAACATTTGCTCTGTAAATGGAACTATACACCATTTATTTAAAAGGAGTGCAAATAAAAACTTGCTGTCAAGAGTGAGGAGGTAGGAAGCAAAGTGCTGAAGAATGTGAGGAAAGAATGCATATTAAATCTATCCTGACTACATCTATGATGTTTGAGAAACCTTCAGTATTCCTCTATAACAGGCAGCGGCTTAAATGAAAAAGAAAAAAAATAAAATATAAAATAACCCCAAACCAAAACAAAAACAACCAAATAAACAATCAACAAAACAACTAACTAAAAAACAAAACAACCCAAAAAACTCAAAACAAAACAAAAACCCTGCACCCTAACCAACTAAAGATAGTAAAAGGATAAGAACTATGTAAAGGTATGTGAAATCCACTTCTCTCTAAGTATAACGAGTACCTGACTACTTCAACATTTTCATCTGCTGAAGTTATTTCTGTTATATAAGATGTAGCAAGAAGCACTGGGGGAAACAGATGAATGCTGGGTTAAAATAAGAAAGGCTAATATATTCCTGTAAGCACTGTGAGATGGATATAAGTAGTTGGCTTTGGAGCGCAAACAGTACTTATAAATAAAATATTATATAACATGGAACTTAAAAAAGAAGTCAATTCAAAGCAATACTTAAGGTTGTATTTTCTGAAACCATACAAGACACAGAACTGTCACATCCATATGTATGATAGTGAAGTTCATTAGAAAAGTGATAGAAAGTTGATAAATACTGAAAGGAGGACTGGAAACTAGAAATTTTATAATTTGGCAGTTAGAAAAAGAATACAATTTTTTATTGTAGAATGAGGAAATAGAAATATTTGTAAGGAATTAGTGTCAGGATTGTTTCCAAACATAATTTGCCTAGCGCTAAATTTTTTGCTAGTAATACGCTTACGATTAGAGATTGTGAAGAACAGAAAAAAAGAATCATGTTATTTTCCTGGCATCAATTTATAACACTAATACCAAACCCAAAAATGACTGGTAGAAAAATTCTGAGAAGCTCAGAGGACAACTTGGAGCTGGGAACTGTGTTATCTTCTGTGCACCTGCATAGTTTTAAGTCATTGCACCCCTTACAAACTTTGACCCATTCAGGATAAAATTATGTCAAGATTAATTATTCAATGATACTTCTTGCTAAATTTAGAGACACAAGCTGGGTTTGTGAGATCAGGTTTTGGTACCCAGGGGCAACAAGAGTGACTTTTGTGAGAAGCTGCCAGAAGCTTCCCCGTTGTCCAACACAGCCAATAGGATCTGGCTCCAAGTGGATCTGCTGCTAGCCCAGGCTAAGCCAATCAGAGAAGGTAATAATGCCTCTGCAATAGCATGTTTAAAAAGCAGGAAAAAAGTTATTGCATAGCTCTAATTGCATCCAGAAAAGAGAGGAGTGAGAACATGTGAGAGGAACAACTCTGCAGATGCCAAGGTCGGTAGAGAAGGAGGGGCAGGAGGTGCTCCAGGCACTGGATCTGAGATTCCCCTGCAGAGCATGGAGGAGATCCACACTAGAGCAGGGGGATGCCCAAAGAGAGCTCTGAACCTGTGGGAAACCCATGCTGGAGCAGGCTCCTGCTGGGACCTGCAGACCTGTGGAGAGAGGAGCCCACAGTGGAGCAGATTTCCCGGTAGGACTTGTGATCCCATGGGGAACCCATGCTGGAGCAGGCTGTGCCTGAAGGACTGCACCCTGTGGAATAATGACTTACACTGGAGGGGTTTGTGAAGAACTGCTGCCCATGGGATGGACTCACATTGGAGAAGTTCATGGAGAACTGTCTCCTGTGGGAGGGACCAGAGCAGGACATAGGCTACTCTCCCTGAGCAGTGGCAGGAACAAGTGCAATGAACTGACTGTAACCCCCATTCCCTGTCTCCCATGCCACTGGTGGGGAAGATGTAGAGCTGGAATGTAGGGAGGGATGGGGAGAAGGTTGTTTTTTAACATTTATTTTACTTATCATTATCCTGTTCTGATTTTGTTAGTAATAAATTCAGTTAATACTCCCAAGCTGAGTCTGTTTTGCCCATGACAGTATTTGGTGAGTGATCTCTCCCACTTCTTACCTCAACTCATGAGCCTTTTGTTATATTTTCTCTCCCCCGCCCACTTGTGATGGACCAGCTTTGGTGGGTGCCTGGCATCCAGCCAGGGTCAACCCACTGCAGCTGTAATCAAGACATAGATCTTGGTCATTTCTCTGTATTAAACTAAAGAGGCTAATGCTCTTAGTTACCATGAAGATATTTTCCCCACAACTTAATGGTTACCCTAAAGTTTCTGTTTATTCTGCAGCCTGAATGTAAGAGTCCACTGCATAATTCAGTGTCCCAATAATGGCATTGATATTTTCTTGGGGAAAAATCCCTGCCAAAACCCTGTGTCTAATATTTCTCTACTTCCACCATTCAATTAGCTATCTGAACAAGAGCAAACAGCTTAGAAGATAACAGATGCAATAAATTGTGCCAAGTAGATTCTCCCAAGCTGTACCAGATGAACGTGTGCTGGCTTGTTTTTCAGCTTTTTGGTAAAGCTTTCCCCAACAGACAAATTAAATGTTTAAGCTTTCTACAGCACTGCTTCTGATTCCTCTGGAAAACTAAGTATGACACCTTTATTAGATCAGAAACATATATTGAATCACTTTCTAAAGTAAAGTTTAATCTGCTTGAAGATAAAAGAGTAATACAAATAATCTTTATTCTAAAAAATATGAATGAAAATAATTATATATGGGGTAGAATATTCCATTACCACTTCTAAGTTACCATTTGATTCTGTCACCTTAAGAGATAAATTATAGCCATTCTCTCAGCTGTTGCCAAGGTAGAAGTGAATTTGTAAGTATGTATGCACATGTGTCATTTATGGTCATGAGCATCATGACCTCTGAATAAACAGTATTTTGTTATTTGCTACACAAACACATTAGTTTGTACAGAACCACAAGCAAATCCCCCCTATACATATATAAGCACCTTCAAAACAAACTTCAACTGGAAAATTTATCTTCAAGAAGAAAATTCATTTGTTGAAGTTAAAGACAGGAACGAGTCATAAACTAATTAGTTTCCTACAAATGAAATAATATTTTCCATACAGATGTCTAGCAGTCCTGCAGGTTCCTACTGAGGGACTTCTAGGACAATACAAAGATTTGAATTAGAATTAAATTAGAATTGGCACTATGTAAATAGTTTGGACAAAACCAAGGGTATTAGGTTTTACAAATAAACTTTTTATATAGTTTGTTAATATAACCTCAAGGCAAAGTTCTTACTAGAACTGACAATTTTCTTTCTCATTGCAGAGTTTCTATACATGCCTGATTGAAATATCTTTTCTATCACTCTATCTGACATATCTATTATTAATAAGGCATGAAGGGAATACTGCCAGTTTATCAGAGTGATAACACTCATAAAAATCCTGTCCTGGAAGAAAATGAGAAGGAAATATGTACTGGTAAAGTACTGGATTTAGGATCTATATACAGTTAGCTCAAATTCAGCTGAAAAATTTGGCACAAAAAGTTATGTGTCTTTAGCTCTCTTTAATAATAAATTTAATGGTGTTTATCCTTGTAGCTCGGAAGTCTCATGAAGTCCTGTAATGTTTTAAGGATGAAGAAAAAGTATGTGCTAAGACTTTGTTTTTATTTCAGAGCAGTTGGAGGACTTTATCTTTTTGGCCACCAAAACATACTTATTTTTAGTATGAGAAAATAGAAGAGAAGGGCAAGGTATTGCCTTGTTGTATAAACATGAACGACTGAACGTCAGATAGATTAAAAGTCAAAATCTGTGAAGCTCATAAACATGTGCATAAGAAAATATTTTGAATGAAGCCCAAATAACTTTCTGACACTTGCCAGGATGAGTCTGAATAGAGAAACCAGGCATGTTTCAGTTCAGCATCTCTTCTACAGAAATACTTTTCTTATACACAAGGAGCAAGGACTACAGCCATCTAAAATTTGCATAAATAACTGAATCTCTATTAATAGCTTTTGGAATGTCTTGTATTTAGTAGCCTAAGCAAAGATATAGCACATATTAAATTTAGACACTAAATAGCCCATATTTCTTCTATCGTGCACCACTCATTCCCTGCCTTCTCACTTGTGACTAGAATAGTCATCCCAGGCACAGTTTGGCAAAAAATTCTTCCTGCAAACATACATATTCTGTCTCTCATTTTAAGATAACCCTACCTTTTCATCCGTGGGTATAAAAATAGTCAGGAATTCTATTTGCGAGTCGCACTGAAAACCGATGCAGCAGCTTCCCCTGCTGGCTGCTGGGGAGACGAACTCGCGGCCATTCCCCGCCGTGCCCGCCCTCGCCCTGCCGCTGCGGCACAGGTAACGAGAGTTACGGCAAGGGCAGCTACAGAAGGCGAGTCGCAAATCAGGGTTTGTCCCAGCGAAACAGTTCATCAGTGAATGCTGAGATATACTTAGTATCTGTCAAAAGAAAAAAAATAAGTGTGCCAGTTGAAATGCTGTTTAGTTCTGCTCTGAGGAACTCTGTACAGTTGCAATCATTTTAAATATACAGGCTGCTTGCATGAACATTTTAGACTGCCAGCACATGCCAGTGTATTTTAGATAAGCGACTATTTTTACATAGCTGCTTTCTTCTTTTAGGGTCAAAGATATTCTATGAAGGTAAATAAAAACGGCTGTATGCATTTCTGTGCTTTGCTTCATCAATAAAATTGTTCTAGCTCCTTTTCACTGTAATTTTTTGAAATCATAGCATGTACATTCTACCAAAATTAATGGTAGTCATGCAACACTATCTGCTGTATAACATATAAAGTATAATTGTGCCTGCAAACGGATAAGTCTTGACATTGCTGTCCGCAGGACAATACCCTCTCAACTACTCTGCCTTCTGTAATAAAGCATGCAGCAAATCACCTGCAGGGCAGAAGATAATGGACACAATGGTGCAAATTGTTATGGTCAAGACTTTCTCATTTAGCTTAAAAGAAAACCACAGGACCCCATCAGCCCAAAGGAATGGCATTGTATAGTATCTCACTTAAGGTCAGGCCAAACATTTTGGATAGACTGGGGGAATTCAGCTGCTATGAAATTTTTGAGGATTTGTGCAACCATTTGTGTAACCACCAACTGTTTATAACTAGTCACTAGGCTAGTAACTGATCATGATTATTCAAGAGGGTCATGCAATGACCACTTTAATCAAATGATTACCAGAAATCTTTTACTATCAAATTTTATGTGTTTTAATATATTTTCATGACCCCATTCACTTCAAGCTGCAGATGATGAGGAGGGAAATGACAGAGACAGTTATCTAAGTCTCCTGCTGTTGAAATAAAATAAGAGAAAATTGCATTTTTCTATTTTTTTAATATAATTTTTACTTTACAGTGCTGAACTCGTCTTGTTGCTGGCAATACTATTTCAAAGCCACTTTTAAAGTAGGAAGGTCCTTGTATTCCCCTCCATCAGCCAAAAGCAATGAAGCATTACAATTCTCTGCCCATTCTATTAATAGACTTGCAACTGAAGCAGAAGAAATTCAAGGACTTTTCTTTCCTGACACATTTTACAATATCTCTCAGCAACATAGCCGAAATCAAGGTACAAAGCTTACATGTCATTTCTGATGAAGTAGGGCATTTATTTAAGCAGCTGAAAATTGATTACATTTATTTCCTAATTCCTTTGGTAATATCTAAGAGTAGCGTGGTCTCAAGCATTGTAGCACTTCCAGAGTTGCACTGAGTATCCCATTCAATATTCAGTGCCAGAAAAATATTGCAAGAGCTTTTTTTCTGCAAAGCTAATGTGGTCATGTTCACACTTAAGTGAAGGGATTTTCTTCTGCAAGAACAAGCTGAGTCAAATGTTAAGGTATGGATATGATCTCAGAATACAGCCTGTGAAAACAGAGATAATGGTGGTTTGCCAACAGAAAGTCTAGTGGAAGAAATTTCCTGGGTTTTCTAGACATCTTTATTTATAGATTGTAAGGCCTGTATTTCCCATCCATATAAATTAGATACAATTATCCTTTCTGGTGACACTAATTAACTATTTATATTAAAAAAATCCAATTGTATGAGGAATCTCTACCTAGGACCTCACTGTAATCTTCTACGCAAGCAAAACCCTGACACATTTACTTTTCCCAAGACTTAAATCAGTACCTGCATTTGCTCTCAGACTTTAAGCATATAAGTGTGTTTTTATGTGGCAGACAGATAGGAGTTCAATTTCTCTTTCCAGTTAGACATGTCTTAGATACAAATAGATTTGGGAGCCACCCTTTGGGTGACTCCAGAGATTCTCATCAGTTTTCAATATTTCAAAGATTTGAAAAGCTGTTGTTTTGTTAATGATGTTAAAGATAAAATGCTAGATGAATACCCAATTTTAAAACCAGAGTAAGCAAGTGCATTAATATTTAGGCCAGGATGATCCATCTTGCTGAGAAAATACTGATTCTAGCAATCTGAATTAAATTTGTTGGAATTAATACAGTTGCTGGAGGAAATAACTTGGAGAAGGTATCAAGAGACCGCTTTATAAACATGTTTAAATCCCAGCTAATATTTCAATATCTCTGTAAATACTGCTTCTTAACAACGATCCATTCTAATTACACAACAAAGCAGTCCTCCCACAGTGCTACATAATATATGATAAGCTGACATTTAATTGAATTCAAATCAGGACTTTCTTTCTTTTTATACATTGTTTTCCTTAAGAATCTAGGAAAAAGTAAACATTTAAGATAAATGAAGTTCTGCAAGGTCTCTAGAAAGTATTCAAATTAAATCCTAGTCACATCAACATCATTGCAGTAATGACATAGATGGGTTTGTACTTTTTTTTTTTCATGTTGGAAAATGATCCCTCTACTTGGTATCAGAAAAGAAAGTTCAGAGTAGGTTAATACATATAATTTTTTTTTTGTCCCAAACAGCAACTACACATAAATACCTTAATTAAGATCTCTGTTTTCAATTAAGAAAATTTACCTATGTCAATAAAGATATTGCATGGTACACTACGAGTTCACCTACAGCTATGGACCCTTGACAGTGCGGGTCAGTCTTTAAATGAAAATTTGGCTTCTTGTTGTTCAAGATGAGGATGGCCTTGTTGTCTCCTCTTGACAACACCAGGAACTTGACAATGACACTCTATGGATTTAGCCAAAGACAAAACTGAACCCCAGAGGGATAGGATGAGTTTATGGGATTTAATTCCTATTGCAATTAATGAATGTTGTGTGACTAAATCCTTAGGTCAAGTTTGAAATGCTCAATCACAATGCATGTACCTAATAGGAAAGTGGCAATTTTACTTTTCATTAAATCAGGGAAAGGTCATGGCCTCTGTATGGTATTTGTCACAACAAACAGACCCAGTGAAACCTGCTGCATCACATACCAATCATTCCCTCCATCACCACATCCCCATTTTAGTTTACTTTCATGGCTGCCAAGACTCCAGCTCCTGTCTTGATAGGTACAGATACAATAGAGAGGTAGTAGTGATTGTCAAATATCTTGAATAGTTGGGCTATAACAAATGAAATGTACAAACTAAGACTTAGCAAGTTTGCCAAGATCTTCTGATGTCTGATGCAAAGATGAGATTATAAAATGAACAAAGAAAGGAAATTAAATATTTTTTAAAATCTGAGAAGAAAAAAAGCGAGGGGAGGCAAGGCTCCCTTTTGGTGACTCGTATTTAGTCTTACTGATACTTTCTTACTTATATACATAGGGCAACTGGTCTGATTGAGACAGGAAAAAAAATAACAGGCAGAAACTCCAGAACCTCACTCAGAGCAGAAAACAGTCACTTCTGGAAGGGGAAAATAAATATGATTTTAAGACAAAATCTCAATATATTAATTTACCAGACTACATTTATTTCTTAGCAGGCAGGACCTCTGAAGGTCCTCTCTCATTTTGATAATTTTGGACCTCATAAGATAGAAAAAGTCATCTTTGTAAGAGTTTCAGTTGCATAAATATTTATAGGCCCACTCAATTTTAAGGGTCTCAGCATTTAAAACTCTCCACCTCTTACAGGTTCTCAAACAGGTTCTCTTTCCTGTCTTGTCCTGTTCTCACCCCCCCTTTTCTTTTGACAGTTCCGTTGTGTCTCTAACATAAAAAATTAGTAAAAGTTACTATAAAATTACAAGTACCGTGTAACTATAAACTCATTACTGTACCACTTGTAGGAGGACAAACGTTTTCTCACTAGTGTTTTCATGCCTATCAAAGAACTCAAAAAGCTCAAAAGTAATAATGATTTTTTGGGGGGTTAATTTTTTTCCTATTTAAAAACGTTTAATTTTTAACCTTACAGAGATCCTTAAATGAAGAAAAACATGAAAAGATAAGATCTATAAAGCTCAGTCTAATATCAGAAAAGCATTTATCTACTAGTCTTCACAGAGAACAAATGATTCTTACCTTTTTCAGAAAAAATTGTTTCTCTCACTCATTTTCTACCTTTAGAAAGCACAAACCATCCTTCTCCAAGTTTTCCTCTTCCTTAGATGGGATGATAGATTTTGACAGTATCCTTGTCTTTCTATATTTCTATGTCCCTTTTTTTTCCCACCTGGGAAGATCTCACTCATTTAAAACCCATAGGCATTGTGCTTTGTGCACAGAAATCAGATTACCTGGGCAACACCATTTACTCTTACTTTTCATGTGAAAGAGCTGCTCACCTTAGTGAAGCACAAGATGCTATTAAACACAGGTCCTCCTTCTTGACTTTCATTTGATCTTACACACACAAGTAAGTGAAAGAGATAATTATTTTCTCCAGAATCTTCTATAAGAATTTAGAACTCAAAGTACAAACCAGGCAAACCTAAATGAGTCTGATTCAGTGTTTGCACATAGAATTTTCAGAAAAAGGCTTACACTAAACTATGAAGGCTTACACAATTCTATGAACAATAAAAGTACTCTGACCATTTCCATTGTCTGTGTATTTTGCTCTAACTGCCCTTTTAGCTTGAGCATGGAACATTTGGAAACAATTCTGCATCAATTTGTATCTACCCAGTCCTATTGGTCAAAATAGTATCACTGCATCTTCAGGTGTTAAGAAAGCTAATGAAATGTAAAAAGAATTTAGACTTCATAATTTTTCAAAGAAATAATGCTGTGAAATTTAATCTGCCTGTAACATTTGGAATGATTTTGCTTATCTAACCTATAAGAAGGGAATTCTGCAAAAGCTGCAGTAGATATACTTGTACAGCATGTCATGGGAAAGAGTGCAAATGCTTTATTCATGAGATCCTATTAGAACCCTTGCTTATTAAAGCCTTGATGTCTCAAAAGGGTTTACAGTAGCTGTTACTGAAAAATAACCCTTCCCTCCATCAAAAGAACTAAGAATTGAGAAATGTAAACAAAAGCTTCTACTGTCTCTGAGGGGAGCACTTGAGCATATATTTAAACACCCTCCAAAGTTTCCTGTAATTGTGTAAAAAAGATAAAGTACTCTGTGGTAATACAGCAAACTACTTTAAGGAATATGATACTGTGAGATAT
The DNA here is from genome assembly GCA_013401095.1 of Passerina amoena. Taxonomy (NCBI): domain Eukaryota; kingdom Metazoa; phylum Chordata; class Aves; order Passeriformes; family Cardinalidae; genus Passerina; species Passerina amoena. The sequence goes on from WBNP01003360.1 coordinate 68,424, forward strand.
ATTTCAGTTGTATTAGCCATGGTAGTTAAAGCTGTATACCAAATTCAACTGATATGCAGTTAATGAAGAACCAGATTGAAAGAGCAGATGAAAGCATCTAAATGATTCTATGATTCTATCTCTAACTCACACAGGTACCTCTCTTGTCCAGTCTTGTACATGCTGCAGGTGGGCCTGATGATCACAAAATTGGCAGTTCTGCTGGGGACCACTCCAGATTTCACAGCCTGGGCATAACCCTTGAAAGGCAGCAGGGATAACGGGCATAAAACTATCACTGCATTTTTTCTGCATGAACCAGAGAAGACTGGAAGACCTATCAGTTAGAGTTCTGTTTGACAATGGTAGAAAAATGGAAAATGTGTTTCTAGTGTTTCATTAAGAAAAATTTGTGTGGAACTTTTGCTGACTTTTTAAAACCTGTCTTCAGGTCTAAGAAAATCCAAAGGTAGTTCATAAATGAAATTTGTTCTCTTACTTTCCCTTTTATTCACTTACCAAGCAAGTATTTTTCTGAAATCCCTTCCCCGCCCTTGTGTTAATGATATTTAAATTTTTTGGTTGATTGGGTTTTGTAAAGTCTTTGTAATTCTTCTTACATTGATGTTACAAAGCACTGGATCATGAGGTTTTGGCCCTTGTTTTCAGGGATCTGTATCTTGCATTTCTCCGTATCTCAACTTAGGGCTCTGTGCACTCCCTTATTGCTCACATTTACATTGCTTCTCACTCTATTCTTTCTTCTTGGAGAGAAGATAATTTAGATTTCAGCCTGTTAACTCATATGGGCAGAAGGACACTCTGAGAAATAGAGAAACAGATACTGGCATAATAAAGATCATTATTGGGTGGCTTCAATGAGTCATTTCACCTAGAGAAAAAAAATCTCAAATCTATGACTCTGCTGAAAAGATGAGAGACTTTACACTTAAAATGGACTTTTACATTTTATTTTTTTACTTTTTATTTAATATTAATTCCATTTATTTTTCTAGTTCTAGTTTTTCTGATATCTAAAGCCAGAAGAATATACCACAGCCTCTTGAATGTATACATAGCTGCACTGGAGAAATAAATAGGTCTCTCAACAGAGTTTCTTCTGGTGGAGAGGAAATATGTACTCCCAGTTGTCCTGCCAGCTCTACTTCATCATATTCCTGAAAATGCACAAACAGTTAGGCCAACAGAAGAATTCTGCGTTCAGTGAAACTGCACTGACACCGTGAGTTTTGAAGGTGTAGTTGCATTACATAGAGCATAAGCTTTCTTTACCCGCAGCTTTGACATCTTGGAAGAACAGAAGAGTTCTACTGGTGATGGTAGATAAGTGCCAACACATCCTGCTATAGCTAGAGCTTGAGCACACATCACTGGTAGCAGCTCTTACAGCAAAGGCAGCAGAAGTGCAATTGTACCCTATGTGCTGCTAAGCCTTCTCTTCCAGTTCAAACTCACAAACACCTGTGGCTTAAGTTTAGACACTGAAAAGACCATTTGAAATGGCTCAGGCACAATCTTTTGTTCCTTCTGTGAAGGTAATAATTTTCAGAAGTGAGGCAGGCCAGACAATGGGGAACCATAACCTCTCTAGCTCTGGCAACAAGATTTCCTGGAGCATGGTCTGTATTTCTGGCAGCTTCAGTCAGAACAGGTAAACTCAATATACTTGTACTATGACATTCTGAAACAACTGAATATTCAGAGCTGATGAGTTGTCACTCCATCTTTTGCTCACCTCAGTAAAAAGTATGTCCTCATATTTCAAAAAGAGGTCTTGAGAAATTCAGAAATGAGTTTAAATAAGAGAGTGTTTACAAAAATACATTTTAAGTACCATTTTAAATAAATATTGTTAACTCTGTACTGACTTCTTATATATTGCAACCTAAACATTATGTTTCACCTCAGATACAGTTCTAAAAGGTTTTTATAGGCCTCCCTATCTCTTTTTGAATGAAATTTCACAGTATTCATATGGAACACTCATCCATGGAAATACAACACTCATCAATGGAAATTTTAAGTACAGATAAAAAATTCTGTTCCCTAAACTTCACTTTGGAATTAAGATATGATGAAATAACAATTTATGGCTAATCTAAAAATGACAATCATGAAAGATCTACCTCTTGGACTAGCCCAGGAACTAGTTTCTCAAAAAAAAAAAAGAACAGAGTCATTCATTAAGTGAGGGAAGAAAAGCAATTGTTGACAGTCAACAGGGAAATCAAATTAGACCTACTCATTATTTAAATGTTTTGATTTAAAAGACAGAGCTGTTAATGAGCTACCAAGACCTATAATTATCTGTGTGTACAATTTCAGCAACAAAAGGAAAATCCTACAATACATTTGAAAGAAGAAAGCCCACACAAACCACAAAAACACTTTAAATGTCAAAATATTGGTATTTGTTCAGCTTTTGGTGGGTGGTGTTTTGCAGCAGAAAGATTGTTTTGCTGTTTTTCTCCTGTTGATTTACCAGCTATACAACAAAAGATTCTCTGAAGTTAAGCTAGAGTTCCCTAGAAATAATACTAGGATTAGCCCTGCAATGTCTGATTATATATGATAGTGAGGGTAATTTTGCACAGCTTTTTGGGGAGCACGTGGGGAAGATTCTTGCAGAGCTCATGCATAGACTAAATGAAATGTCAGAGAACACCGGGCAATTTCAAAACTGAAAGGATGCTCAGTGCCCCTAAAAGGGTATCTAGTTGTTAGTGCAAGCATCTTGCTGAATGAATACAAGTATGAGAAGTGAAATGTATCTCCAACAAAAAAATATAGCAGTGATATGCTCATGAAGCTGCCTGTGATTCTTGTAAATAAATCCCTTGTCCCCTATTGTAAGTAACCAAAAATGATACAATCTAATTGTCAGAAGGATAGGATTTTGCAAGCTAATTGCAAATAATGTAGCTGGAGATTCAACTATTAAAAGGGAAAAATTGAACTAGAACAAGGAAAACAGGATCCCAAGAGATTAAATTAACAGTTTCAAATATGTATGTCTTATCATGGCACTGGTAATAGCTGATATATCTGTGTCATTATAACACTGTAAATTTAGATGCCTGTGACACCAATAATTAGGTGGTGATATTACTGCATTACTGCATCCTCTATAGCAATAACAGCACTGTGCCTGACTTGCACAGTTCAGTGCATTTCAGCTTAGTCTTCTCACCCTGCTTTTACTTTGTCAAGCTACAGCATTCATAACCTGTGTCCAAAATGGCAGCAATAACATTTATACTAGTTTTGCCTCTCTGATGGGGAGGGGGAAATTTGCAAGAAGACCATGTTTTAACCCCATACGATCTGTGGTGCTTTTAACTTTCAGGACAATGCCAGAACAGAGATCATGTAGATCTCAGAAGAATAACAAAGAGAAGGTTGTCTGAAGGTAGATGCACTTGGAATCACAATGAGGTCCGTGTGTGTTCAGTGTTAGTTTTGCTATAGCCTCTTCTAGAGAAGTAGAAGCTCTGTCCCTTTAACCATTACAGGATGGTTATTCATAAGGAGAGAGAGTCTTGACCTCTACAGCAGTACTAAGAAATCCCTCAGATGCCTTGTCAAAAAGGTTTAATAGCATTGCAGTACAGGTGATACTGTAATAATTTACTTTTTGTTAGCAGTAACTCAAAAGGCTCTGAGGATCTGAACTCTCACATGAAGCAACCATATCCCAAAGCTAACAGATTAATGCACAGTTAAAACTTTTGGCCTTTTCTCCAGTCAAACTTCTTCCTTAGGGATGAACGGTTTAATACAGCAATCCAAAAATATATTCTGTAAGATTAGGGAGGGAAAAAAATCACACATCACCCAAAGTTTGCTAAAATTAACTACTAGATCTACATTGCCCATAAACCAATGCTTCTCGATCAGCAAGAGAGTTTTATTGACATTGTAACCAAGATGCAGACATACCTCATTTTACTACAATTTTGGAGCAAGCAGAAGACAGACAAAGGCAAAAGAACAGACAAACATGTCCCATAGCTAGTCAGCCTGATTATTAAATCTCAGGATTAGAGATGATTGTTGAACAGCTGAGTTCTCAGGGAAACTAACTTAGAAAGCATTCATTCATTATGACCCTGTCCACTCATTTGTCTGGAAGTTAAACCATCTGGCTAGGATGATATTTTTGCCTAAATTTGAAAGAAATTTCCCTTATGTACTTTGGCTATGAAATAGTCATTTATTACCAGGCCATTGTCCGTCTGTCACAATTATTATCAAATTCTCATCTGAGACATAAAAGTGTACTGTGTGTTAGTGCAAGACCATGTGGGACCCATGTGGAAGAAAATAGCTTTCCTCTCATTTATATTATCAAACTTATGACAATAAAATTGTATAAAATCCATTATTATGGTAGTGAAAATGTTTCATCAAGTGATGAACATCGTGTTAAATTTATGAAAGTGAACATTTTCTCTCTGTCCTTTCTAATTGGACAAACAAGTTTTCTTATGGCTTCTAACATTTAAAAAAAAGCAGAATCCTTTACTGGCTTCTATAGTCAAGCAAAATTGATAGGAAAGTAAAATACTCAGATCTTGGTCATGCTAAAACACCAGGAGTTCTATTATTGACTTTAATACAATGATCAGCATCTAGAAATTAGTATAAAAAAGCACATGTTGGATTATTGTGCTTGCTCTGAATTCTTTATGCTAGGTGAAGGGTCCAATGCTTAGTAAAGCACCTAAAATACAGTCATGTCCAATCACCGATAAGAACCTCATGAGCATCCTCCTGAAAATTCTATATGCACCCAAAAGATAGTTCCCAATACAGGATATTTCTTAGTCCTCACTTGTGGTGCAGTCTGGCTCCCTTGACATGACTTCTGTTTCTTGCAAGTTATTTGCATGCTGTAGATCTTGCAGAAATTTGGAGAATATCTGACTATAGCTTACCACTGGGCACAGAGTAGATATTCCCATGAGTAGTGTTGGAGTTCCCCAGTCCTGAAAAGAGCTTTGTTTTCTAGTAGGAAGGACTATAGATAGCAAAGCTTTTCTTATGTTACATATTCAGAACAGGCCTTTTTAGAGAACATCAAGCTACTTCAAATTGGATTTTTCAACAGCAAATTTAACATTGACATGGGCATGATAAATAGAACTGATCAGACAGGAAAAAATGCTGTTTCACTGAAGCTGAAACATTCTGACACATCAGTTTTGATAAAGTTTTTGTCAGAAGGGGGAGAAAAAGATTAATCATTAAATTCTTAAGCATGAGTGCAATAACCTGTTTTGAGGAGTCCTACAGAAATCTAGCATTTGATTTCTGATGATCCCTCTATGACATTAACAGGCATCTGAAATGAGAAACTTGGTTCAATAGGAAATGAACTACTGCATCAGAATCTTCTACACTATAAGTGCAAAATTAAGCCCCAGGAAGACTCCTTTGGCAAAGGCTTATTTCTTACCATTTTCTTAAGAGTTTTTGGTTTTTATTGGCTTTGAATATAACCTGACACAACTTCCATCTCATCTGAAGCCCCAAAACACTTTGTGTGAATGTTTAATAATGGCCCTTCACTCATAAGATCAGTTTAGTTCTGTTACTTGTGAAACTGCTTACTAAATATAAGACATTCAAACATTTCTAGCACACCAGATGATTACCATTACCATTATGACTGTCTTCATCCATTCTCCTCAAAGTTCACAAGGGTATGATTTCTTCCCAAAATGAGAAATTTTAAACAATGTTTACAAACCATAGACTGGTTATTTGCTTGGTATTTTATAAAATACATATAACCCTGAGAATGAAATAATTGAAAAGCAGTGATTACTTAAAGCTCATCAGGCTGTTTCTTGTAAGTTGTTACTAGAATTTGGGCTCACACTATCTTCTTTGAGCTACCTAAGTATGAGATATATTGTAAACTTCTCTATTATCTCTAAAGAAGTTTGTTACATGCAAAAGACAATTTTCCCCATTCTAAAACAATTTACTAGGCTGTGGTTCACCTTAGGGTAAGCCAGAAAGGATTTGAGGAAAGCATTTATTGTGGTTTAATGGCACCCATCTAGAACTAGCTTGAAGTTGAAATAATAAAATCAAACTAAATGTTTGAAAAGTGTATAGCAAGCATGTAAGATTTTGCATTCTATAGTAGACAGCTGCAATTTGGACATCAGTTTCTCATCACCAGCATTTGTCCTGCAAATCTACTTCTGCTTGTCCACACTACTACTGCTTTTGTAGTCATAGTCAGAGACAGAAACTACTCTCATTTCCAGATTGTTTGTGTGCTGCTGGCAGACTGGTATTTAATGAAAAAGGAAAAAAAAAACCAACCAAAAATCATATCATGAGGTGTGGGCTGGTCACGTAGTGTAGGGACTATCCCCAGAGAAGCAAAACCAAAAATGTGTGAAGTTGTAGCACACATCTGCTCTTCAGTTAGAATGCGGACATTGTGATTTCCAGGTTCACTTTTTGACACAATCACTTCCACAAATGAATGATACAAAACAGGCATTACAAACAATGTGTTTGAGTTATAGAAACAAAAATAGATTAATTCATATGAAGTACTGACTTGCATATGAAAAAGGATTTCCATAGGGGTGCTTGTAGAAAACCAAATGCATGAAAACTGTGAACATGGTTTCAATATATGGTCATGCCCACAGTGTCCCTACCCATGGCAGAGGGAGTTGGAACCAGATGATTTTTTTTAATACTCCTTCCAACCCAAACCATTCTATATCATATATTGCCCACTTGCCTCATCCTAGAATTTGCAGTTTCTGGTACACTTCAATGCTCTTGCTCTGAGAGTGCCTAATTCAGTGAGATGATGAATACGAGCTGAGGGAGCAGTCACAGCTAATACTGATTCCTCTACAAAGGGCTACGGTTAATAAGCTGCTTGGAGGAAAATGCTCACACACTGTACAGCCACTGTGCCAATTTTCAACAGGCATGGCAGAGACTTGCTGGGCAATTTTATAATGCCCCCACCTGCCTTGCACTGAGGAAACTGCACGCAAAATTAACTTGGCCTGAGCACAAACATTAGAGGCAATATTACAATATTGCAATATTCCAGTTCTGATCATATCTCTAAGTTTAGTCTTAAGCCATGGCACTAAAAAGTATTATTTCTTGCATTATAGCTTAGAATCAAGATACTATCTCTAATGATAATTCTTCCAATAATAATTAAGTTTCCAGCTTTACATTGGAGTGTGAAAACAAAGCAGCTTCTATACATTTTACTGGATACAACACAAGGAAAATTTTATCTTCTAAAATGAGAACTTTTAAAAAGCTTTTTAAGTTTAAAGCAGATCTAAATTGTCACTTTTCCAAG
>WBNP01003360.1:100062-218217 GCA_013401095.1 Passerina amoena
TATAAAGCTTGTAACATCTTCCAAAAAAGGGACCAATCAAGCATTAACTTCTCCTCTGAGTATTTTTATTTCTCAAACTGTTTATTCCTTTACATGCTTTTATTTTTTGTGGGTATATTTTACTCTGCTGCTGTAAACATTGCCCCACAGTTGGATACACAAAATTAAATCATTTAATGGATTTGTGGTTCAGTTGATTGAGGTCCCTGGGTCTCTCTGCGCTCCTGGCAGCCATCTTATTTGGTCTGTTACTGTCATTCACTGTCATTTCCACTTGGCTGGCGCCTGTGACAGGTCAGATTACTGGATGTGCTCAAAATATGATATGAAAGAGAGGACTGTGATTCTGATACTGATGGGTAGTGCTCTGCTTGCTACAGCTATCTGAGGAGATCTTAGTAAATGCAGTTTCCTCGGGCTGTTTGGGGAGTCAGTGAAAGAACTGATGGTAAATTGAGGGACCATCTGTGTACATTTACTGATAAGCTGATGCTTTCTGAAATGCATTTCCATTACATGCGTATTGTTAAAGGCAGAAGCTGGTTTACTGACTCAGGATTATTTTATAATAAGTTACATATTTAAACACTGGCCAAGTTGAACACCATTTCATCTATCTTTTGTACATTTACTTCTGTTCTGTTCAGCTAAACAATTTCAGGTTTTGGGTTATTAAATTAATTGTGTAGCCTTTCTCTTCTTCCCCTACCACAAGAGCTCCATTTTCTCACAAAATAGCTACATAATTTAGAGAATTTGCCAAGACTTTTTTTTATAACAGTTTAGTGAAAGAGCTCAAAATATTTAATATATGTGCTATTAAAGAACTTGACAGTTTGCAGAAGAATTTGGAACATTTCACTGCTAGTAGTTGTGATTCAGAGACAGATACTGCAGCAGCTTCAACAACTGCAGTCAGTGAATTACTGTGACTCAAAATAGATTTATAAAAATAAAATTTAAACAAGCTGGTATGCCAATTATAAGAGAGAAAAAAGGTCTAGTTCTGGATGAAAATAGAATTGTAAATAAAAATGATGACATCTCAAAAATTAATATTAATCTGATTTTTTTTCTTCAGTAGAATGTAAGAAAAAATTATAGTATAAGAGAATATATATTTCTATAATAAATGTCTCTGAGTTTTCATGTAACTTTGTAGCTCATTTAGTTCAAAGTGTGAAGCCAAATTTATTGGCAATGCAGCATTAAATGTAAATGTGAAATTCACATTTCATATAAAAGGAGAACTGGGATGAAGTTAACCAGTCTGTAAGGGTAAAGATAATAACTCAGTTTGTCACTATTGTGAAGGATCTAATGTAGATGATGTAGAATAAACAATGCTTAAAATCATGACATATAGGGATTAGGTGGTCATCCACAAATTGACAAACTTGATTTCCAAATTTTCTGTGTTCTCCAGTCCTACCAGATTTTGTTATAAGAAAGAATTTTGATCTCTGTTGTTTTGTAAGGACAGTCATGCCTGTACAAACTTTGCTTTTTCAGGAACTTAGTGTGGATACTTTTGATCATAAAAGATGTTATTTCTCCTGTTTACACACCAAAAACGGGTGTGGTTGAAAAGAAATTGGCCTTTCTTTTACATTAACATGTGGTTATAAGGCTAATAATGATGTCTAAAACCATCTCTACAGTCTCTTTGCACAATGTATAAGATATAAAATGTCACTCCACCAAACAGCTAAATTTCTTCTGCTAAAGAGTTATTTGGGAAAGTGTAAAATACACTGCAGAGGACATGCAGAGATTTATTTTACATTATAAATGGCAAGTTCTTTCTGAAAAATGTTTCAGGGAAACCAGAATATTTATTTTCAACACTCAAAATCCTGCAGAAAATATGTAGCCTGAAGAAGTGGAGCCAAAATCTATCAAAAGGCCTCATCTCTGGTGAGGTTTTCTGCTGTCTGATGGTTTGGGCTCAGAAAAGTAATGAAAAAGCCATGAAATAAAAATAATTTGATGTAGCTGTTATGTAGCAAGACAGAATTATACAGGAATAATAAAATAGCTGTGAAGAAAAATATTTTGAAAGAATTTGCAAATACTGATTTGAAAGGAAGAATAATAGAAATGTTTTGTTTGGTTTTTGGGTTTTTTTGCTTATATTGATCCAATATGAAGAAGTTTCCAAATATTTTTTTATGCATGAAGTTTCTTGTCTTGTGCCCATCACTCCAGATGCCTTTTTCTTGTCACAGAAGGCAAGAACTTCTTTCCCTATTCAGCTCACATCTTTCCTGGCCTCATGGGATCATTCCACGCTCTGGAGGATGTGAATATCCTGGCAGATACTTCTGCCTTGGAGAAGAGGCGCCAATGACTATCTCTGAAACTCTGTTAATATATGCCTTCTTTCAGCTGTCATCTGGGAGCCTGAAGAGAATGCGAAGGAGCAAAGCTGGTTCCATTGACACACTTCTTCCTTGTCCCACTGACCTGTCCTTGCCCATAGAGTCAAAATTCAAAGAGGGCAGCTGATAGTCCCTAATGGAAAATCTCTGGCACATGCAATTCTCTATGATGTGTACCCAAGACCTCCAGCTGTCTTGCAATTTTACCTCAAAATGCCTACCATAGCCTCTTTTCTCCCCTTAAAACTAGAGGACCTAGAGAAAGGGAATATGGTGCCTTTACATGGTGGCTTCATCCCTCACAGACCTTTCTGCATCTAGCAGGAGAAGCACAATAGCATTTGGGAAGATTCTGAAAGAAGACAGGAGATGGGATTCCTCACAGATAAAAATTGAGATAATTCTTTTAGGTATGAGGAATGAATTAATGAATTTTTCAGAGCAAATAGATTTGGGGAGATGACACTGTTATTTGTGTCATGTTACCTGCCTACATGAAGGTTTCCACTAGCATTTCACGTAATTTAATATGATGGGTTGCAGCAGAAATTCAAATTACAATCATATCAGCTCCCTTCTTGTCTGGTACATCATGTAAGTCTGAAACAATGTGTTAGCATTAATAAACAGCAAATTTATACCTGCAAAAAGACAGTAAATTCATTATTAGTAATCTCTTTGCTAAGGCAGATAATTCACTTTCCTTTCCTCTACCTTGTATTAAAGATGAAACAGAATTGTATTTTTACAATTACTGGACTGAGAGAAAATTAATGTCTTCTCTACTGAAAAATTTAAACCTTCTATTTTTCTTCTTTCAAATCTTGCAAGAATATTTTATCAATTACTTCAAAGAGAGTAAAAAAATGTATTATAATTAGACAGTTTATGGTGCATGAATGCTCAGAACACAAAAAAAGATCTAAGTTATTTATTTAGTTGCTACTGTCTAACAGAATCAAGACTTTATATACTGCATAATTTATACCTTAGTAGAAAAACACATGTTAAAGGCTTGCTATTTTTTTTTCTCCTGCAAAGGAAAATTTAAATTAAGAACCCGACTGCAAGCTTCACCCTGTCCATCTGTGCATGTGTTATCCAGACTCTCATCCAAAAAGACATTTTTTAAACTGAGTACTCTTTTTTTTTCACCTTATCCCCCTGGAGTTTATGTTCCTCCTTTAGATCTTTGAAAGATCACACCCTATAGAAGGGGTTAGTAATCTTAGAATTGGCACTGTAGCATTTTGAAAGTCTTACAATGATACAGATCACTTGAAAAAAATCTGCCAGATTCTGCTCTAAATATTACCTGTTGAGTAACATATTTCCATTCAATGGAATGGCACCATCAGCAATACTCTGTGCAATACTCAGTATAAGATACATAATGGTAGTAACTGCAAAAGTGTTTACTCTGTCTCCTTTGATGATGGTCAGGCAATAGGGTGCTGGTGGGGAGAGGCACTCTGCACCTGCCTTAATTAGGAAGTTAGCAGATTCCAAAGCTGGAGCATCACTGTAGATGCTACAACTGTGCTACAGCCCAACTGGCTAGCACTCCTCCAAACCAGCACCACTTTGGAGTCAGCATGGCAAAGTGACTGTCCTTAGCAAATATTTTGCATCTAGCCATCTGTTTTCCATGCTAATTGCATGTGCGCATAGTTTCTTGTGCCAATTTTCCTCTAATGAATGGTCTCAGGCACTTTGCTTCTATGGATGTAGATCCCAATCCTCATATACACCATGGTTGGATTTAGTTTAATGTTAAAAAGCAGAAATCCTTTCCCTAAGTTATTTCCTTGTTTACAGAAAGCTGCTTGAAAGTTTCTAGGACTCAGCAAGTGCTGTTATGTGTGCTAAATTTACATCACATAGAGAAATATAGACAAAGTCAACTGTTCACTTACTAACAAGCCACATTTAACATGTGGTGTTCCTTAATTTTGCTTATGTATTAGCTATTTCTACCATTTCTAGTAAGTTTTCTGCAGACTGTATAAAGAAAATGTACTAGAATTTAAAATATTTCTTACTTGTCTTACTGGCCCACAAGTGCAATTCAAGAACGCTGCTGTAATAGAATCATAGAATCACAGAATGTCTTGTGTTGGAATGCACCTTAAAGATCATCCAGTTCCAGCCCCCCTGCCTTGTACAGTGCCACACAGAGTAGTGATTTCTGCAGCCTTTTTTTGGATTGTGTTCAATTAAATGTTTCTGATTAGCTTTAGCTTTTACTTTCTTCTTCCTTCTCTGTCACAGAATATTCAGCTGCCTTCACAATCTTTGACTCATATAACCTTGCTGTAGTGTTAGATTTTTTCTTTCCTTTTCATTCAAAATAGCCAGTATCATCCCATCTTTGTACCCTTTCTACTTTAAAAACTGTAATAAATTTATAATGCCCTTTAATTTCATCAATAGCAAGGTGTGATATGAGAAAACAATCATTTTTTCAGTTCTTCTATCCAATTTTCCTTTGGTTGTATAAGTAGTACACACCATTCTTTGAAAATGCGCATTGTTCAACATGCCAGATGTAAAAATAAATTGCTATAGTTTTTAATATCCAATTAAGTTTTACTTTCTGACAGTATTTAATGGAATCTCTGGTTAATATCTCTTAATGTGGCAGCTGAGAGAACATGGAAAAATTAATGTAGACTTTTGTTTCATCACTCTAGCAAGTTTTATACCTAGGAAAAAGAATTTCCTTAGTTCTGCTTTTACACATTTTTCTTACTAGACAATATTTTGTACCAAAACAGCTGCCAAATTTTTCTTGAACAGTGATACTTGTGAAAATATGATCAATGCTTTGGAAAACAAAATTACAGCTGTATATAAAACAATGGTTAGTACAAAAATTCAATTTTCCTAGAAATATATTCTTATTTTATTTCCAGAATCATCATTTATAGATGCATGATCATATAGATCTTGATGCTCCATCTCAACATTTCTTGAAGTGGAATGGGATCCCTTCAACTTGTCCACTTATATATCTGTATCATATGTCAGCAGAAAAAATTTATGGAAATGCATTGACGTGGACAGGTATCATTATTTCAATATACTCATACATTTTATGAAAATAAAGATAAAAAGACATAAACAATCAATTAGCTTCTCATTGTTATTACTTTAAATTCTGAACCAAAAAACCAATTTAGGCAATTGAGTATCCTTGTATTTTTAAAAATGCTTCCCGAATTCAATGGATCTAGTAATTTTTAAGGGCTATGTATGAAGCTAGCAAAGCAAATCCCACAATCCAGATTCTCAGCTGAAATATAGTGGATGAAGCAGCTCACAATTCATCCTGATTGCCAGTTCAAATTCAAGCTTTTCAAAGTATGTGGGGCCATCAGAAATTTTTCCTGATTTCCTCATTCATCAGAACCACAGTCAGTGGTGCTGGTAATGATCCACAGATTCCATCCTCAGACTAATAGCACAGAAAATAAAAAATTCAGAGATATTTTCCTCTGCGAACAAAGGCACCAAAACATTGGGCCCTGTATAATTCTGTAACAATCTCTATGATTCATGGGTGTTCAAAAATTATTTTAAATGTACTTCAAGCCCCTAGTTCAAAATAGAGTACTGTCATCATCTTAGGACATTTTTTCCATTTCTTTAGGGTTATCAGAGATATAATTTTAAAAATTCCAAACTAAAACCAGAGATTTTAAAGAAAAAAAGAACTTTTTTTTTAAACTCATGTGTTTATTACAGGACTTTGTTTTCTTTTTTTTCCCTAGGAGAACCAAGAAATAAAATACGAACAAAAGAATCCTAAAGTTGCATGGAACAATTGGATCACACATTTTTGATATTGAGTTATTTACCCTCAGCTAGGGTATTACTTGGTAAAAACTTTCTCTCCCTTCTCTGTAATAATTCATTCTATTTGCAGCCCCCAGTACCTTCAACTGCTGCACACAACATTTGACAATAAGGTTATTAATGGAAATATTAAATCAGCCTCTAGGATGACCCTTTGCTAGTTTTACCAGTCATGTCCTTTAGGGAATATTTCTCTTTCTGTACACTGGGTTTTCCGAAATTGTTATTTACAAGCCTTATATTAGATGATATCTTTCCCACTTTAAATAATCTGTGTATGGCCCCATAACAGGTAGGTTATTGAAATGGATTAAACCTACTTTACTTTCCTTTGAAAACTTGCTTTTAGTGAAATCAGAGTAATCCAGAAGGCTTCAAATGTCAAATACCCATGTGGTATTTTATCCTATTTTCCTTTTACTTTCTGATCTTTATTCATTTCATCAGAATGTTTTCTATGATCCTGCATAATGCTGTTATGATATTTATAAGCCTATGATGAGGTGCCTTTTTTATTTCTTCTTTTTAAGTTATCTGCAAGGTACCTAAAGATATTTTTGTTTCTGGTCATATGAAGCTATGAGGAATTTGTCAAGACTAGCCTGGAGAGCACTACAGCCATATACATACCTCTTCTTTTTTAGACTTGGCCTATCAATATTCAAATACATCCTCTATTACTGAATACTTACTTTGCTTTCAGCCTAGGGATGTTTTTATACTCAGAAGTAAGGACAGGAGAAAAATCCAACAGCTTCTAAGAAATATATGCATATTCCTGCCACCAAAAAACTGATACAATCAAAGCCAGGTAAACACTTAAAATTTATGTCGCCACATTTTCATATTCACACTCCAATGTGTTTCATGCTGTCTTGAGATTACTTTTAGGAACTTCATATTTTCTTTTTTAAACTAGACTGATGTTCCTTTCTTTCTCCACTACTCTTTCTTGAGAAGCTGATGAGTATGTTAAATTTCATAGGCATTTCTGAAAAAAACCCAAAACCCTAAGTTCACCTCTCATGTAATTTAATTTAGAACACTGAATTGAAATGTGCACAAATGTAGGGAAGATATCTTCTCTAAGGAGTTCAAAAAACATCAGGTCTTGCTCTCTCAGATAATTTTTTTCAACATTCAAGTAGATAAGCAAAGTTTTTAAAGTGTTACAATGACTTCTATGTACCTGATAGGATAAATCAGAAGTCTTAGAATAGGAAGTGCACACATGCTTATTTTATTCTAGAGATATTAGAATACACACCTGTTGAATCTTTAATGAGTGCTTCCACTGTAACAAAAATTTCAATTTATTCATAAGTTAAAAAGTCACAGCTAGCAAGGACAGGAGAAAGCAGTCATTAACAAAGAAGCAAGTAAAATATTTGGAAATTTAAAGGAAATCTGTGAAAGGGAGGTTGGGGTGGGAAAAAACATGTTTTATAACATCTAGAGACAACCATCAAAGCTAGCATTGAGACTTGCAATGGATGTTTTTCAGACAGACTTTTATAATACAAATATCATACACTGAGTTTAATGTGTGCTGGAAAACTAATATGTCTCACAGAATCATAATATAATAAAGGACTTGCCTATTGAATCGTGTTATTTATTGTTCCCTGAGAATGGATCAGGGATTTTTTTTGTATTACTTCCATAATGTGTTTTTCCAATAACTCTATAATGTTCTGTGGTGAAAAATCTTAACTTTGAAGTTTTTCTAATTTTACATTTTTACCAACTTTAGCAGAAGCTTGTCTTGCTTCTAGAGTCTCATCTAAATCTAGGTGAAGGCAGTGAAACCTCATAACAACTACAACAGGAATGAGACAAAAGTCACATGAAAGCCCTGATCATATGGTTCAGAACTTAAATTCTACACCTCAGATTAAGGGCCAGTGACATTTATCAAAGCATAGCAGATTTCCTAAAAGTCTGCAGATTTATCAGCGTGTTGTAACTTTGTAGTCCAAATCTGAATTATATATTAAAAAAAAAAAAGTTGCTTATCTCTAACATTTTTCTTATTTCTTTTTCTGTCATTTTATTTCTGTATCAATATTAACAAGAGAAATGCTATGTTACACAGAACACGAGCCCAAATCCTCTTAATTCCCTTGCCAAAACTGTGCTAAGTAATCAATTTGTTTCTAACGTCTAAGAGCCATCTTAAATTCTAGTTCAAGCACAGCTGCTTTTTTGTACTGAAAAATACAGACTCAAACGTTCACAAAAGAACATAATTTATCTTAATGATGGCATACTTGATGCATTACTGTACAGCACACAGAGGGCAGCAGTCCCACTGCTGGCTGATGTATAACTTCAGAGTCACACGGAATGCAGACCTAGAAAGCTGGGGAACAGACAGCTAACAGGACAGGACATATTTCACAGGTCAGTGTCAATAAACTGACTCTGGCTTGTGGTCTGAATCACATATCTCCAGGTAGAACTATAATAAAGAGCACATAAAGCTTTCCTTTTTTTACTGAGCACACAAAGGGAAAACTAAAGAACTGTCAGCTAGATGGATGAAAAGAATAACTGTCTTTTAATTATTTTTTTTTCACCAGAGGTAGAGATGCTATTTAGGAAATGAAAAAAAAAAAAACAAAGTTAAACTACAGCACATGGAAGAGGGAAGAGTAGAATAAGATACATCCAGCTGGCTGTAAGAGTCTCTCTGAATTTTCCCTCATCTGCCTCACGATTGTCATTGGGGGACCACTGAAGAGAAGACCCCCTCTGTCTGGAATCTCTGGCTCTGAAGGAGAAAGTCACACGCCAAAGGCCCTGAGACCTGAAAGGACAGTGTTAAGTTATTGTTTTTTACAGGTGTGTTTGCTGTAGAAGAAGAAGGGGCACTGTGCCCTTTTTTGCAGCAATGGCTTTGGAAGCTGTCCCACTTCTTGGCCTGGCTGGACTTCTCCTGAGTTTCGGGTGGTCTCCCACAGAAGACCCTCACCTGCTTTACAACCACCGTGACAGACAGACTGAGATGTAAGAAGCCTCTTCATCAAGAACTGAGACATGAAACTTCTATGTGACAAGGCCCCTTTCCTCCTTCCAAGGACTGAGACTGAAACCCCCAAACCGAGATGTTTGCCTGCAGGTTGTGACCACTGGACCAAGAAAACAATGGTTCTTGCCTGCTGCCTAGCTTGGACTCTGTATACCCCCCTTTCTATTCCTCCCCCTCGAAGGCCCTTGTTTCGGTTGTGAAATTTATTCTCCCTTCCCCCAACAAAAAAGTATAATTGGGGTGCAAATGAACTGTGCCTTTGAGATCTCCCCAGCGTAACAGGCGGATCCTCAACTGTGAATCCTGGACCAAAAGACTTCGTCTCTGCGTTGGTAGCTATATCCCCCTCTCTTCTCTCTCTTTCTCTATCTTTTTATCTCCCTTAATCCCTCTATCGCATTTTTGCTGTGGTCATTTCAATAAAACTGCATTTGTTTTGATTATCACTGCAAACCCCCTTGTACCGTGTTGGTTTTTTGCACCCTGAGCTCACTCCTACGAACCATCAGGTCATCCATTCACTAGGACGGATCCTGACACTGGCATAAATGAACATAAATGAAATTAAGTTGCCTGAACAGCAGGAAACACAATTTGTGGCAGAAACTGTCAGATTTATCTCATCTGTCTCTCAAACAGGGCTATCAATCATTGTCTCATCCCTGTCTTCAGCATGGTTTTTCTTACCTCCATCTGGCTGTACTTGGGCAGTGGAGTCATGTTAGCTGAAATTCAGTGTATCTCTTTGCTCATCTTTTGTTCTTCAGAATTTCAGCTATTTCTGCAAACCCTGGAAAGGTATTATTATGCCTATATAATAGAGCAATATGCAGATCCTGGGCAGGAATGGAGGCTGCATTGCCTAATGAACACAGACTTTGACTGATCCTCATCAAATCTGAATTTTATTTCTGCCTCTGCTGTAGACAGTGAATATCTATCCTTCTATGTTTAGCTTTCCTCTATCTGCAAGATCTCTACTTGTATGCTGAAGCCTTCTTTATTCATTATGAATTTCACAATTTATACATTTTGCATGTATTCATACATGTAGTACTTACAATAGTAAATAATATGTATTTTAGATTTCTGTGATCTAGGAAGAGGCAAAAGATACTTCTTTAGAGAAAGAATGTATAGATTCATTACTGTGCATATGAATACAAAATGCACCTGCATGACTGTTCTCTGTTCACGATCTTACATCGTTAGGCTGTAATACTGGAGGTAGCATCAGGGAGCGCTGACATCTTTCTGATCTGTAAAGGAAGGCAAACTCGGAGCCCAGGGTGGCAGCAAGGCAGGCAGGACAGTGATATCACTGACAATGGCACAGCAGTGAAGAGCCCAGACGATAGAGGAGCAGAGCAGTATTCATGGTCAGCTGTCTGACTTGGCATTGCCAGGCAAATTCACAGTGATGATGCCCCTCTGAGGTCCATCCAGGGTGCTGCAGGTCGGTGGTCTGGCACAGATCAACAAAATGCTTAAATGGGAAGCAGAGAAAAGGATGCAACGTAGCTCAGGCAAGGACCACATCTGGGTGGCTCAGGATAAATGCATGTCCTGAATGAAAGGGGGCCAGCACTTTCCACAGGGGTTCTCTTACAGCCCTTCTCTTACAGCTGCTCTCTTACAGCTGACCTTGAGCCTTCACTGCCAAGTCTACAGTTGATGGCAAAATTCACTCGGGGCTTGGACATTTAGTGAGTAAGAAATGTAGTTAAGGCCTATTTAGTTTTATTTTTTTTTTTCTGGAATATATTTAGTTGCATAAGTATGTGATAAATTGTATTGAACAGTGTACTCTAAAGTAACTATAACATTTGCTTAGAAAGATTTAGATAAGCATTGCTCAAGTAACTTGAGCAGACTGACTTCTCTTTTTCTGTTTGAAATATTCTTACACCTGCTAAGTTTTCAAAGAGTTCTTTGTGACAGAAATGGCAAACATCAAGACCTTCAAGATATTTCTTCATCAGATACGCTTTACAGAAAAAGATTTATTGATTCATACCCAGTAATGACTCAACCCCAGAAGTCATTAGTAAATCAATTCAGGAAGATTACCTTTGACTCTAATAGTAATTCCATGCACGAATGGTTTAAATGATCAGTCTGGCAAGATACCATGTTTGCTTACCATTTAGAAATTACTGTATGACTAACAGCTGTAATTTAAGAAATAGCTCCAAAAGCTTTCTGTCCAGTATGTCTAATACTTTAGTTTCTCTGATCAGACCATGTGAATTTCTGAATTCTAAATTGTTATGCTTTTTGTTATGACTTACACCTTTCAAAGATAATTCCCTTAAATTCAGAGCATGGATGATATTGACACATCATTTTTCAACTTTGTAGATTTTCTTAAAAATGCACTTCATCAGTGATCTAGGACAGCAGGACAGTGATAACTGGCATAAAAGAAGACATATTGCTTACAGAAAGCAGCTTCACTGTGCTTTTTTAGGTAATAACCCTGGAGCTGAGGCAGGAATATTTGTATGCATAGTAACTACTTCCAAATAAATGTTATCATTACTACATGATGTCAGTAACCCCTTTTGGAAAGTTGGAACTACCCACTAGAGCTTTCTTTCAGGCCTCAAATGTCAGAACAATGCAATGTACATTGAGGAAAATAGTACCACTGGGTTTATCTTTCAGACTGATAGAAATTAATGAATAAGGAAACACTCAATATTATTGATAGGATGTCTCAAACCAAGAGCCTGGAAGCTGTTCTTCTCTGATGTCAGTGGCTTATGATGATTATTGACTTATCTTTCTGATTTAAGTAAGACTATACCACTAATGCATTTTTCAGAACCTTTTTAATATTTGATCAAGGATAAGGTAGATTATACATCAAACTACTCGGAATAGCACAGTAAGATGCAAATGCTGGACAGAAAGTCAGTGAAAACTTTGATTGCTGTCAAAAAAGCAATTACAATAGTAGTGATCCATCAGATTTCCACTACTATATGGGAAAAGTAGACTACATGTATATCTGTTTTATGAGACTCTAATTAAGGTATCATCAATTATAAAGATGTCAAAAATAAACCCATTTTTCTCCTCATCTACTCCATGCATTGCTACAGCTGCAAAGAAAGTGGACAGGATCTAATACAAAATTTAAGCTTATGGTTGGAACAAAAACATGAGAAAAATATGATAAATATATTTTAATCATGGAGAGTGCACTGTAGGATAACAATAGTATCATGAATTTGTTATGATTTCTTATGAGGAAAGGGAGTAGCTTTCACCAGTTTGAACAACTGTGAAGAAATGCACCAGCAATAATTTAACCTACACTGTTTTTTAGATGAATTGTATCACATATGTGTAAACTGTCCTTGTTAGGGTCATGTTAAATAGCACAATTAAAATCATTCTTGGTATGTGCATTTCTCATGCCCAGTGATTTCACAAATGAAGTGGAAGTCTGAGTTTTCCAGAATTTACCTATTAAAATTACTTCCTCATTTACTGCAGACAAGCAAGAAACCTTTATCCGTGATTGAGAAGAAGCCTTAAGTACTATTCAGGCACAATAGCCTAACTTAATCCATACATGCATATTTTTTTAGATGCAAATTTCTGGGTTTTACATTGCAAGTAAAACACATAATTTTTAAAGGTATGCACCAATCTTTTTATACTGTAAAGTATCTTGAAATATGTTCATGACTCCTCAAAATACAGCTAATATTTTTCTGTACTTTATGTTTCATCCCTGATCATGGTAAAATGGCAAACTGTTAATGTTGCAATTCCTCTTTTGATATTTTCTCACCTAAAAATGGATGCAGATTCTCACTTCCCCATTAAACACCACATTGTTTTCTGTTGTTATTGTTTTCATGATAAAAGAAAGATGTAGAGCTACTACAGGAGTGCAGCAGGAATCTCACTGACAACTCCATTTACAGCATTATAAAAATCAAATACAAGTAATAAAACATTTGAATGAAAAATGTCTGAAAAGATCACCAATTGTGAAAATCTTTATAAGTAAATGTAAATATAAATGCAATATAAAATTTCCCTGAGTTGCCCATATTACAGTGATTGAAATGACTGGGTTATTATATTTCTTAAGAGGAATGTAATGTTAAAGTAAGCATGTAAAATTGTAATCCCTGACAAAACAACAATGTTGTCACTCACTCTTAAAGTAAAGGAATATTTAATTCTCTCAAATTTCCTCTATCATTAATATATGAGAACATAGGGCTTGTATTTAAGCCAAGATAACAGATGGTTGGTCTGAACTTAATTAGTCAAGGAAAAGGCTTTACAACAATGTGTTTTCACACTATGATCCCTCTTGTCCATAAAAGTTGATGAAGCCTAATCCCAAAAATAACAAAGTCAGTGTGAGTCCATCCACTGTCTTATTCACAGATCATTCTCAGTTAAAAGTACATTATATTTCCTTTGTACTTCTTACTTGGCCATGTCCTCAGGCATGCACCTAAAGGTAAGCGCGAGCAGTTTCACAGGACATACCTAAATATCAGCATGCACAGTCCCACAAAATCATTGGCATGTCCTTATTGAACTGGAGTCTGGGGAGATCTGTGGGTCTCAAATTTATAATCTGCATTTTGGCAAAACAGTTTAATGAGATAGCTCTGATGATGGTATACTGCAAAAACAATTTGCATGCAAAGTAGCATGCATATTTAAAATATGCTCTTATAAGCTTTGGAACTTCTCAAATAATGCAGCTGTATAACATACATTACTTTTACATGAACTTCAGTTTGATCCACATCATCCAGCTCTTTATCAAAGTAAAACCTCTTCAGAGTCAACTTTCTAGAATGTCATAGAGGTTAAACAGACCACCAAATCCAAACAGACCAACAGACCACCAGACCACCAAAGATCACCAAATTTTAAGAATTATACCAAAAGTCAACAGCTTATCCTACGGAAATGTACTGTATTAGAAAAAAAAAAAGCTATTGAAGACAGTAAAAAATACATTAATTGATGTATTAGTCTCTTTTTAGTTTGATTGTTGAATACGATTTTTTGATTTTAGCCTTTACCAATTGCTTACCCATACTGTTTTTTTATTGTAGCTCATAGAATTTAACTGCATTGATAGAAGGGAGTAGATAATGGACATTTATTTATCTGAGTAAATACAGCAAAGGTAAGCCAAAAAAGGGCTGTAAATTGAAAATTTCACCATAACTTGACTCAGTCCTTACAACTGATTTTAATGAACTGACTTTTTCCTTTCACACATGTGTATGGCATAATATTCAGCTCATTAGCTTCTTTAAAATTTGAGTTTTGCCAAGGCACAATTTTAAAACACTGCTAGTATGATTGTCCTAGTTCATTTTATTATAAATTAAAATCCAGCATAACTGTTAGGATCTTGAATTTTGACCCTGGTGGAAAATTCCAGTGAAATCTAATAGAAAGCTACACTATATTTTTAAACTCTCCAATGTTGTTAGTTCTGTATCCCACTGTTGTAATTAAGCAAGACTGAAGAATAAAAAAAAAAAAACCCAAACCAACAAAACCAAAGCAAAACAAAAAAAAACCCCAACAAACAAAAAAATTACAAAAACCAAACATAACAAAACAAAACAAACAAAAAAAGCCAACCCCTACATATTTTCCAATCTGCTAATGAGTCAAAAATCATACACTATTCATGAAGTACTAAAGCAACAATCCTCAGCAAAGTTTTACGTGCCTGAGCTAAATGTAGAACTCTGGGAATACTCTTGTACTTCTAAATGAAGAAGAATTTCCTTATTCAATATAAGAAAGGTCAGCTGTTTGCACAGCAATATGTAAATTAACAGAAAATACTAATATAATTTTTGAGGAAATTTTAGCAATGTCTCTACTCCTTCATGAGTTTCTGTCCACTTTTGCCTAGATTGGCATACTTGCTTTTTAGAACCTGAAACTGTGTCTAAATCGCATGATGCCTTTGGGTTTTTTCCTCTTTTTTTTTTTACAGAAAAAATCATGGAGATGATTTCTTGCCTCTAAGATTTTTCCAGGAGTGTGTGCCTTGGTATGCATTAGGGAAGGTAAAAAGTTCAGCTTATACTAATAGAAGTCAAAATTTGTTCAATTTTTCAAGAGGGTTTCTAATTGTTAGCTTAATTTCCAGGAATGATACAGCTATTATTTTCTTCTAAAGATAAGAAACTTTACATTTTATACATTCATGCAGAGTATTCCACATTAACTCTGGTACAGGACTTTGGGACTTTATGACTCTTACTGCAAATCAGGTATTTCATAATACTTATCCAAGTGGAGTGAAAACATGCAGGACTGGGCTGGCCCTGGAGCTTTTGTCCTCCTTATTTTGAAATGCTATTAAGAAAATTCAGAATTCTTTAAAACTGGATGCTGTCAAAAATCCTTGCATTTATTATTCATCTTTTCAAGCAGAATTCTAGGAACAGTTCAGTCTTTCTAGGGCATGTTTCCGAGTACTTCATCTCAATAGCTTTTATTTATAACCTGAACTCTCACCTGTTAACAGGGGCTCTCTTTGTTAGGTTTTCTGTTCCCAGAGAGTTACAACCCTGTCCTAGATTAAAGAAAATAAGAAGAGGAGACAAGAAATGTCACAATATATTTTTATGTTTGTCCATTCACATTTGCTGATTCTTTTTATGTCTTTACAATCTTCTTATTTATCTTTCAGACTTTATTTCCCAAGCCTGAAAGTGGATTTACCACATGAATCTGGGAGTCTTGTGGCACTTTATTCACCAGCATTGACTACCACGGTGCCTGTGGTCAGACAAAGTTTGCGTTCTGCTGATCTGTTCCTTTATATAGAAAAGCCATTGCTGCTCTCTCATTTTTTATGCTCTTTCCAAGTACAACAGATTTTACTGTGCAATCCAGTCAGCCTGATTTTTTTTAATCCCCAGACTAACACAACATTTATTATAGTGACGACACTTTTTGTCTTATTAGCGTGTGAAGCCATTATAAAAGCATTCATTACTTTTCCCTGAAGACAACAGGTCTTATTATTAATGTCTTGACTATTAACAAGAAAAATAAATTTAACAACCCATCATGCTTCTTTCTGCATATAGATCAACCATGTCTCTATGGTTTCATCTTTATACTCAGTAATTTATTTGCAACACAGTAGTACTCCAACAGTGGACTATTAAATAGCTCCCCATAAATGCCTTGCAGCCTTGTTATGTACTCCATCCAAATGACTGTGCAATCTTTAACAGAATTCAAAGTTATGGCATTTCTTGGAATTATGTTTCATAATCACCAGGTTACTAAAACCAGCCAATTGTGTGTGTAACATGGCTGTTACAGCTTTGGTGTTCATAGACCCTTCAGTATGAATCCCTATTCATAGGGACTGTTGCTTAAGGGGATTAGTTTTTTTCAAAGTTTAGAGGATTTTTGCCACTTGTGACTTTTAATAATTGCTGTGTCCAGCAGGAATAACTAAATAACTTTTACAAAGCATTTTATAAAGTTTAATCATAGTAAAAGTAAAAAGAAATATGTTCTCCTCATGAAGCTTTTTAATCCTCAAGTAGAAAGCTTTCAAGTCACAATGGCAAGTGACTTTGAAGCCTCAGAAAGGACTTTTCCATCTTCTTCATTCATATCTGCATAAAACTGATCACCCACAGTTCTCTTCTTATTTTAAAAGCTTACTTAGAACTATCCCTGAGTCCCTACTAAGCTTTCTTGTTACAGACAGAAAGGTTTGAATGGAGCAAAAGGAGGTACTCTCTTCCAGCCATCCTCTGAAGTGCAGGTGTGACAGAGAAGTGCTACCAAAGTCATAAGCACCATGGCAGTGATGCTCCTTGCTTCCAGTCTGGCTGCAGAGCTGCTTCCTAGCGCTGACCTCTCTTGTGTTAAGCCAAAGCCTGATGCCATCTGTCACTGTATAGCCTAAACCAGGTAAGCAAAGGCAAAGGTTTCATTATAAAGGTGACAGCTTGCTTAGCTGAGTTTATGTCAAAGTTGTAATATTTTACATGAGGGTTTTATTGCTCTCTTCTAGAGCAACAATCCACATAAAAACCGTGATGTAAGAGAAAAAACTTACAGTATCTGTAGCACCATGTAAAAAATTTATAAAATATTGACATCTTTGCATCCGTCGGAAACAGAGTTCCTCTCTTCCTAGAGACTCAGTAGCTGCAGAAGATCTCAGTTAACTGTAGCATTCTAACATAAAATAATTTCCTACTGTACAAATGTTAACTGGAGCTCTATAAATTAAAGCATTCACAGCCTTGTGAGAATAGGTAGGGAAATACCTTCATAAAACCCTTCTCCATTTCATTAATCCCCTTGTAAGCCATCAGTTAAGCCTGCACTAAACAATGCCAGTAAACCTCTTAATCCTGGGAAACTTGCCCATTTTTAAATAAAAAAAAACAAAGCTTAATAAATTCTAGCATCATGATAATTCCTAAAGTATAATATAAATACTTAAAAGATAATTCTCTCAAATTCATTTCAAAGAATTCTCCCATTTTTAAACCAATTCTCTCTCAATCACACTAGCATTTTTTTGTCATGTCTTAGTTTTCTAAAGAACTGAGCTCCTGTATTTTTTAACTTTTTTTTTTTAATTTTGTTGTTGTTATTGTTGTTGTTGTTTGTTTTTAATTGAATTGGGAGTTTACAAAAAATTGTTAGATTCTCAAAATTTGAAATTTCTGGTCAGTTGTGACAGCCACCTGCACTAGGTGCTATTCACCCTATTTAATTTGTCCCCTTTCATTCAGAATAAGGCATGAATGTACCTTTGCCATTTGAAAATACATGGAAGAAATGATACTAAATGACTATGACATTCACAACTATCACTATATAAGTTTTAAAAAAATCTAGACTCCTCTTATTTAATAAAGGCACTGGTTTAACATCACATGATACCATGTAAACCTCAAACAATAATTTAAACCCTCAAAAGCTCACTTTCTATAAATGATTATAAAGAAATGAAATACTTGTAAATTATAGAAATGGACATTTTACCTTGTTTTTTTTTCAATATTAGCATATAATTACTTTTAACTCTTATTGCTTCAATCATGAGGAAGGAAAATATTCCCCTGATGGGTAAAGTGACAGAAGAATGTGAATTCAGAAAGATTATGTATAATTGAAAATTGGTTTATATTTCAAAACATTTATTTGGGATTTTTCTCTATATTGTCTTTGTCTATGCAGTATTTTAAAGAAAACAAGGATGCACTAGATTTTATAACTGACTAATTTATCTGTGTTTTAATGAAAAAAAATAATTTCATGTTCTGTATAACATTACTATTGTTATTGTTCCAGTTGGTGGCTGATCACTCATGGTATTCCCCAGGGGTCAGTTTTGAGTCCAGTCCTGTTCAATGTCTTTATAAATGATCTGGATGAAGGGATCAGGTGCACCATCACTAAATTCATGGACACCACCAGGCTGGGTGAGTGTTAAAATGCTGGAGGTTGGAAAAGATCCCTCCAGCTCTACAGAGGGATCTGAAGAGGCTGAGACCAGTGGTATGAGGTTCAACAAGGCCAAGTGCTGAGTCCTGCACTTGGATCCAAACAACCCCATAAAGAGCTACGGGGTGGGGACAGAGTGGTTGGAAAGCTGCTCAGCAACAAAGGACCTGGGGGTGCTGGTCAACAGCTGGCCCAAGATGAGCAAGCTCTGCCCAGGTGGCCAAGAAAGCCAGTGGCACCCTGACCTGTGAAAGCAAGAGTGTGTCCAGCAGGACCAGGGCAGTGACTGCCCCTCTGTACTCAGCAGAGGCCTCACCTCAAATCCTGTGTCCAGTTTTTCACGCCCAGAAAGACATTAAGGTACTGGAGCATGTCTAGACGAGGACAATAGAGCTGGTAAAGGGTTTACAGAGTAAGTAGTATGAGGAGTGGAGGAGGGCTAAACTGCGTTGTTTAGCCTGGGGAAAAAGAAGCTCAGAGGTGACTTCATCACCTTCTACAACCACCTAAAAGGAGATTGTAACAAGGAGGGATTTGGCCTTTTCTCACAGGCAACTATACACAGGAAAAGAGGAAACAGCCTCAAGCTGTGCTAGGGGAAGTTCAGGTTTGACATCAGCCAGAGATTTTTCATGGAAAGAGTTATTTCACTGCCCAGGGCAGTGTTGGAGTCACCATCCCTGGAAGTCTTCAAGAAACAACTGAATACAACACTCAGTGCAATGGTCTAGTTGGAAAGGTGTTGATCAGTCAAAAGTTGTGCTCATTGAACTCCAAATTAAATTATTCTGTGATTCTGCTATTTGTTCCTTTATTAAGAGTTCAATGAGGTGTCTTCATTGCTCTGTTTCCTTACTGTATTAGGATGACATTGTCCTACACACAGGATTCTTTTTATGTGTATTATTATTCCCATGTTCACAGTTTCCTGTGCATGGAGTTGGTTGTGCACATCACTGCATAGGTACATTCTGAAGAGATGAAGGCCAGTATTACTAATTTTTCTTTTGTTTAAAATTTAACCACAAATGCAATGAAACAAATTGTCCTTACAGACAGATGTTGTGTAAATTTTTCTTGTACTTTTTTACTTCTAGTGAAAATGTTTCTGAGCCAAAGCCTACTCGTATATATAAAAGTATAAATTTAAATTTAGCTAGAAATCTTTCTTTGAACTTGCATTTTTTTCATCCACTAAAGTTCAAAAGGATACAATAATAAACATGGAAATGAAATTTAGCAAGATTAAAAATGAAGCATGGAATTGTTATGATATTGTCAAAATTAACATTTTTCATCATTATTTGTGCATCTTTGTCCATCCTTTTTTTCTGAGTCTCAGTTCAGCATTTTTATGAAGTGTTTGTCTTTATTATAAATCCAGATTTGTCTCATCTACACCAGATCTTTCAGCCTTTCTCTCCTGTGTCCATCCATCACAGACAGACCAGCTTATCTCTACCAATCTGAGATAGCTCCTCTTCAGTCACTTCATCCATCACATTTAAGATCCTCTCATCTCTTAGTCAAATACCACTGAAGGAAACACCAAGAAAAGTGAAAATCCTCTTCTTTCTGACTTGAGCACCATTGTGGCCGCTTCCTGTTCCACTGGAACTGTTTATTGAGGCGAGCATCTGCTATGCCAATTTTTAGGGACAGGTCATACTCAGGCTTATCTCTACACAAGCCATGGCTGTGCATATGCAAAGTGAAGTTTTCTAAGGTAGCAACTTTAGTACAAGTTCTGTAAAATAGCAAAATTCACTCCTCATGCCTAAATAAGACAACTTTCTGATTTTCATGTTCATGACACAAAGTTTTATTCATTTCTTTAAAACCAAACAGAACATTCTTGATCTTCTTTCAGATGAAAAACAATGTGATTTCCTTAAACTAATTAGAAGAAACCTTTTGATCATTTCACTAAAACTCTCCAGAAAACAACCCTGAGGAAGAAAATTAGCCTTCAAATTCCACCCAAACAATTAAATTTTGGCAGTCTTGTAAAAAGCTTATAAACAACTGGAATACTTTTCTAATAAACCAGCCTTGGTTTGTCTCGGTATAGGTCATCACTACAATTTTAATTAGATATATGTATGATTTATATATCATATGTGCTGTATGTGTGTGTTTTTAAAACCCAACTAAGTAATCCTCTAATATATAAAGAACACCAGTGTTTGTCTTTGATCTTTCTTTGTAGTTGATTTTCTTCAAATACTGTATCATCTTAATAATTTTAGTCTTATAATTTATATAATGCTTTAAATATTCAAAACATCATAAAGAAAATTGGTGTGCTTTTTTTTAGATGTATACTACGAGACAAGTCTGCAGTCATCTATTTTTTGATAAGGACGTTAGGAAGAAAAGAATCTAAAAAAGTTACCTATAGACAACCGCTGAAGCCGTGAAGCAGATTTTACAAAGGTTCTGGGTGCATTAACCAGCTCTGAAAACAAAACAGCTGTTTCTGGGTTTCTAGATCCTTTAGAAGGATACACTGCTTGAAAATATCAAGGTATAGATTATTGACTGTAAGGGATGGGGGGAAAGAAAATTCCACTATTTTACTATTTGCAAATCCTATTGCTACATGAATGAATGTGCATTAATGCTCTATACCATATTCTAATGTGTGAAAATATCTGGATAAAATAAAGATTATATCATCATATCAAAGAGAAGGCAATTTCTTGAGAAATTATAAATGTAAGTTTAAAGGCCATACACAAAAATGACACAGGCAAAAAATTTGAAATAGCTTTTTATAATATAACAGATTTGCACTTGTGAGTTGACCCTGGCTGGAGGCCAGGTGCATAGTAAAGCTGATCCATCACTCCCTTCCTCGATGGGTTGGTGAAGGAAAAATAAAAGAGAAGGGTCCTGGATTAGAGATAAGGACAGGGGATATCACCAATTACCTTCACTGGCAAAAGAGACTCATCTTGAGGAAATTAGTTTAATTTATTACAAATCAAAGCAGAGCAGGGTAATGAGAAATAAAGTCAAATCCTTAAAAATCTTCCTTCATCTCTCTCTTCTTCCCTTACTCGACTTTATTCCCAAATTATTTCTTTTCCCTGCCGCAGTGGTGCAGTGGGATGAGAAATGGGAGTTCATGGGTCAGTTCATCATACGTTGTCTCTACCTTGCCCTCCTTCTCATGGAGACAACTTTTCATGTTCCTCTCCTGCTCCAGCAAGGCCTCCCTTCTAAGTGAGACAGAACTTCTCCAACAGAACAAAACCTCCATGAACTTCTCCAATGGAGTCCTTCCCTTGGGGTTCTTCATGAACTGCTTTAGTGTGGGTTCCTTCCACAAGGTGCGGTCCTTTAGGAACAGAGTGATCCAGTGTAGCTTCCCCATGAACCCGCAAATGCTGCCAGAAAATCTGTTCCAGCTTGGGGTTCATTCTCCATGGAGGTACAGGAGCCTGCTCCAGAGCAGGTTTCTCATCATGATAAAGCCTCATTCAGGCAAATCCACCTGCTCCAGTGTGGGATCTTCCATAGGCTGTGGTCAGACAGCCTGCCTCACCACTGCCTTCACCAGAGGCTGCAGGAGAATCTCAGCTCCTGCTCCTGGAGCACGTGCTCCTTCTGCACTGGCCTGGGTGTCTGCAGAGTTGTTCACCTCACATATTCTAACTCCTCTCTCAAGTTGTTGTTGTACAGGATGTTTTTCTACTTTTTAAATATTTTATCCCAGAGGTGCTACCACTGTCACTGATAGGCTCAGCCTCAGCCAGTGCTGGATCTGTTTTGGATCCATCTGACATTTTCTCTGTTAGGCACAAGGGAAATTTCTGACAGCTTCTCAAAGAAGTCACTCCTGTAGCCCCCTCCTCTACTACCAAAACCTTGTCACTCAAACCTAATCCAAGTATATTGTCTTTATTATCTATGGAAAAGTATATGAAAACACACTTTAGCAAAATACATCACACTTGTTTAGTTTGGATCTGCCATAATTTTTCCATTTCACATTTTTAAAAGGGATCTAGGCTAATTGAACAGGAAAATGTTCCTGTTCTCTTACCACAGCTTTTATTGCCTTCGATAAATAGTCACTCTCTTGGAAAAATATTGATTTTTGTTGTAAAGCTCATTGTTGATCTTTAGCAATAGTTCATGTCAAGTTATTTTCTATGTTTATTATTTACTTCTAATAGCATTGACAAACCCATTAGGTGCTGACAGTTCTACAGTTTTTCAGATGAGAAATCTTGGCCCTTTCTCATTGTAGAAAAAGGTTACAAGACCCCTTTAATGAGATTCATTTGATTTCTAATTAGCAACAAATGCTAAACTCAAGTACATTTGACAAAAAAGAAATAAAGTCATTAACTTGGTCATCAGTATGTTAAAATAAAATCTAGACAAAGACTTGAAAGATCAAAAAAGGACAGAATGCAAGATAGACTGAAGTTTTTGGAAGAAGTCCACTAAAAAGAAACAATTTCAATACAACATTCAAGAAGGAAATGAGAACAAAGAATAATTCTTTCTAGCTATTGATCTTTAGGAATTGGTAATATTTTGCAACAAAATGTATACCAATTTTAAAAGGCATCCCAGGTAACCCATTTAAAATTGTAATATTGCTTTTGGCAATAATTTGTGAATTAGTGCTGAATCACAGAGAAAAAAAAAAAGGGTATGACAAGCAGATAGAAAAAACATGAGTTATTTTTTCTGGGTTTTGCCGCTCATGCTTGAGGCTTAGTTCTGAGGCTTTGATTTTATCTCTCCTGTTTTTACTTGTTTTGTTTTTTTTTCTTAGAAGCAAATATTTTTGTTATTTTGAATATTGATACACTTTGAAACTTTGCTTGAGGAAAGAGTGAACCCCATAAATGTCTGAATATCTTTATGGTTGAAGTAGTCTCGTTGAAGGCAACAGCAAAATATACCCAAAAACAACATTTCAATGCACAGCTACAGTCACAACAATAAATAAGAACTGCAAACAAAGTTAACAAAGAGTTTTTCATATGTAATTACCCTTTAAGAATAAACTTTGAAAAAAAAAGAAGGAGATAGAATTGTATTTAAAAGGCATGTTGGTGATCATGTTTCTTTTTGGGGAAGAGGAAAAAAAATAAAAGATCAAATATATGTTTTTTGATTTAATGATCCCTTTGAGTGAAAGCTTTTTTCTTTAACCTGGAGGATAGATTTTCAAGATTTTCTTTGTTAAATTCCCGTGGTGATATCTGCTAGGTGAGATTTAAAGGCCTGTATCACAGACCGTACTAGTATGAACAGCTTACTAATAGAAAAGTAATTCTTAATCTACAATAAAAATATAGTAAAAATGTGCAATATAGGCAAAGGTTGTTTGTTTGTTTGTTTTATTAGTAATTTCAACAACAAATAGGAATAGATAGTTTTTTAATGTATTCAATAAGTTTTAAATTAGGTATTGAAAACATAACCTGAAAATAGAGTTTTGTATATAAAACTACACTGAAAGGGATTTTATGTTGTCTTGCCTCCTGTATACTTTACTGGCAGTCAGCATACAGTGACTATTTGAGTTAATTTAAATTTTACTTCAGTCACTTGTTTCAAAACATGAGCATAAAAGTTATTTTACCTGTTGTACTTTGCTAAAATTCTCCTACAAATATACAGAAATTTATGGGATAGAGAAACTGCTCTCCTATTATCCTTGCATGTTCACACACTAAATAGTAGCAAAGCAATAATATAGCTCAATAAGGTCTACAGCTCAAACACACAACTTCATCAACTCTTAGTGAACCATAAAGGCCCAAGAATGACCATGCAAATCAGTCTTCCATGTACACAAAACACAGTGAGACAGGAATATTACAGGAATAGTTTTGCCTGGCTACAGAAATAGTTTCAGATAATGAAAGTGTCACTAATTCAATATTGCAGGGCATTCTTCTGCACGCTCCATCAGGTGGAATTGGGAAGAACTTAACGATCCGTTGTGGCTCTCAGTACATTTCAAAATGCAAATAGACTTATTATGTTTCTTCTAAGGCAGCCAAAAAAAAAAAATCACAATACTGATTGTGTCTCATGAGATGCTTATTTTTATATTCAACTGGGGGCAAAGCACACACTCATTCATACAAGCAAACATCTCTTAATTCTACAAAAGACATAATATTTTATGCATTATGCTTCCTAATTATTATTTTACTGTCATCTTGAAATTTACAAAAAAAACAAGAATACCTCAAGAAAATTTCATGGAAGTTAGAAAATAAATGTTTGGCTATCCCTATGGGATAAATTTACTCCAGAAAAACAGTACTTTTTTTTTTTTTATTGTAGACAATATATGGGACATAAGTGGTTCACAGGTATTTACCTTTCATTTCTAACCCCAAATCAAAAGTTCAATTTAAGGCACAAGATGTATTTGCCAAGAAACCTGCCCACATCACTTAAAAAACCTGTCATACAGTAACTGCTTTCTGTGGAAAAAAAATTAAAAAAGAAGATCAGAGTTCATATCCTGAAGAACTGGCACAGTTGTTATTTAATAGAAGGAGAAAAGCAATAATTTAAATGGGTAGTCCAAAATGTACTGAAACTTCTGTCAGGTCTTTTTATTTCTTGTTGACATCTAATCTTTTTTATTTCTGATTTTTCTGGTTTTACAGAGAAGTATGACCAATTTCTTGCCTAAAATTCTTTTTTAGGAAGCTGCTTGGAATTATTTGTCCCATTATCACTTATTTTGGGTCATAGCTGCTTATGAGGTAGTGGGAAAGACAGGAATGTGAAGCTGGAAGTTAAAAAGTGATTTGAAGAAATCAGTATTTGGGCTTCATTTGGTCTGTGTTCACACTTTAGGCTATGCTCTAAAACTCCTTTGTAAAAAATGTTGTGATTCTTTAAATAAAAAAACCATTCTCAATCATCTTTTCAGCTAATCTTGGCTTAAATCTCCTAAATTGTGCTTAGATTGACTTGTGAGTGAGGTCCCAAATTAAATCCTATGTTTAGAAGGTTATGCATACTCAGCAGAACAGTTGTGTGCCTTGGCTGATAAATAAGAAGAAGCGTTTGAATAAAAATGCATTATTTTGCAAATGACAAAAATCAGTACTTCTGCTTCCAGTACAACTCTAAACCAATTTTTGAAGTTAATTTTCTGGCTACATGCTGATATTTTAATGCCTTTGGTTCTTCATAAATGTGTCATTTGTAATGGCAAAGTGCAAAATTTTTTTTGAGGTAGAAAGACAAATCCATCCAATGAAGATACAGATCACAAAATATTATCTTTAACAGAAATGAGTAATAATGAATAAGTAAAAATTATCTTTTCCTGCTTCACCCAACTTTGTTTCTCTTAGGGACTTCAAATGTAGAGGGTATTTTTTGTTTTATTGGGGTTTTTTTCTTTTTTTTTTTTGGTTTTTGTGTTTTTCCCCCCATTTCTAACTTCTAATATTCCAAAAACTGTATCTGTGTCAGAGAGGGACTAAAACTAGTATCAAACTACTTTGTAGTAAAGTTCTTAAACTAGTAACAAAATAACATCTTTGGAAAATTTCTACTAATTCTCAAGTAATACCCTGGTATGTATTTTTTTCTATTGCCTAATATGGCATTATCTACTAGCTGAGATTAAAGGAATAATTCAGCTTCTAACTATCTCAATTTATAACATTTTCTTGAAGCAGAAATGACACCTAATAACTGTCTAATTACAGGGCACATATCTGCCTTTATATTTTCTTTTAAAACATTATATATATATATAATTGTATGTTCTATGAGATAAAACTGAATATTCAGGGTACCTGAATCTATAACCCAATTTTGATTTGCTTTTCTTTTCCACATAACACACAAATATAAGCAACTACATAAAAGGCTGTCATTCCTGAGAATGCAATCAGCTATAATATGAACATTGCTTTGAGAATGCAGCACCAAAACCTTTATTTTGTTTAGTTCAGCCCTTTAGAAGTCTTGAAGCACAGGAACAATTGCAACAGTAGAAATAGAAGAACAAGAATTGAAACAACTTTCATCTTCTTGGCTCATTAGCTCTGAAATGAGGAGGTATCATGATTGGTCATAAAGGTGCCTCAGAGAATGGAAAAACTGCAAGGAAGCAACTATAATTAGTTTCCTTTTTGTTTCTTTCTTTTATTTCCTTTTTTGCTTCAGGGAAATGTGCTAGGAAAATTATATTCAAAACTGTAAAGGCATCTAAATTACAAGTACATCTTAAAAATATTCATAATTTCCTTCAATTATTTGAAACATAGATGTAATTTTAATGCTGTACTCTACTATCTTATTGCCTTCACTATATATATGCTATGTTTTAAAGGACCTACTGTCACAAATAGGCAGGTCTGATAATTATATAAGTAATCGATATTTAGCTGACAGCATCACTACAATTGCCAGTCAAGATTGACTCAAAAAAATTATTCAAAATAGATAACAATCCCATCTTCACAACACAGACATAAAAATATGCCTTTGCCTTGAAATTTTAAAAGGATTGGAAGGCCTGGGGAGAACTAATTTCATGATCAAGGCCACTCCTGAAAAATATTTCATCCATTAAAATTGAGAAGTCCAGACTTAACATTTTCACTAACTGTTGTTGTAGTTATGATGACATAGAATGGTCAAAAGAAGGTAGATTCTTGAAAAGAATAGTTCCAAATAAGCTAGGCATTTAAAGATTATGAACACATAAATTTTAGAAAATGAAGATTCTAAAATCTTAAATCTTGTTAATTTTTTTTTTTTTATTTTGAAAAATGGATGAAAAATGAAACTTTGGACAGAATGATGATTTCGATTTTATTTTACAAAGTGCATGGGTAAAATGTTGGCTCAAGTGAAACACATCTTCTTCATGTTAATTGTGTGAAGGTTTGTTTGACTTGAAGATATTTGACCAGAAGATTTTGACTACCCTTTACAATATTTTGCATTAAAAAAAAAAAAACCTACATTGAAAATGCAAGTAATAAAATGTGCTCAGGAATCCTTGGTTAACTCAGTCATCTAGATTATATGAATGCCCTAATCTCTTCCAGCCACCAATTAAGGATATCAATGCCTAACAGAGGAATGAGCCACGGAAGTAAAAGACATCAGCACAGTCCGACTCCCACATTCCCACCAGCCTCATGTACCCATTCCAGTGCAGGAAAGACCAAGACAGCATTGCAAAATACCAAAGTATTTCATCTTACTTGGAGAATTTATGAAGAAAGCCTTCAAAAGTTATCTGTTTCAAGGGAAATGTAAGAATGTTGACTAGGGTCAATGTCTAAAGTGAGACACTGTTGCTGCACCTGAGATAGTTGGGGAGAAAAAGTACCTACCATTTCAGGACTAGGCAAGAAGTTATTATAAAGTTTAAGCTTGATTTCCCAAGAAGACAATTAAAAGATTGATTTTCTAGTTTTTGCTAGGATATTTAATCAAACTGGAGCTGGTAAGGCACTGTTTCATGGTTTGACTCAACCTGGGAGATTTTCTTATGAGAGGGTAATAGACTCATGTAAATTCTTATGGATTTACATAATGTCTTAGAATATTCATTCTTATGAAAACTGAAGTACCTGAAATGAAAAGAATGTGCAAGATTTAATTTTAAAGGAGAACTAGTGTTTCAAGGTGTTCTGGATTTCTGGGCCAAGGGGAAAGAAATTACTTAATAAAATCTAATCAGAAAGAGACTTAGCACATAATTCCTTACTCTGATGGACAGGAACTTGTAGTCCCTAAGCCTAACTCAAGATTTAACATAGATATCATACTGGGCTAATAAACATCAAGAGTAAGTACTTTTCTCATTATTACTCATTTTCTGGGTGGGTTGCTCATCCTATTTTGGAATGGTCTTTCTGTTCTGTGTTACTAAGCACAACTCTGTGTGCCATGGTCTCTGACAGCTACTTATACAAGCTAGCACATGTACAGAAGGTTGAAGATAACCTTTTATTAGAAGGCTTGTGAGGATTTAAAGAAACATTTTACATTAAATTATCACCTAGTAAACTGCTTATCTACATGGGGGTCTTAAGAATAGTTTTAAAAGAGTTTTGTTACTGACAAGGAAAAGTTAAGAAAATGCAAGAGAAAGATGCAATTAATATTGCAGCTGTTTGACTTAATTTCCAAGTACAGAACAATCAGTATAAGTCAAAGTAGCTAAGAAACCAAGTCACAATCTTATGCTTTGCCAAAGGAACCTTCATCTATTGTCCAACTTACTGGGAGTAAAAATAATTTCTTTTTCCTAAGTACTGTGTTTCTTTTTGGTTTCCAGCCTTAAAAACCAATTAGAGCTGGCAGTGAGTAATTAAACCAACTAATGAGATGTTATTTTAAATTACAATCCTACTTTCTTTGAACTGTTTTTGCACTAAACCTTAACTACCATAACCGCATTATTCTGATCCCTTTATAGATTCACAAGCTTGTTTTCCTCTGGGTTGTTTTTAGTTAAATATCACCCTCAGCCATACTAAGAAATAATTACATCTTTTTAATTGTAACTTTACAAAAGCCAAACCAACCCAGACTAAATAAAATGTAGGTTCAGGTCCACTCCATAAAATGAAAGTTATCCAATATTACTACATCACTACAATACAGCTAGTTATAGTGAGCAGATCTTTGTGATGTAAGAAATTGTCTTATTCAGTTAACTTTAGCAGTCAGGTGAGTTGAATTTCTTTTGTCTAAGTGCAGCATTGAATATACTGTAAAGTCATTCAAATGGGTTGCTGACCTATTTCTGCATGATTTTTAGATGTTGGTAATAAAATTATAATGTCTGAAGAATATGCACCATAAGGGTGGAATATTTTGGTTTCTTTGTGCTTTGCAATACTGTTTTCAAAGCATCTACAACATTTCATGTATTCTGTGTTGAACCAAGTAACAAAGAAGATTTATGCAAAATGAGAATGTGAACAATAAATCTCATATGCTTTCTAAGAAATTATATTTCGGCTGTTTTATGGATGCATAACATGAATAAACAGTTTTTTTAACCTACAGATTTTCCTCCCTATCAATTCTGCATCTTGCAGTGATTTTTGCAAACAGGATATTTATTAACGTATCTGCTCTCCCTCTATCAGTGTTTGTTAAGAAAAATTGTTGAGAGCATCCTACCCCATTCAGCAGCACAGCACTGTGAGCCACTCTTCTGCCATTACCACCCCTGAGAATGTAGTGTTGGAGGGCCCTGAACAAAGCATTTTCATAGACACTTTCATGCCTATGGCTATGCAGTTTGCCCTCTGGTCTCACCTTAACCCTCATCATGTCATGCTACAGTCCCCTACTCGGAACTGGTAGGAGACAGCTGAACTCCATGCCACACGAAACAGTGTTTCTGAGCATCATGCCCTCCTTTTCATTTTCCCTTTCATTCAGCAGAACCTCAGGAGCTCATTCTCCCACTCTGGAGTACAAGGAGCCCCTGTTCTTTCACGTAGAGCTGTTCTTTCACTGATTTGAAAGTGGCGGCCTCAGGGACCCCTGAAAGCTTGCACCACATTTCCAGCTCCAACTGACAAGTCCAGCTCTCTTTTCTTTCTATCTTGCATCTTTCTCTGCACACTTCAAAGGCAGTCTGTCGATTTCTGCCAACACTGTTATAAAGGGCCGTGAAGGATCAGGAATGAGAGATGAAAAGTCTCATGTCTGCTTGGCATGAACATCTATGCCCCTGTTGCTGACCTCAAGAGACTCCAAAAGTGTCTTGCCTTCAGCCTCCCTGACTTTCTTTGCCGAACCTAATCCCTATGCTGCCCACTGTGTCTGACTACCCAGGCATCCAACAGCACCAGAACAAGGGAGACTCCTCACAGCATCTTTCCCTGGCTTCTGCTGGCAGGGAGCTCAGCAAGCACAGCCTCCCTCTGTGTTTTCCTGCCCTTGCACAAAGAACGGAAACCCAGAGGGGTTTTTCCTCAAGGTGCCAGTCTGCCCCATGGGAATCTACTGAAACAGATTTTCCACCAATGCAGAAACAGTTGACTCTGGAGATAGCAAAGAATAAAAAGAAGAAAAGAAAATACAGAGAAGAGAGAGTTACCTAGAGAGTTTCCCTAGAGAAAGGGAAAACCAGCTTTTTGAGAAGGGTCAGGAGGAATTCCTACATCTTGTGGTGGTATTTAACAATTCAAAACAGAAACATTAAAGGAAGTAAGAATAAGATAAGAATTAATGCAAAGCAGAGAAGCATGTTTGTGAAATGGAGTCCTAAAGAAAACCTGAATGTTCCTGCATTTTTAAATCTTTAGCTGTTTTGTGGTCCTGTGTAAAAACACAGTGTATGAACATGTGTACAAGAAACACAGTGAGGGGGACAAAGTGTGAGATAATTTGTCATTATTTACTCAAATCATCTGGCTTAAAATCCAGAAAGAGGTTAGGACACAACTGTCTCTATGCTGATAGGCACAGACAATCTGAAAGTCACTTTGCTAATCTGAGCTGCACTATTTCACAAGATTCAAGGACACACTTCATCCAAGCTAATAGACACCGCCTCTCTCCAGTTGTCCACTGCAAATCTGCACTATTAATAAAGGTCTCATGTTTTGTGCTGCAACTTCTATCTTTTGAGTAAAACAGAATGAAACCTTGGCTGATATATACAGAAATCCTAGGGTATTCAAGATTTATTTCAATTAGACCTTGAATTATATATCGTGCTATTCCAAAAGTATCAGATTTCACAGATATTTGTGCAATATTAATGCAAAATCACTCACAGCAGCAGCATAAACCCTAAGAACTTTTAGTGTCTTTTTTATCAACCATCACCAAATTCAAATACCTACCAGTGTCTAGGTCTGACTGCTACAGACACTTGACATTAAGGTCTTCAGCCTTTTGTCTACCGCAGGTGTAATTCTGTTAACATAGGCTGAGCTTTAGGTATCTTTTCAAGCATCAGAGGCTGAATCTAAACTGCTTCAGAGGAAATGATTGAATATGCCCCTAGAATATAAATATGAAGGTGCAGCAACTGCCTTCCCTTGGTTTTCAAAGTCCATCCTTGCCAAAACCTTTAATTCTCTTTGAAGTCAACTTTCTGCCATTGTTCAAGCTTCCTGGACAAACATGCCATATATAACAGGGTAAATGTTATCCTTATCAAAACTAAAAGCTAGTTCAAATTTCATTCTACAGTAAAAATATGAACATATTAGCCTATTCTCAAGTTTTCCTCAAAAATGTTAACTTCAATTAAAAATAATATGTCATAAAAAATTAATTTGTCTAATTATATTAGTCTCTAATATCTCCTCAACAGAAATTAAGGCTAATTAATTCCGTGCAGAGTATCTGAAAACATTTCTCTGACTTATATTAAACTCAGTATTCATTACATCTTTCTGAAATCTCAAAAATATTATTTGGTTCTCTCTGGTACTGAAATCTGCAGAAATTAATAGGAATTGCTGCTTAACCCTTGAATGTGCAGATCTAGGCATTACTCATCAATAAACAGGAAAACCAAAAAAACTTCATGATCAAACAAAAAACAGACAGAAAAGTATAAGAATATCTATTTGTCCAGTATTTCCTAATGAAATATTCTTATTTTTGCATCACTACCACTGAGGAAAAGACAGCAGGTAAAATATGTTTCTAAAAGCAGCTTAAGGTTTTTGATGATGTCACAGTCTAAGCTGGCTTTGATACAATCTTCACGGTAATTTTTGTATTTAGTTTTGGACTGCATATCAACAACTGCTTTAAAGTCAAATTTACTCTGAAAAAATGAAACATTTTAGAGGTAAGAAGCTCCATCTACTGGATATTTAGATGCATATTCTAACCTTTTTTTTAAATAATCTTACTTTCATCTAAAATAATGCTCTCTCTCTAATGCAAATCTATTTATTTTACATTATTAAAAATAAATAATTTGCCAATCATATTATTTACTCAACAGGGAAAAAAATGTAAGGAATATCTGAGTTACTGCCTCACTTTATTTTCTACTTGAATTTTATTTCTAGACAACTTTATTTCACACAAACAATTTAATAAAGTCCTCAAAGTCTTTTAGAATATAGTGTAAATTAAGGCTTAAATGTGTATTTGCAAGTCTTGATACACAACCCTAAATTTTATACCAGATCCAGCCGGAAAAAATAAACAACATAAAGATCGTTCATATAGATTTTGCACAACATGGCCCATTTTTCAATATTGTCAGGAGGAAAGAGTGCAGAATTTTTCCCTTTCATGCCTAAGTATGTTCCAACCATTTTTCTGAAGGAAAGTTATTTTATTTAAATGATGGCTGGTATCAATCTTTTCAGCTACAGTCGTGTTATGAACAGCAGCTGCCAGAGGTCCACTATGAAAGTGCAGAGCAAGCACCAGGGCCAAAAGATGACAGCTTTGACAGCTTTCTGCTCTGACTCAGTTTTCTATCACCTGTGATGCAGTATCTCATGTACAAATATTCAGACCACTGCAGAATCTACTTGTAAGTCATGCCTTACATCATTTGTCAAAAGATAATCACCATTAGAAACATTTTTTAAGTTTAAAATCGGGGCTTAAAGGAAGGAAAATGTTTGCAAAGATTTACTCAACCATGACGAATATGATTTATGTTTATCAAAGTTTAACTTGGCTCCACTTAGCATTTCAGGCAGCTGATAAATTAACTAACATTATTTCTATATTTTCCCTTCCTTTGCTTTATGCTTTCAGGTTTTTGGGTTTCTCTTTTGTATGATAAGAAGTGAAAATCATAGTCTTTGAAAATGTTAATGCGTTCCTGAGCTGTACATTATCCTACTGTTCACTGCCAAGATCAAGCAGCAACATTGCCTTTCATCCTACACCTGGCACTGTTTTATGTGTTTGCAAAGAAATATTTGCAGGGCGTTTTAGAAATAGTCAGCATCTTTAATTAATTTTCTTCATACTACATTTTTGTGGAGTACAGATGTGTCGTTTTCTGGACTGGCCAACATAGCAACCTTAAATTTTAAAATCAGTAAAGTATTTCACACTGGAACCAGATATAGAACAACTTTTTTTGTTAAATTAAAATGTCCTGAACTTAAAAAAAAAAAAAAACTAAACCAAAGGGAAGGGAGAGAGGGGATTTCTCTTTGCAGATTGACACAGTCCCATGGCAAAGGATTTGCAGAAATGAAAGAGTGGAAGCACTTCATAGTTATCTTTCTTGTTGACTGCACTTCATCAAACACTCTGGATGAGCTCAGCAGAGAGATAAGGCATTGGCACACTCTTCTGGCTCTGTCAGGTGGCTGCATTGTACACACAGTCTTCTTAAAGTCAAGAAAGTATTATTGACTGGGGGGGATACACATTTGCTGCTTTATCCTCCAACTCTCTTTCATTGCTCAAATAGACAAGAAAGTATGCCATCCCCCTCCACATACATGCACTATTACACAGCCCAAAAATCCCATTGGAATACAAGGCATTTTTTCCCCAAAAAATTCTTAGAAGTGACTGCTACAATTTTTAGAGCTTTTGCTGGAAACAAAGCATGATTCTGAGCCATTAGCAGCTTTAAATAAACCTTCTAAGAAAAAATTGGCATGTGTTGATAAATTTTATTGACTAGGAATTGTCTCATATTTTTCTAAACCTCTATCCCTATAAGTATCACAGAGGAGACATGCAGAACTTCCTTGTGTTCCAAAAAGTCTTGCTATTAATACTCCACACCATCCTTGCTAACCTCTATGTGTGTTTTGTCTGAACATACAAATGTACAGATCAGACATTTGAACAACTCTTGCTGCTTCACACTGTTATAAAATATCAGCCAATGCAGAGCCTTCCCTTCTCAGAGTCCCTTTTCTAAGTTCACCACAACACAGCCCCTCAAACACTCAGACACAGATCATAGGTGCATTTTATATTTAGAATCCTTTCTGAAACAGAAGTTAAGGTGTTCCCTAAATACAGAGATAACTCAGAGATATGGAGCATGTAAGAGAAAAATTATGAAGGCTAGAATGCAAAACACAGAAATAAGAAGGGGAAGAAAAAGAAAATATTGGAAAAAGGAG
Organism: Passerina amoena; assembly: GCA_013401095.1. NCBI lineage: Eukaryota > Metazoa > Chordata > Aves > Passeriformes > Cardinalidae > Passerina > Passerina amoena. Next base: position 134,916 of record WBNP01003360.1, read on the forward strand.
CAAATTGAGATAGAAGAAAAAGTAGCAAGGAGACAATATGGAGGTTAAAAGACTGATATCTGAATGAAATCTTACTTCTTCTAAATAATATTTTGTTTTGTTTTGTCTTGTTTTGTTGGGTTTTTTGTTGTTGTTGTTGTTTTGCTTTCCTCTTCTCTTTAGATAGTTGGGAAAAAATATTCAGAGGGAAAAAAAAATAAAGGTGAAAAAACTGGAAAGACCAGGAAAGATCCTTCAGTCACAGGCAGAGATGAGAAAAGCAACAGATAACAGGAAAAAGACTGAATTTGCAACTGCATGTAATGGAAAAACCTCAGACCATTCTGGAGTTAGCTTACTAAAGTCTGAGCAGCTTCTGGTGATTTAATAAAATCTCTTTGAACTATACTTTGAACTGAATAGGAACTTCTCTCATATTCCATCTCCTTATGAAAATGTAAATATCATGTTTTTATAGTATGGCAAGTTCTATACTACACTAAATAACTGTCTTGTATTTTTGCTAAAACAAAGTTATTATCTCTACATTTTTGTCAGTTTGCAGTTATTGATGACATATATGCACTTTATAAGAAAATTCAATATGTTCTTCCCAAAACAGCAACAACAGTAATTTGAAAGTATTAGTGGAATCAAATTCTATTGAGGTCAAGTTCAAAGTCTGAAACCCACAGGGCTGGACCTGAAATCTGAAACCCTTCTGTAAGGGTGAATGAAAAATATGTCTACTTTTAAAACTTTCATTTTTTTCTATTGCCCATATGAACCTACATATTGATAATATTTGGTGCTTATCAAAAGGATCTTGAGAGTATCAGAAAATCCAAGGAGAGAAACAGAAGAGAGGCCCTTCTTCTTTTGAAGACATATAAAAGCAGTAGTTATTTGCAAAATCTTGGTCATATATCACACAAACTAACTCCCAAATCAAGTGCTACAAATCTAATTAATAGCTGATATAAGTTCAATGTCATACTATTGCCAGGGTAATTAATGTTTTTTCAGCAGCATTAGGATTCTCCCCTTAGTATTTCTCTCTGCTAGCAAGCACAGCTTATGTACAATTAAAACCTTTTGATGCAGACCTTGATTTTAATGTTTGTCAACTTCCAGTTGAGAAAATTGGTCACTTTTGCCTTGGCTTGACATCAGATCCATTTTACATTAATTACTTTTCAAAAGTTGGTTTATTTTACTTTTTGTGACCCACTGCCTCTGGGACTGTAGTGTCTGAAGAGTTGTTGCACTGCTTCTGTCAGTGTGGGGTCTCTCATGAGAATAGTAGTTCCTTATTTAAAGGGAGAAACACCTACAATTATACATCTTAATATTTCTTAAAATCAAATAAATGCACAAAATTTGCTGGATATTTTGAATTCTTCAAAAGTATGTTGTGTTTTGGTTGTCTTTTTTTAATTTGTTAGTTGGACAGTTAGGTTTTGGGGATTTTTGCTTTCTTGCCTGGATTGAAGAAAAATCTTTCTATTAAAATACTGACAATCCTCCCTACAGAAAAGCTATATATTGTGCTCAAATTTACATAAGATTCTGAATACACCTTTTCTTGTGCTGAAGTTGCATGAGCATTTAGGGTGCCTGTATTTCCACTGAAATCCATCCTATTGAGTTCCTAGTTAATCCTAAAGTTAATAAAAAGTTAAATATATTAACTGGTGGTTCACATGAATGCCTGCAAGGATGTCACATGGGATGCTAAGTAAAAGGCAGAGTAGTGCATTGGGCACTTTGATACTTTGTTTCAGCTGATTAAGAGATTTGGGTTTGAATTAAAAAAGTTATCTTGATTTTGAGGTGGGAATTTAGAAAGAAAAAGAAGTCTTCCTGACCAACACAATAACTCTAACAACAGTACTTCCCAGGTCAAAGTAACAGCTATGCCTTCAGATTATCTATGAGAGTACTTATAAGTTAAGACATGCATTCATGGGAATTGCATAATTAAAATGGATTTTAATTGAACGCAAAAGATCATGTGGACCTTGGACTTTAAGAATAAGAGTGGTTTATTTGGGTTTAGGTGAATCTGTTCCCTAATGATTTCTCCTAAGATGAAAAAATCAAGTTATTTTATTTTGACTCTTCACAAATATTTCCTTCTGTTTATTGGTTAACCCATCTCAGTTTAAATTTATACCTTAAACCATAGCAGCAAAACTTTCTCAGGAAAAAATATCCAAACAAACCAAGCCTGTCCGATCTAAACCTCCATGCTGTAGCTTTCCATCTATGAGATCTGGTGAATTAATCTTTGATTCCTCCTAGCATTTTTCAGTCTTAGGTGTTGAGACTGCAGGGTGCTAATGGGTAGAATCATCTTTTGTCTGTGAACACAGTAAGGCACTCATTTCAGAAAGGGCTTCCAGGTGCTACTGTAAAACAGATTAGTGTTATTAATATGTAATTCTTGCAGTATAATCATCCATATAAGCAGTGAAGTGTCTTCATTTTCTCACCTACTTTCAACATGTCTCTGAATGTGAAATGATGTCACATAGTTCTAAAGAACATGCTAATACTCATGATAATCAAAGAAGAAAATTCTAGAGGGATTAAATCATTCATTTTTACAGAATGAGCATGATAAAAGATGCTGTTTCTATTCTACAGGAACACAGAGGTAGTATAATGCTGAAAATCCTCAAATCCATCTGAATCTCAAGTTAATTACAATAAAACTTTCTTGATCATGCTAGATAAACTAATAAGAAAATTTATCAGTTACTCAGAGTTACAGTATGCGCTTTTAGATTTCCACAGGAAAGCATTATACTAATACTGAGGCTTACCTACAACAAATCAGAGAAGTATTTTGAGATTTTCTGTGTAAGTTATTTATTTTAAAGTGGAAATATGTCTCTCCCTAATACTAATGCAGCTGATTTTATTCCAGAAAATCCCTTTTAGATTTTCATATTTTCAGTATTTCAATATTTACAACTAAGTTTAGGTAAATATAAAAAAAATCTTCAGGCTATTTTTTAATTTTGCATATTAACCATACCCTGAACACATTACTTAATGATTCTACTGTCTGAAATTATTTCATGACTGCTTCATTGATGTGTGAGCACTGAAAAATAAAAAAAAAAAAAAAAAAAAGTCTTTTGGATTTTTAGTGATTACACAGTGATGCCGTTCTAAGGTCTAGGTTCTGAAATATGACTTCAGCTTCAGATGCAACCAGAAATTGCTGTGGGTCTCCTTTAGTATTGATGTCTACAAGCATGTGCGTGACATGATGCTTCTGATATCCTTCACATGGCTGGCTTACAGCTACACATGGCTTCTTCAATCCTGAAAACAGGAAAATTAACAGGTTCGTTTATCTGTTTTAATTCCAATGAATGTTTTATTTAATTTTTATTTAATTTCCAGTAAAATTCTTTGATGAACCTTTGATCCACTCCGAGTATTTATATTGGCGTCATGACATAACATGCTTGACAAGCTTAAGAAAAGGCTTCCTATAATTAATTCAAAATCATACCTGCAACTCTTACTAAACTAGTATTTTAAAGATGAGGAAAAAACCAAAAATATTTGAGAAATGGTTAAGCATACTGCATTTAGATGCAGTGTAATCTAAGTTGCTGGCCAGAGGATATATGCTATTTATGGTTTGTATAATCAATAAAAGAAAGCCTTTCTGGATACTCCTTGTCAGATTCACACATTACCCCCAGAATGACCTTCATTAATATCTACCATGTCAGAAGGGGAAAAATCTTTCAGGTTTTGTGCTGTTTATAGTATACTATGTCAATCAGTTTGGTGGACTGGAAGTGATAGAGTGGCTGTATTCATCATGCTGATTTGACAAAATCACAGAATGCAAACAAATTTCTAGTTTGTGACTTAACTATGATGAAATTTATTTTCTTCACCGAGTTCATTGGACAGCTGATTACATATATTGCAGCAACAGTTGTTCAATGTACGTGTAAATGTGCTTTGACCACTAAATGGAGTAGGAGGTTTGACAGAGGACACTTCAGCCAGAAAGAGTGATGGGCTCTCATTAGTCACTATTGAGACAGCTGATTTTTCAAACCCAGCATGTTATAATAGATTTTTAAGATATCATCTGGACGTGGTCTTGATGTCAGCTAGCAAAGACTCACTGACAATTCATCACAAGTTGAAGAGCAAGGCTGGCAAAGATCCAGGGGAGATACAAACAATTAGCCATAGCCCAAGACTACTGGGAAGGAGGGAGTGGATGAGATGCTTAGAATAAACTGATTAGCAGCTTCTCCTGTGGCCTGTGTATATTATATATTGGACTTTAACTAAAAATCCCTGTCAAATTTATAGACTTTCCCTCTTTCATCACAGTTCTACAACCAAAAAGTTGCAGAGACCTTTTTGCAGAGCTGCAAATATCTGTATAGAAAAATAATCTTTTAACCTTTAATCCCTAAATCAATCTCCTTGAAAAAGTCTGAAACTCAGCCACCTACTAACCACCCAGAAGGGCTGGAAGAGTTCAGTGAGATGTTCTGAATTCTGTATTATTGTATTTAAATTGTTTACCAGTTTATTAAAATAAGGTTGTGTATGCCCATCTGGGCTGTGATTAGTGATGATTTCCAAAAAAGAGTAAGGGAATAAAATCAGCGTCAAGGATGGAAATAGAAGACTAATGCTGTGTGGCTAACAGAGAAAGCAAATATCATCAGACACCTTGAAGAAAGACCTTCTATCACAGAGAATTAGAGATATTTTCCAGTAATTCAAGACTTTCATTTTTTAAACTTTAGATTTTTAGTTTGTATAATTTGCTTCATATAACTCTTCACAGCAAATTTATGTACTTCATAGTTCCCTGTATGCTTCTTATCAGAACCAGATTACAAAAGATATTGATCTCTCAATTTTCTTCAAATATCAGCAGTCAAATAAAAACATTTTTTAACTCTTGTATTAGAATCCAGAAAAGTATATAAGCACACAGCATATTTTCATGCAGTGATACTGTTTGAGCAGAAGGCTGCAGTAGAAGATCAGGTTGAAGTGCCCCTGGAGATACACAGGTTTTGTTTGTAGATTTTTTTTTCTTACTTCGTCTTTGCCAGTAAGATTAACAGCTACCAGAAATATTTACAAAGAGCTTAGGTAGCACACAAGCTCTTCTCACAGAATCCCATCATTAATTGCAGAAAGGATGATAATCTGCATCATAATGAAATTTCACCAAGATGCAATACAAAGAAAAATATTTAATTCGTTCAGATAGATGTATTCTGTCTGACTTGGTGTTTGAAAAATTAATCATGCATAATGTCTATATTAAAAAATATTTATACACAAAATATGTGTAGAATAAAAGTATAGCATAACCTTAACTTGAAAATTCAGTTAATGATTAGCCATCATTAAAACAATTAGCTCAGAATAAAGAGCTGCAGAAGACAGCTTTTACTAAACAACTTTCCAAAAAGAGAAAAAAATTTAGAAAAATATTTATAGTCGGTGACATTCTTCTTAGTAATCATCTGATGTTTGAGAAAATGAGCATTTTCCTGAAATAACAACCAGGTCCTACTTATTTTTTTTCCCCTGTTCATTTGATGTAATTCACACAGCTGCTACAGACCAGAATAGTTGCACTTCACTTGTATCTGTGTGGAAGTGTAACTCCAACGACAAAAACAATTTAAAGCTCTTTCTTAAGAAGGATAATGAACTAATTGCAACATTACTGCTAATAAAACCAATCCTTTCTTCTTCTGTTTCACCTTTCATCAGATTATCTCAAAGACATTCTGAACCACTAACTGTGTGGGGCAGTCAATTTTGTGCACTTTATATGGGAAATTATGCAGCTGAGAGGGATTAACCAAGTCTTTAATGGGCACACGGCGGGTAAGTAGCAGAACCGTTGTATTAATTGCAGTATGTTGCTCTCTTCCCTGAAAATTTCCTCAGTGCCAGGTTCTATACAGAAATAAAAGCTGGTTTAGGAAGTTCAGAAAGATACAACACATCATGATGGAGTAGAGAGCCTCAGCTGGCTTCCAGTGAACTGGAAGGTGTGCAGATACTTGTTACCACCTTCAAGCAGGTAAATCTCGGGGTCTCTAGCTGGTCAGAGCAACCCTGAGATGCATTAGAAAGTCACTTTTCCAGCCCAGCACTCGAAGAAGGAGTCAGAGCTCTTCATTTCTTGGTCTCAAGGTTGTTTATTGTATCTTATCTATAAAGCTCTTTCTCCTGTCCTGCCGAGGTCTGCTCAGCAAGACAGTCAGCGGCACTCTGCCTCTCCTGGGGCGGTGTTATCTTTTTATACTAAAAAGTATGTGTACATTATTTACATCAATAAATACCTATCACCTCCCAATACCTATCACCTATGTTAGACAGTGAGCTTCTACTCTAAATCGATCTAAAAGTGACAACATCACAGCAGAAGATGGAGACCAAGAAGAAGAAGAAGAAGAAGAAGAAGAAGAAGGAGAAAGGCTGGACATACCCAGATTCCTCCGTCTTGCCCCCTGAACCCCCATTCTAAAAACTTAAAAAATCTATTTTTCACTCTGGGATAAATTCACTATCATTCTACTTAAACTTTTTTGGCTTGTAATTCTTCATACAAGGTTGGTAGTTATTTTTTCTAAGGGCTAAATCAAAAGCACAGGGGTCTTGGGCTCTGTGCCAAGGTCTCTGAGCCCCTTGGGCAGGGGCTCAAGCCCTCCAGGACAGCCAGAGTAATTTCCTGGGTTCTGACAGGTAAAGGTCAGGGCAACGTCTGTGTAACAGATTAAGAGCTACTCTACTTTCTTACCTAACCAGAGCTCCCTGAAACATTTCCAATATTGCATTAGCTTTTGAAAACTATAATTTTTAAAGCTGACATATTTAGTGTGGATGTGGCCTCATTCTGAGTAATGTGTGCAGCTCTGGGTCCTCAGAATTTAAAAAGACAGTTAAGGGTGCACTTGCATGCATACAGAAAATGAAAACAGACCTGGTGAAAAAGCTGAAACAAATGTCTTCTGAGAACTGTCTGAGCACTTTGTGCTGGTCTATTTGTAAAGAAGGAGGCTAAGTGGCAACTTCATTGTCCTTCCCAACTTCCTAAGAAGGATAAGTCGAGAAGGAGGTGCTGACCCTTCTCCCTGGTATCCAGTGACAGGACATGTGGGAAAGGTTCAAAATTGCAGAAGAGAAAGGTCAGATTTGACATTAAGAATCATTTCTTTACCAAGGGAATGGTCAACCAGCAGAAAAGGCTTCCTAGGCTTTTAGTCAGTTCTGAAGAGTTTGGACAGTTGGATTAGATGACCACTGTAGGTTCCTTCCAACTCAACAGTTTTTTCTAGCCTAGCCTAGCCTAACCTAATCTAGTCTAGTCTATTCTAAACATTATTGAGACGTTTCACTTATCAAATATATCATATAGAAAATATGCTTAAATATTTTACAGTGCTTAGTTAAAAAATAATTAGTGCAGTATTTTCCCTGCAAGTATTTTCCTTTAGAAAATAAAGAATTTTAAAAGTGAATTTGCTTTACCAGAAGGAGTTAATTTCAATGGAGGTTTCTAATGCATGCTAAGTGGACTTTTTCACATTCTCAAAATTTTCCTGGTCTAAGCTACAGACCTTTGAGCAGCTCACCTCACCCACAATGAAGGAGAATACATGAGAGATGCTAGAAAGAAATTGATGTTTTTAAATTTCACTTTCTTAGACTGCTATTGTATATTATTTTTTATTCTTACTTGGAACAAATACCAAACATAGTAAAGTATCATGAATTCTTTTAGATGACAAAACAGTCCAAAAACCTATGGCGGGGTTTCTTGCTTGTTTGCTTCCTTATATGTCCTGCATTTGCAGGGAAAAAAAGAAAAAAACAAACAAAAAAAGCCATCATAAACTACCACTATGTGGTCACACCATGCATATTGAGTGCAGGGCTGGCTCCCCCCGCACAGGAAGGATGTAGCTGGACTGGAGCAGAAACAGAGGAGAGCAACTGTATTGGTTTGTGAGCAATTGCAAAGAGAAGAACTCTAACTGGACCAAGGCCAGCCAAGGAAGCATATTATTTTTATTAACAGAATTCTAACTGACTTGGAAAAAATGAATATGAAATTATTCACAGCTATTTTCTGAAGTAACAACTAGCGAGTATTAGATTACATAAAGGCACTTTGTCCGCAAAAAAAAATGTACATTTAAATTTTTAAGTCATCTTTACATGGTATTGCAAGTATTTCAGGGTTGATTAGACTAATTTTTGGAAGAAAACTGCACTGAGTAGCATTAAATACAAAGGCAACTTTTGTGGCTACAGATTACAAAAACTACAAAAGATCTTGAGACACAAACAGTGCAAAACTGTGTAAGTGTTTAGGAAGCACTACTCTACACAGTGCCTACTGCTGCATACTGTAAAGGCAACCAGTCAGGGACTTGGTCCAGTTCAGCCATTTTTAATCTTGTACTGTCAAATACACAGAGAATTACTTATGGACAAGTGGATAGGACAACAGTTTTAAGACCCAAGGTGTCCTGAACATATTCCTTATCTGCATATCCAGATTTCATCTCGGACTGAGAAATCTAGTTATCCACTGCCTACATGTGTCCTCCATCCATAAAATAAACATTTTTTCTGCATCATAAGTCTTTAAAATATAAAATAAATTTAAAATATAAACTACATTTATATTGTGAATTACTATCATGATACAGAACCTTACAGGTCACCAAAAATCCCAATTAAAGAAGAAAAAATCTAATCTAAAGTATTCAAGTCTCCTTAATCCTGTAATTTTTAAACTTTGGATAGTAAGAACATCTAAGTAAGCAATAGCACATACTTCATTTTACTTCTACATTTAGATTCCATCTTTCTTTCTGTCACTGGAGGAAATGGTAAAGCATTTCATGATACTTCTTTAACAAAAGAACAGGGAAAAAGAAGTATTTTCTCTGACATTCTTGCCTCTACCTCTCGTGTTTCCAATGCAATACTGTTAGGACTATCACACATGGGAAGAAGCAAAATTAACAGAACAGCTGCTTGCACTCACTCCAGCACATAAGCTGTCATTTATTTCAGAATTCCAATAAGTCTAGCTGTAAAACAAATATGCTCTTGCTGTGGTTTTTTTCATCCTTCCTCTCCACCTGTTTGTTATGCTTTTGATTCTGGCTTGCCTTTCTCTAATTAGGTTGTGACTTCCCTGAGAAACCTTCCTACCATATTCAACCTAGGCCTCCTCAAGGGCACATTTCCTTCATAGAATATTCCTTCCTGAGTCCATAACTTCTGTTCTAAATGAGTGACAGAGTCAAATCTAAACCAGCAGCAGCTACTGAAGACCGTCAGCCCCTAAATGTTTGCTTCTTGACAATGAAGTGGGATTTCTGTCCAGAGTAAAGAAGAGTGTGAGGAACTCTGTAGACTTTAATGAAATACTTGAGCCCAGGGTGTCAGACAAAGGTGCAAAGAAAACGTTGACATTCAACAATGGTCTGTTAAAATTCACAGATTTTAATATAGGTCTCAGCAGGCTAGGTTCTTCTTAGAGTGCAGTGAAAGATATGAAAAATAATTAAGTCTTGAAATACAGTATATTTTAGTCTTCATTTTGACAGTGTCTTTTGATTTCTTTCCCTCACTATTTCTCAGAAATTGCCAAGGGGAAAACAGTTTGATGGTATACTGGAGGTAAAGATGAAAACAACTATCCTTTTTAAGGGAAAGTAAGGTGAAATGAACTGGATTTGTGGTGAGGAAAAAAAAACGTTGCTGTGAAGAAAAATATAGGAGTGCAGGAAACGAAATAAAAAGAAAAGCAAAACACCTTTTGTGTCTGTGATGCTCACTGCTTTTTGTAACCTTGCTGCTTTGCAGAGGCAGCCACCAGCCTCTTCTCACTTCAGCAGCCATAAGCAAAACTGCATCCATGTCAGGTTGATTGTGGTGGAACCTGTAGCTGTTTTGCTGGTCACAGCTCACAGTAGTTTTGACTGAATGTTTTAGATACAATTAAAAACAAAACAAAAAAAAAAGTAGGAAAGAAGGAAAATATTAAAAGGTTGAAAAAAGGTGGTAAGACTGGAATTAGGCAGGAGAGGTTCCATGTTCAACTCATGGATGTGAGACTTAGCCAGCATAATTTCAGCATATCAGCCAGACCCTTTCTTGCGAATTATCTAATGATTCTTCTTGGAATGGTATACAGAAGGTTTGATTCCTCCTTTGATCCCCAGAGGGAGGTGGATATGACAACTGGGGTTTGAAAGCTTATTTACCATTGTTTTTAAGAAGCTTTTTTACTGGTAGCAGTTTCAAATTAGGGGCATCCAAATTGCTAGAGGATCTTTTTCTTTATTAGTTAAGTCTATGTCTGGGACATAAACCATAGCCTGTTGATTTCCATTTTCACACTTGTTTTGTTTATTATGATTGTGATTTTAGTTATTTTTCCTTGGATTCATCTATTTTCAACTGTTTAATTTTTTCCTTTTTTTCAATGTAACATATTAGAAACCCAGTTGAGCTTTTTTATTTGGAGAGCTTGTAACATATAGGCAGATGCGCAATATCAAAAGGAGTAAAAAAGAAGGAATAAAAGAAAGAAGAAAGAAACACAAAGTTGATAGAAGAAGAGTAGGGACTAATTTGCATATTCATCTGACACTTCTAGAAAAATCTGAGTTTGAAACAATGAGCTACGGCTTTGGTGCAAAACCTCTCACTTAATTCCTTTCAAGCACCAGCAGGCTGGAGGATGACATCTGTTAAGCTTTCTTTTTCCTGGAGTCCTGTGAAACTACTGACCATTATCTCTGATGCCTTTGCCAGGAAAATTGTTAGAAGCTATTAAAAGAAACAGAATTCAGTGTATGGATACTATACACTAAGAATCAGTCAATGTGTTTTTTGTAAGACACATCAAAGACATCAAAGACCTGATGGAGTTCCTTGAAAAAGCTAGTGCATGAATAGGGGAAAGGCACTTGCTACAGTCTACGCGGACTTCCAAGTAGTTTTTAGCATGATTTATCATCAATAATTCTTGAAGAAGCAAAATGGCCAAGGAATAACAAGATTTCATAGGGATTAAACTGGTTGAAAGGTGAAAGTTACAGAAAAAAATATAATTTTCCATGACAGAGGAAAGACATTGGTGGAATCACATGAGCTGTGCTCAATATTAAGTTCCTAACTGATATGGAACAATCAGGGAAGTAGCAAAGGCTGTTAGCGTATAAAATCAATCACAATAGAGCAGGCAAATGCTGATTGCAAAGAATTGCAATAATGACATTCATGGTACTTTATGGACAAAAATAGGAGGTCAAAATTCACTATTGATACAGTGCAACACACTGGAGGAAAAAAAAAAAAAAGCAAAACCCAGTCTCAATCTGATATGCGCAATGATGTGCTCAGAGTTTCTGGCAGATCAAGCAAAAGAATGTTCTTGGAGCTCTACAGTCAAATGCCAAGAAAACCTAAGTTCAATACAGGCGAAAATATGTAATGTTACAAGCTATTCAGAAAAAAAAAAAAGAAAAAAAGGATAATAGAGAGAAAATATCATTTTACCACTGTGCAGACCCATCATACATCAAATCTTGAAAATTATGCGTGTTGTTAGTCCTCTCAGAGGACAAATGGTCAGCAGTGGTGAGAAAAGCTATTAACAGTTCATATAAAGAAAATCTGGATACACGTGGCTTTTTGAGCCTGCAAGAAACAGGACTGAGCAAGAAATTGTGTAGGAATACTTAATTATAAATAGAGAGGTTAAATATGAATGGAGTCTTCACTGTGTTTCCAAACACAGGTATTAGGAGTCAGCACACACAACAACAGCCCTGCAGTCCAAAACAAGAGAAAGTCAATATATATTTAGGATGTGGAACTCAGTCCCAGATCAGGTAGTAGAACCTGACAGTATGGTTCAAACTTGGACTAGAAAAACTAACTGAAATAAAAATCACATAGGATTCTTGACTACAGAGGTTAAACATCTAAAAGCATTTGAGACCTCACTAGAATTTGAAACATTATTTAAATGAAATATATATATGAACCTTCTAATGGCCACTATTGAAAGCAGGATAGGAAGAGATGGAGCTGGGCTCTGCCTCACTAGGTCTTCCTGCTTTCTGAACCTTTGCCTGCACCATCAACTAAATGTTGATACAAGTGACTCCAGGAGCACTATTACACTGAGCAAGTTAGTTTCAGAGACTAGCACTGCAGTTTGCTCTTGTGAGGATAACTTCATATAATTTGATGAGAACCTGCCCTCTCTTATCTAGGTTGGTAAAGGCTACACAATGATGAATGAAAGGCAAGCAGAAGATATCAACAGGTCCTGTGAAGCAATTTCAAAAGCGTTTATCCAGCATGTTCAGCAACAATGATTGTGCTGTCATTCCCTTTTTGCTGGCTACAATATGATAATTAATAGTAATACATGGATGTTATTATTATTTCAAACAGTATATCTATAAAAAATATCCCAAAGTGTTTTCTCTACATACATCTAAAATTTTTTTGCAAATAATTTTAGTACTCAAAATGCTCTTGATCTGTTCACAACAGCATTCCACTTGCTTACTTTTCTCCCTAACTGCCAAGTCAAGGCATTTAACACAAAGAAATTTCCTAATTTTTCCTATTCACAGTCCCCCCCTTTTAAAACTTTGCCTTCATAACCACTCAGGACCTCACCTGAGATATGGATTTTGAATCATAAAACCCAGATGATAGGGAAAATCCATTGGTATCTGTAGTTGTAGCAGTTCAATAGGGGTCTTTTTTGAAGTTTAGCTTATGCAAAGACATCTCATAGATGGCAAACATCTTATTAGAGTTATTAGGCAAGTTTCCATAGTAAAGATTTTACACAAATACAAAAGGATTTATAATATCTTCAACTTACATGAACAATATTTCTGTTTATCACATTGTAAGTATTGGTTCAACGCACATGGTTGATTGTGTGAAGCTAACTATCTTTTATTGTCACTTGTGATAGAGTAAGTGTCCTGAATGAGCAACTTACTGAGCTGTAAGCATGTCACTGTAGCTATATTTATAAAGACTTATTCTAGAAAAAAAAAATGATACTGATTTTATAGTGCTCTGTTATGTGTATTTCTGGTTTGTTTTTAAAGCAAGATCATTTCTCCTAGATTGGGAGATTGAAAAAATAAATTATTTAGCACATAATTTTTTACTACCAATCTATTCACTGTGCAGAGCTGTAAATGTTTTTTTGTAAGCAATCACCAATACAGCAATTATTCAGGAGACAAATAGTCAATATTTTTAAAATGAAGGCGCACAGAGTTATTTAGTGAATTTATCCTTACCCGAAAATGTCCACAAAAATAAAATATGTTGAGAAGTGCATCAATAAATTTGTAGAGCAAATATATATACAATATCTTTTAAAAATCTCTGAGACAATCTAAGAAAGAAATGAATGCTGCTGTTCTACTATTAATATAAATAATTCTACCTTTTTCTACTTGTAATTACATTACAGTACAAATAAAATTTGTATAGAAAACCTCAAGTACACAGTGAACTTTATATGTGGAGAGCTACAAATCATTTTAATCTCTTAAGTGTCAGAAAATCCCTGTACATTGTAAATAATAACCAAAAATGCTTGTTTCTAGTCCATACATATTCATTTTTAACTTGGATATCCAGAAGCAAGAAAACAAGACTACCTGACTTTTGTGAAACTCGAGAAACATATGAGAGTAATTTTATTACTTTGAAAATACTGCAAAACTCAAGAATGGCTTATCCTAAATCTTAGGTTGTCAATGTCTAAATGACTCCATGAGGTAAAGCTTTCCTGCAGGTAGGTTCTACAGCATTCAATTCTAGCAATTCTTTAGGAATTTTTATGGCTACTTACACTTGGAATATTAGGATCATTTTTTGGTTTTTAATTAACTATATAAAGCCAATAGGTAATATTGAACACTGAAATATTCATTGGATAGGGCATAAGACATTTGTTTGCAGTACTGTTTCACCGTTGCTATCTCTGGTCTGGTTTTGAAACTGCATTTGTATTTTGCTGATGCAGCATAAGAGCTATGATAAACTAGTGTTCATAAATTCAAATTAAACAGTAAGTCCTATTAGGATAGAAAATCTTGCTTTGTAAAAGTTTTCAAAGTAAGGAAATTGATGAAAGAAAAACTCCACTCCATTACAAAGCAGTAAGAAAAGTCAGGAATCATTCTTTCACATGGAATTGGAAGATGTACAGACTAAAATTCTCAAGTTTTAGTAACTCACCCTGAAAAAGAAGAGGGATATTCAAAATGCAAATGACACTACACTTCTTGTAATTTTTATGAAGGAAACTGAACCCCAATACCATGTCTACATACCTTCCAGATAAATTAAGGAAAGACCAAGGTATTACAATGTGCAGAAGCCAGGATGGAGAGTGACAATTTTAGCTCTTCAACAGATACACACAAAACACACAAGGAAGGCAATGCTAAGTCTCAGGACTTTTCTCTCTTACAGGAAAGAAAAAGTAAGTTCTTGTAGCTATCCTACTGAAGGGAGCACTGACCAAATTTGATGTCGCAACAGCCTCCAAGAAAAAGAAAAGCCCATAAATCTGGCTATACTCTTATCTGAGCTCAGAAAACAGCACTTCTACTGCTTCTTTGTTTTGTTAATACACAACCAATTGGACCCGTGAAAGCTTGTATTACAAGGAAAAATGACTCATTCCATAATCCTAATATTAGTAATCACCAGATTTTCCAGAAAAACAAATGCAATGAAAAATTAATACATTCTTCCTCTGATTACTGAGCAAATTACAATAAATGGAAAATCATTTCAGATTAATAGTAATTTTACAGAAACAAAATGCTGTTCCAGAGCTGCACTTTTTCTCTGTATTCAACATTTCTCTCTTCTGAAAAGAAAAACAAGCAAAAAAGACAGTAATATATAAGAGTTTAGCCATAATGAGTTCCACATTCTTATAAATTAAGTATCGTTCAGTGGAGGCTCGATTACAACAAGGCATCCTGCTTTGCTGGAGACCGAATATATTCCCGATAGAAATCTTTACATTTTTCAAGGTGAGTATAAGAGGTACTAGCTCTACAAGGCCTATGTGTGAGCAAAAATGTACAATCACAAACAACACACTAAGAATTTCCAAGCTATTAAATTTTCTTTTGTGTCAATCCAGCATAGTTAAAGCTTTCCAGTGATCCTGACTATAAAACCATAATGCACAGAGGAATAGAGACCCACACGACGGCTACATGAACAATCCTCATGCCTTCTGCTGTGCTGCACAAATCCTGTGTCTCTGGGATAAGCCTTTTAGAACTCCCTGCCTTGGTGTTCAGTGTAAAATGGACAGTCTTGATTATGTCCTGATGTTGACAGCTGTGGGTTTTGTTTTTTTTTTACCAACTACAAATTACAAACTAGCAAAAGAAATTTGAAAGGATACTAGGGAGAAAGAGCTGTCTCAGAGAGACTGCTTTCCACAGGGCCCTTCATTCTGCCTTCTTCTGGTAGCTGATTTCATTTGGCCTAACGAGAAAAACCCTGTTATTTCCTCTCTGTGGGTGAGAGTTTCCAGATCAAGCACAGAAATGATTGGTAAGACCTTGCTATGCTTCCCTTAGCTGCAGAAAACAACCAAGAAAGAGCCAGGTCTACAGGGAAGTTATTTCATTATCTGGAATCCATGAACTTTTACCAGCAGGAAATGAAGGAAGTCGACTTTTCTTACCCTGAAGCTGAAGTGCTGTGCATTTGGAAGTAAAGGGTGTAGCCACAAATAAAGTGCCAACTGTTAGTACATTGAAATTTGCTGTGCGGTCCAAACCTGGACAGCATTGTGTGCATCTGGTGTAGTGGACTCCTGCAAGCAAATAGGCAGAGATAGATGTTCAGAAACCTTGGAAACTGTGAGTTTTCCCAATATTCTCAGGTAAATACCAACTGCTTCATATCTATCTTCTGAGCACTCTCTTTAAATTTCTCATTTCCAATGTAAATATACCATCTATGTTAAGCAATGGATATAGGCAGAAAAATTCCACACACAAGGGAAAAAAGCCTTAACCCAAAACAAAACCAACCCCAAAAACTTTTGTATATCTGCCACTATAGTAACAAGCAGGCCGTATTTGAAAAGCAGCATTTGACAACATAACAAATTGATATATGAGCCATTAACTGTTACATCCTCCATTATGATGAGGTTTGTAACACATTTAGGAGCCCATAAAAATCAAGAGAGCCTGAGAAACCTTCAGCTAATGCTAGTCACCTGCCTCAGTCATTATTTTATACAGACACAAATATCTCAGTAAGGCAAATTTCTCCATCTCTGATCAAACCTGCAGCTGGTGTTCCTTGTATTGCTGAGCAGATCTCAACACACATTATTCTTACACTGACACATCCTTGTGTGTTTGAAAGGAGGGCACTTGGCAACACCTTTGTCCTACTTTGCTCTGCTTCATTTATTTTTTGATCTGAAATTCCTCTGGCCATGCTTATTAGTGCCAGTCAGTGTAGCCCCATTATTTCAAAGGAACTGCCAACTGCACTACAAACAAAGCCTTTCCTGAGACAGAAACTTGCGTCTTCTAGTCAAGCTTGATTTTATTTCATTAACATGTGCTTGTTCATGTTCTGCCTACATATCTATCTGCAAACTTAGCTCTCAGAAAAAGCTATTTTTATCCCTAAAACTTGGGCTCTCAATTCATACACTCACTCATGCAGACTTTGGCATCTCAATGGGTAAGGCAGAGATATGAGTTCACAAAACCCATTTTTTATTGAATTTCTTTGAAGATATCTAGTGAAACAGCTGCATAGGTTCCTGCCTTTATCATTATACATCTCCAGAAGGGTGTGGGGTTTTTTGTTTTATTTGGCGAAGAAAAGAATAAAAAGAAACAATGATTTGTATCTGTCATAACATTTCAGAAGCTTGTTTTTTTCTGCAGCCCTCACCCTATAGCTACCAACTTCTATTCTAAATAGGAAGCCAGGATTCCAAGGAGAGCACTAGACTGCTTATCAGGAAATAGGTTTAAATGAAGTCTCAACACAAATGAAAACTTAGGTTTTTTGGGTTTTTTTCAGTAAGTATTTAATCTAGGTCCCTGTGGCCTTTGGCAAGGACAAAACAGCTAGGAGATATCTTCTGCCCTTTAGCCACTTGACATTAAGATGCAGAAAAAATAAAAATCAAGGCCCGAGATGATGGGGGAAATTTTGCTTTAGAGATTGGTGAATAAGATTTAACTTTTACTTAGTCCAAAATGTCAAGAAGCCTTATTTCTTATCATGGTGAAAAAAAAAAAAAAACCCAAGAAAAACACTTTGAGTCAAATAGAACATTTTGTTTCATTTTGACCTATCGAGAAAAAGAATGTGATTGTGTAACCTGAGCTGATATTCCCCTTTTGCTGGCTGATTCTTTCATCCAGCTACAGAATCACAGCTTGAGTTGACAAAGTGCAAGGGGAATTTTAACTCCTACTGAAGTAGAATATTATCTGAAACGGTACAGCATTTGATATTTCATCTAGCAAGGATCTATTTTCATATTGAAATAAGTAGAATAGTGTTTATTTTAATAATGAACAATGGCCATGCTCTGGCCCAAATAAGAACAAGTAAATTAAGTGTCAGAAAGAAATGCCTGGCCTCTAAGGAAAATTTCAGATGTAAGATTGCATATAAAAGTCCACCTCTTCTGTTAAAAATCAGTTCTATGTAAGGTTCATCTTTACATTAAGACAAAACATAATGAAATCCCAGGGATGCCTGCATCTCACAGGTTCTTACCCGTCTTGCATTCATGCTTCTGTCACCAACAGCATTTAGCTGGTTCAGTTACCTATCTAGCTAAAAAGTCATGCAAAATATAGAAAGACTGAGGAAGAAAACAAAACAAAGCCAAAACCTATTCCTCCAAGCCTGGCTGTTTGCTATTAATCAGGTCATTAGCATGTAAGGTTAATAAAGGCAACAGAGATACTGACTCCATATCATTGGAGAAGAACTTTGTATCCCATTGTACCTTTTTTTATTTTTTATTTTAAATCAATCAATTGGCCAGCTGATAAATGCTGTCCCTTTCTGACTGGAATGATTACAAGGAAAAATACCATCCATATAGAAAACCTTGATATATTCCAAAGAATTACATCTCTCAATGTAATGCAAGTCACACTGGAGTTTTCCTCCAAGCCCACTGCCAGCTGTGTGTTGCTATTTGTTCCTGGGATTCAGACATATTTTATTCTAATAGTGTTTTTAACTAGCTGTAGTTGGAAGAGCAGTTTACAAATAAAACTATTTCACAAAAGAATGAATCTCAGTAATGAAATACCATATTTATATAATCCATTTTTCATTTAAAGAAACGGAATGGATTCTGTAACACTTAGAAACTAGACATATGCAGGGGAATAGATTCTGTAATCATTCATTAATTTTGAATAAATATTTGAGTTACAATATTGACCTGGTTGGTATTTTAATTGCAATTGATTGATTTTATTTCTGCAGATCGCAAGCTTGTTGCATTTAATTCTACAAAGTCCCGCATGGATGCACCAGTATATTTGAACTTGCATTTTCTTTATTGTTTCCTTCCTATATACGAGGAGGAAAAAAGAGAGAAAAAAGGAAAAGTAGAAAAAGGACAAAAAGGCTGCCTGATGATGAAAAATGCTGCAAACTGAGAAGAAAGCAGGAATAGGAAAAAAGAGTAGACAGAATGTGGAATGGTGAAATAATGTAGAAATAATAAAAATAGTGATAAGAATAATACCATACCTTGAAAGATAACAAAGAACAAAATCATAGAGGGAAAAAAGGTAGATGAGCTAAGGAAAAAACCTCCTATTTCATGACAGTTTTTTTCCATTCCAACAGTCAGGTTTGTTCTGTAGTGATACAAGTGTGCAAAAGATTCCGCGCTATTCTTTCCCACCTCCCTCCAAAGCACAAGCGCACTTTAAGCGAGGAAGGAGCTACTGACTTGCACATTATGTCACTGGCCTTGTGGAAGGATTTTGACTTGTTCAAGTCCTTTCTCTATTCAGTTAGAATGGGACAATATATGCAAATACTGTGCTAGGTTGTAGGACAAACCTCTGTGCAAAGGCTTTCTTTTTTTTTTTTTTTTCCCCTTTGGAACAGTAATTATTAAATAGGTTTACCTGAAGCTCAAATTCAAAAAAAACCTGGGAATATAATAAAACTCTTATAGAACTCCTGTAAGAGTTGTAAATGATATGTTGTCCAGTGATAATTCTCCTTTCAGCTGCCACCTTTCAGCCTTTCTTCCTGCTTGTTACTCCCCTTTCTCTGAGAATCATTCCCTATTCATACTTATTGGCAAACTGCTAAGAGCAATGTACTTTGATGAAACTACAAGTTTTGAAAGAAAAAGCAAAATTATTAGGAAATGTTTTGACTAACCTCTTCTGAGGCCAGGGCTCAGAAGGGTTATGACTGAAGGGGTCTCCTGAGGGCCACAGATACTGGAGACCTGGCTGCTCCTTGGGGACTCTTCTTGGGATTTTCACAAAGATGGCTAGCAGTGACCAAAAATGTCAGCGTTTTTTTACTTTATTGTGAGGATTAATGGGAATTCCTTGTTGTGGAAGCAACTTTATTTTCAAAAGGGAGCTTCTGTATGTATTGACAACTAATATTGCTGCCTTGTGAAATCTGGAAGCTTTTAGTTGTGAAACTGATAGGTTTTAAACATTGGGAAAAAGGCTCTGCCCCCACTAAGTGAAATGTCTGCCTTGTTCTTCCAATTCTACCACCAGTTTCACAGATTGTGGCAGCTCTTACATAGAGAAGAATCCCTTGAGATTATTTAGATTCTGAAAACAAGTTCTCTCATGAAATGTGCAAATATTTAATTCTCTGTTTGCAAAACAGAAGGACAAAAGGGACTAACTATCCTCTTGTCTTTCAGAAATAATAGGATACAAATATTTATACTCACATGCAGTCTCTGGAAAGCTCACCTGAATGCCACTGAAACATTAAGCATAACCAATTTTCTGCTTTCCTTATATCTGGAACAAATTTGTTTATTCTGTGCATAATTCCAAAGAGATCTTCACATGGTGATGCTTTCTGCATATTGTATACCAGCCCAGTGTTCTGCTCACCTTGGCAGAACTCCTTACCTTGCTGTGTCTAATGCTACCATTTATTAGAAGTATGCAAATGAGTGCATAGCTAATGCTGAACATGAGCCATGGTGCCTTTCTGAAACCCCAATTTGTGCATTGCTGTCTCGCTGTAATTCAACTTCTCTGAAAGCTGACCAGGTCTGTGGAAAGGTTTCAGGCTTCTTTTAACACAATATTTTGCTTACACTGAAAATGTGTAGTTCCCTGTACTAAGAAAGAAAAGAACTGAGAGAAGAGATAGTCAGCATAAGTTCCAACGCTTTCCCCAGTGACACCTGAATGTTCCTTAAAAAATATAAAAGAGAGTGGGTCATGAAAATTTTAGGTCTACCAGAAAAATTGTTCTGTTTCATAAAGTTATCATTAAATAATCCAAATGAATTCTCCTGTTTAAAGTCCCTAAGCTTTTCTGACAAGGATGGATTGAAAGAAACATTCATCAGGTAATTATATGCTGCAAAATTTAACTACTTCCAATATAAATATGAAAAATAAACACTATTTCACTTTTGTTATATAACTCAGATTTTTTAACGCTATGGAAGAATTTTTTCTCACAGAGCTAATAAATTAAAATATATTAATTTATATTATATTATATTATATTATATTATATTATATTAATAGGTGAAATTTATTTTTAGTATAATGTTTTGCATGTATACATACACAGATCTGTTTAAAAATCCGTATAGGCACACATTTAAAGAAGGGAAGCAAGGGGAGAGGGAAGTGAGGGATGTCGATATCATGGATTGTTTGTTTATATATTTTTAAAAATAATTTTTCTGCATAAAAAACATGACCCAGTTTGGGCTGTTCTACAGATAAACTCTTCAGAAAAAAGTGTAATACCTGTAGTGGAGTATTAATGCCTGTTCCATTTTTATTTGCAACATAATTTTGTTTGATTTTATAACTAGATTAAACAAACTAGAATTCACAATTTCACAATAAATTCAATATGCAATAACAGTATTTAAGACTATTCAGCATACTAATAGCACTATCAATGTAATAAAACAAATATGACACAGTTAAAGACGATTATTTTCTGTTCATCACATTGCAAAATAGGCAAAGATTCATTCCTGGTCATTTAATGATTTTCTTTTCCCCTATGGTCTATTAGTATTGAAGGATTTCTGAGAGGAAAAATTATGCATGTTAGTTCCACAGCACATCTCAGAGGAAAAGTTTTCTCATTACTTTGCTGAAATGATTTCTTGCCTATCAACCCATTCTTTGCTAGAGTATATAGTGTGCCACCACCTCACGTTAGCTTTAATTGTACTCATGGGAGAGCACACATTAGTGTCACCAAGTTTAATAAGGGACCTCTGATAGCCTCTAGCTGCCTTTCCTTCTACCAGTGCTTCTTCTGCTTTCACTCAGGCAGGATAAAATCAGTTTCATTGAGATTAGTATTTTAAACATAATGAGAAATCAAGGTAGCCTAACAGGAAGGTCCAAACATGCAACTAAATTGTTTAGTGCATGGATTAGTCACAGGCTAAGTAGAAAGTGATAATACTGTTTTCTGAATTATCCCTGTCTTATAGAGGTCTGTACCCTGCAGGGCTAACTTCAGTTTGGGCAAGAAACAAATATGGACTGAAGTATTATCTTACAGTAAACTGTTTCTTTATAAACTCCAGTCCTGTTTATTTACTTTAATGAAGAGGAACTATACGGATGAAAAAGCATTAATCTTCCAGCACTCTAAAGTGCGCTACCTTCGCACTATAATGAAAGCAGTAAACATAAATTTAGTACCATGACTTTGTTGACAAGAAAAAAAAACAGAACAAACCAACCAAAAAACCCCAAACAAACAAAACAAAACAAAGCAAAAATAAAAACAAAACCTCAAGAACAAAAACAAAACCAACCAACCAACCAAAAAAAAACAACAAGCAAAAAAACAGGGAAAGAAAAAAATCCCTAATGCCCACACCACTACTTATAACAGTTACAATATTAGAGAATTACTCCCTAATATATTCTTAGTTCACCGACAGTGCAAAAAGTAGGCTACAAAGACATACATTTTAAATCTTTATTTTCTTCAGGAGCAGAAAAAAAGAAACTTTTTCCTTAACTGCATGAGGTATTTCTGAGCAGCGAGATCTCCCATTTTGCTTCTGAAGCTAGGCCTTAAACACCTGCAAAACTCTGTGATGATTGGTCAGGCCTCTTTTTAAAATAGTTCCAATTTCGGATTTCTGAGAGATGTGCAGTCAACATTTTTATTCTATCAGAGATCTGAGCTCATCTCCCCATTCTTGATGATTTGGATTAAGGTCAATTTATAAAAAGCAAAGGCAGTGACCATGAATAAAGCTGCTCTTAATGAAGCTGGAGCACTTACTGAAGTTACCCTGCCTTCTTTCAGAAACTATTTTTAAACTAAAGCTCCCACCCTTGCATGTGATGTTGGCATCACAGTCAGTCTTGTGCCTGACTATTTACCTTGCTGATCCAGACCCTGTCCTGCAGACTGAGGACCTCATTACTCTGGATTTGCCAGCTGATCACTGCACAGTGGTTAACCTTTGTCACTGTTTGCAGATCTAATCTCAACCTGATGACTCAGTTTTCTGTCTTGACCTAGATTATATCTTGTTCCTATGGACCCTCCTGTCTTGCTCAGGCAGGGCAGGATGGGGCCCTTGCTGGTGCCACCACTGCTGGTGCTGCTGATGGTACCATGATGGACCCCTGGGTCCCCTTCCCTTAGGACACTGCTTGGCCTTGCTGTTACCAACACGGACTATATTCTATTTGAAATTACACACATTTCATACAAACACCACCACCCCCCTCCAAAGCCACTTATGCATAAAGGCATAAAATACTTTGGACCAAGTTTGTTTCAGTTTGTTTTGGAAAACCTCAATCAATAGAAACAATATTCTGATCTTATTTTTAGCCTTGCCTTAGCTCAATGCTGTGTTAGTCTTCTCTTTAAAATACATTCTCTTTCATCCAAAGCTGATAAAATTTCTACAGTTCTAAATGGGTTTTTTTTAAGTATTTGGAGACATTAGGTCTAGTATTACACACATTTCAGTGAGTATCCTTTCAGGTGAAACACAGGAAAATGATAATCGTGGGAGAGGGCTTGAAGTCTTTAAAGGAAACAACATTTTTCTTTCATATACATTTTTTTTCCAGTGTGCATTTGAACTGCCCATGCAATTACATAAATTTAAATTTGAGGGGACGAAATATCTTCTGAAATTCCACTCTTACATGGAAAAACAATTGAGAACTATTATTAAGAAATTTCTATACAAAATTGTGAATCCTTTTGTAGTGTACATTCAAAAATCTGGAACTAGGAATTAATTTGATCATAAAACTGAAAAGAAATTGTCTAGATTTCACTACTTTCTAGACAGGACGGTATCTCCCAACATCAATATTAGGATTAGCCGGTGCAAATACTTAACAATTATCTGTATTTAAAAGAACAGTTTCATTAATGCCTTGACAATAGTCAGGAAACAATATAGTATTTCCCTTTCAGATGTGTAACAATGAATTTCTCCCAGAAATATAGCTGCTCTGTGGCTCAAGGGATCCCTAAACTTTGAGTCATCTGGACACTTTAACTGAATTTTAGTTGCTTTCTCAACAGAAAATATTGAGATGTGGAAAACTATGATATGGTCCTTAAGAAAGAAGATACCTACGGCCTTGCTGAGACAAACAAATATTCCACTAATTATTATAAGTGATAGTATGACATTTTTGTGATACCTGCGAAGCAGTCATCATGCTGCTTCATCGTCTTTACTGACAAGAAAGTCCCCAACTTTCTGCCTATAAATTATGACAGAAGTATTTTCTGATCTTTTCTAAATAACATGCTTGCTTACTTCAGGCAGTCACGAGAAAGTGAAAACCTGTGAAAACTACAGTAAATGTCAATACCTACTGTTACTTCGCTATCCCAATAAATCTCTTTTTCTACTCACGCAAATCAAAAGGCTTTTTAGGGTGTGTACTCATAAAGGAATGTTTTCAGCACTGACACTGTCACAGTCACAATCTGCCTTGAATGTGTAACCGGACAGAACTGAAATTGCAGGAGAAATACCTAGGTTTAATATAAGACCATGACAGGCTGTGAACTATGAATCTTGGCAAATTTGGACAACAGTTCCCTGATGATGGATTATATTTAGCTATCAATCAGTCTCTTGCAACATTTATTGATTAAAATGATCTTTAGATAAAACGACTATATATATATATATATATATATATATATATATATATATAATATGATTTTTAATATGAGTCTCTTCGGGCAGGTAGAATAATAGAGCTATTTTGTAATTATATATTGAAAAAAAAATTACAGCAGTTCAGTGCCAGTTTAAATCTTTCTTAGATGGAAATTTAGTCATTTTTATTTTAAAGGTAATGCATAAAAGTAAACTATATTTATCTGAGCTGAAGTATTCAGGGCTTGATTTAAAAAATACCAGAATGTCTGAGCTCTTTTCTGAAGGCCATGAACTTTATTCATGTAGTTTACTTCAGCTACCTAGTAGTGTCCTGGGGGAGTAGAGAGCTGAAGTACATCCAAGTCCTTGCATTCCAAGCATGTTCATAAGTCAGAAGTACCAGTCTAGGAACTAAGCACTCATTGCTCGTGACTTCTTAAAAAAGGTTTTAATTTAAGTTCTCTGTTGACAGCCTCACCTTATTTTTGTCTTTAAAATCCAAAGAATCCCTTTTGTTTTTGAAAAACTACATCATAAGTTGTGGAACTCTCATTATTTTCTCAGCAACCCATGAGAAGTGTCAGCAGTGTAAAAAGAATTCAGAGGCTGGACACTCCAAAACCCATCTGATAAGTACATTCACAGACAGTTTCAAGGCTTGTAAGGAAGACCTAGCTTCATACCAAGTCCCAAGGCCTAACAGCATGCATTGAATTCTTTCAATAAACTTTACCAGTGTCCGTGACACTTTACTATGTCCATGACAGATACAAATAATTTATATAAAGACTATTACATATCTCAAAATATTTTTTTCCTCGCAGAAAATTTTCTTAGTAGCATAGCAAGCGCACAAGCAAAGAATTGAAATCATATAATGTTTTATGTGGCAAAATTTTGAGTCGTTACATGCCACATGTTTTCAGTCACACCATTGTAGGAAGCAATTTTTTATATTTCTGTTTCTTTTTTTTTAAATCAAATAACAGTATTTCTTCAGGTAAAATCTACACTTGAAGATTAATGAAACCTTATATTAGTAAAGATTACTCTGAACAAATTTGATCCAGTCAATGTCTTCCCTTTATTTGTAAAACATGTGAATTAAATAAGAAGCACTGTCTTACACAAAGAATCAACAAATCACCCTAATCCTGAGAAATTCAAAGTATTACCAATTGTATCTTGGATCAGTGAAAATTAAATTATTTGACTTCTTTAAAAGTAATAGTATTTTTAGAAATATGTGCAGGTGTTACAGTTCAACTGAAAGACACCGACCAGAGTACTTAGAATTTTAAGGGAAAAAAGAACACAAAAGGGAAAAAGTGATTTTGGTGAGAAGTGATTTTGGTTTTGATCAGATTTTGTTTTTCAGTGATGAAAAGTAATAAATATTTTAGTTAACCAAAATATTTTCCTTGCTTTGTAATGAAATATTTTGATTGGTAACTTTGATAAGCCTTTTTTTCATTTTACATGAGTTTTTAAAGTAATTTGCTTGAAGGATATCAACTCTAAACACACCTATACTCCTGTATTTTAAAGTTATAAAAAGGCAAAAACTTACAAAAAGGAAAAAAGGCAAAAAGAAAAATATCAACTTTTTTAATGAGACCTGAAGCTTGTTATAAGTGTGTATTTTTTGTAGTCCTTCATAATTTTCTTTTTTCCTGTAGCTATGCAAAACACAGAAGACAGAATGGAACAAGAATTTGTGTCTGAGGATCCCTGGGTTTATGTAATTAAAGAAGCATTCTAGGAAGTTCTGTCTGAATCAGTCAAACTACTCCTTCCTTGCATGAGGGTATTTAATTTCCTCATTATATACCAAGGTAGCATTTTGGGACCTTTCACCTCTCCTCTGTCATGACACATCTTTATTCCTCAGTGGATGCAGCTTCCTGTCTTTACTGACCATGCCTAAAACCTTTTTCTCATTGGTGCTACTTTCAAGAACACAGCCTGTTTTGCACGTACACTCACAGTGAAGTATTCTGTCCTTCTGTCCATGCTCATGACAATTTTCTCTGTTCTTCCAGGAAATGCAATGGATCTGGTAGTTTGGGTGAATCCTGCACAATACTGAATGGTCTGTGGCCCCAGAATGTTATTACAGGTCCATCAATCACACCTACATTTTTTTCCTAGAACTGTACTTGTTTTCCAGAGGAAAGTAATTACTAGTCTTGAAGAATCTGTGAACTAAAGAAATTGTTTCCATTCCAGAAGCAGTTGTATCACTTAAGATGTATTAATAGCATCAAGAAATGCAATTTGTACAATTCTAGTGTACAAATAGATAATTAGGGACCTAAGATAATAAGGGTTTAAGGATCAGCCTTAACATGCTTTATCATTACATTTTAGTTTTAGCCATGGAATCCCATTTTCTTCTCCAATAACCTTCAAGGTGAATAGTATTAAAATACTTTATACAAATATCCCAAACAACATAGTGAACAGGCCCTTTAGTGCTAAAGAAATGTATGGTTATTGACCCTTTGAAAATATCTGAACTTTTTAAAGCCCACTGTAATGACAATCATGATCATCTCCATCACTGAATTATGGTGATCAGGATCTGACTAGAAGAAGCTTCTGTTTTAAAATAAATTATGATTTTTTTTCTTCAAGATGTTTTATGCTTTTCATTTAGCAGTACTCATGCATGCCTCATACTAACTAAAGTTGTAAGTGAAGAAAATGGCACAGTCACTTACAACAGATGTAAATCATAAAAAATCAGGGATTCAAGGAAAAATAGTATATCTGTGATTCTAAAACAGATGTGGGTTTTTTTCAATGACACATTTTTGTGTTTTTTGGGGGCAAATGAATCCACCACTTCTCTTAAGAAAATATGTTACTGTAAAACTTCTTCTAGACTCAGAAAAATGTGTCTCTCATTGAACCAGTGCTTTGATTTCTATAGCTATTTCTCTTGGTTATCATGTTTTATAAAATGGTGTTCTAATTTTTTTTCATTTTTCCTACACATCTATTGTCATGCTCTTTCCTACCCTTAGACATTGCTCAGCTAAGCAACACATAATTCCATCCTCTTCCTTATTATATAATCTGCTGAAATTACATTTAAATTCTTATCTGTCAATACCTGCCTGGTAAAGAAAAGACCAACAACCAAGTAGTATATTCTATGTACATTCGTATCAAAGTCACATAAATAGACTTATTACCACATTTTCATGTGCATGAAGACAAAAATAAAAACTTCCAATTTCTTTTCACATAGGTGAAACCTTCTTTACAAAGTGTCTACTGCAACCTTGAACTGCATTATTTCTGAAGCCACCTAGAGTCATCTACTTCTAACCCTTACTTATGTGGAAAATTTTCCCAGTTGGCTCTCACTGTTATTTCCTTGCTTATTCACAACTTACCTTCAAAATATTACTCTACTCTTATCAATATCTCTATTACTTGACAAAATACTAGCTAAAAATATTGTTTTTTTGCTCTTCCGAGTCATTTCTGAAAATGTCAAATAACAAAAAAATCAACAGTTGTCACTGTAGTGTCCTCAAAAAGTCTGTTACGCTGCAATGATTAACATTTTCCTTGCTGTGCTTTATAAAAATTGTCGCATTTCTCTTGAACATATTTATTTTCAATCTTCCTCTGTAATGTAGGTCAGCACCTGTTCTTTTCAATACCTTGACTTAAACCTGGGGTTTATTTCCATAATACACTAAATACTGCCGATCACCTTCATTTCAAAAGTTAGCGCTTCTCAGGTTGGGATCTGAATGCCTCATTTCAGACTTGAGATCAAAATGTAAGAGAGCACTGGTTGGTTTTCAACTTGCTATATAGATTTTCATATTTCCATTTCACAATAAATTATTTCAAGATGGTTTTTTAGATGAAAATTGAACAACAGTAGATGGACTTCAGCTTTCAGAGGAAATCTACTGAAATAAGCAAGAAGATAAAAACCAAATCTAAACTACATTGCATTGCCTGACTGACATGGAAATAAAAGGTTAACACTTTCTTTTTCTCTTGGTATCTTAAAAACAATTCTAACTGTCTATTTTAGGTCCATATTTGCTTCAACTGCCACATAACAATCATCAGTGACTGCTGAGGGGCAAAGAATGCTTTCAGAATTAGGTCTACAAAATACTCATTGCTTATAAGCAAAATGTTTCAACTACAGGTATTGGCAATCAAAAAACCTATTGTGTGTAAATAGGATGGAGTGTCTATGGGCTGGTTTTATAGACCCTGTCTGTTTCTTAGCAAGGTTTCTTACCTTCTGTAACCTCTGGGGTACTCACAGAAGGAAGAGTTGCCAGTTTTTGCTTTCCAGTCATGGCATTCATTGCACAGCAATACTGTTACAGAGCTACAGAAATAAAACAAATTAAAATTGCCTCTAGCATTCTGAAGATGAGTTTCATAATAAAGCACTTTCAAAATTTATAAAAGTATTCATTCTCTTGAAAATTTTGCATGTTTTATTTCCTTGATGATATTTAAAAATAAACTATAAGGTTGGAAAGTGACTGTCCCATAAGATTCATGTGTTTGTTTTGCACAGAGTGCAGCACACCAGAGAATATTTAGAGGAATTTTTTTAATGATCTTTGTCAGCCCTGATATAGACAAAACTGCCTGAAGTCACTGTCATAAAACAAAAAGAAGTTGAGCTGTCTTTCACAAACAAATAACAGGTATGACAAAACTAGACATATCTATGGGGAAGTCATAGAGTTTCTGTACAGAAATGCAAAGGGAGAAAAGTAGCTCTTGGTACTCAGGTTTCCCCTCCTCATTGTGCAAAAGAAAAGATCATGTGTGCTGTGATTTTTCAGTTACAGAAAGATTATGAAAAGATGGGAAAGAATAAGGATGTAGGTGACAACAAAATTTTAGACATTAATAATATCCTTGTTCCCTGTGCACAGTATTGTGATTGTTCAGTACTCTGTGAAATCATAAGTCTTCACAACATAGATTACTAATTTTAAAGTATCACATTCTCTTGCACTTCTGTCTCATCTGAAACGCTTTTGGGCATAGCTGACTTTACAACTAAAGAAACTACATTTTGTGTTTGTGCTTTTTGATTTTTTTTTTTTTTATTTGATTGACTGACTGGTTTGGTTCGGGGTTTTTTTTGTTTGGGGTGGGTTTTTGGTTGTTTTTTGTCTTTTTGTGATAGTTTTTGAGGGTTTTTTGCAGGGACATTGTGTTTATTTGAAAAGTAATTTCCTGTTGTTCTAACAGGAAACTGAAAATGCTCTTTAGAATTTTAGAACCCCATTAAAAATTGGACTAAGCTGATTTTTCACTCTAGTCTTGGCTTTTTGTCTGATCACAAATCACATTGCTCTTCCCTCTCTTGCACTGACCTCTTTTCATCTTCTGAAATGACAAAAAAAGCCGCCTGGCAACACAGACCAGTTCTCCAATCAGACAAGTCAATTGAACAGCTCATTTAAGATTCTGGTAGATGTCAGACCAAAAGAGGAAGGCAGACTCACGTGGTTCCAAGCTAAGGCTGGCAGAAATGGCATTTTCAACCCTTTCAGGGCAGAACCAATAAACCCTCTGAGCTACAATCCATAGATTTCAGCCATCCTATAGAATGAACAGCCAGCCAGCCTTTAAACAACTTCAGCAGCTACATTTGCAATCTTGTGCTACCACTGTACCTTCTTTAATCACATAGAAACTGACCAAAAGCATTTTGTAAGGAATTTTTTTTTATCCTTTGTCCTGTGTGATCTGTATTCAGCCACCTCTACTTAGATGGTAAAATGTCTGCATGAATTGTCTTTGCTGATGTAATACCTGAGATTCTGCAATCCAGGGCTACAGCTATTGTATGTTCTGATTACAGAAATAAATTTTAAAAGAAGAAATAAAAATTAATGATCTACAATGTATATGAGAGGATGGTTAGAATTTTTTCAGTGGAGCTATTATCTGAAGTACAAATTTGCCAAAGTAAAAGGTTACATTCTGTTAAGTTTTCCCACCTCAGAAAAAAAAAATGCTATCTGGCTGTGAATAAACCTTTATTTTGTAGTATGCATGTCTCAGTCCCCGAGGTGAACTGCTTTGGTGCCAGCACAGTCCAGGGAAGAACACTCTAGCACAATGCACTGGGGGTTTTCCTGAACCAGGAAAACCTCAGGGGAATGGACAGATGCCAGCAGCCTGCAGCTCCCATCATGGCAGCTGATATGGGCAGGACCAGGAGCAATGATGGGGGACCATGCCTCCAAATACAAAAGATGCCCCTAGGGGATGGATCAGTGGTGGCCAGGGCAGAGGGATGTGCAGGAAGGGTGCTGAAGGTGTCATATTGAGCAGGGAGCTGTGGTAACCACCTGGCAGATGCCATGACCTCTCTAAGCTTGGCACACACCACAACTGATGCAGTTTTGCAGATGCCAGCTGCAGGGTGAGCCCTGCTCTACACCTGGACCAGCCAGCAGACCTGAGCATCCCTGTGGGACGTGTGCCCTGGTATAGGATCTCCTCTGGTTAGAAACAGAGCTCCAGGAGGAGGTGAGTAGGTTCAGGAGTACCAGGGAGTCCAAAAGAGTGACAGACTACTGGAATCACACTCTACCTTCCCTGGGACAAACCTATCATGTTGAAATGATGTGGAGGAGTCCTGATCCTCTCTCTGTGTGACAGAACATGGTGTCTTAATGGAGGAGAGGAATGGAGACATGTTCCTGCTTGGCTCAGCAGTTACAACTCCATGACACTCCTGCCCTTCCAGGCGTCCTTGTATAACAGGTACAAGGCTCTGCAAGTGGAACCAAACAATTACAAGAATGGTGGTGGCTTGGAAGTGTCACTGGGGTTAAGTCAGCCCACATCAAAACCACCTTCATATGTTAAAAAAATGGGTCATTGTCATAGGAGATTCTTCTGAGGGGGACAGGAGGCCCAATGTGCCAATTAGACCCACTTCTAAGGGAAGTCTGCTGCCTCTCTGGGGCCTGGGCTAAATGAGCCATGAGAAAAGTTCCTCACCTGGTACGACCTTCAGATGATCCATTATTGATTTTTCAGGGAGTTGTAATAAGAAGTCCAAGGACAATCAAGAGAGATGTCAGGGCCTTGGAATATCCCATTAAGGGGTCAGGAGTACAAGTAGTTTTCTCCTCTATCATTGCAGCTGCAGGAAATGATAAGGGAAGAAACAGGCAGACACAGCTAATCTATACCTGGTTCCATCAGTGGTGTCATTGGCAAAATTTAGAGGCTTTTGATCATGGGTCAGTGTACACAACACTAGTTCTTTGTGCAACAGACAGGAAGCACCTTTCTCGGAGGAGAGAAAGTATCTTCACACACAAGTTAGAAGGGATCAAAAAAGGAACTTTTATAATATATAATATAGTTTTGAATGGGGAAAGGGATAAGATCTGGCTCACTGGAGTTAAGTCATGGGCCATCACAGCAATGTTTGAGGGATGATGTTCTAACCTGCTGCAGTGTTCTGCTGAATGCACTGGAGCACATTTGAAATATCTCCACATTAATGCACACAGCATGAGGGAAAAACAAGAGGAGCTCAAAGCTTTGGCCCTGTCACAGAGCTGTGACATTATAGGTGTAAGCACAACCTTTGGGACAATTGCTGTGATTAGGGTACTATGGTGGATGGATACAGGCCCTTCAAGAGGGATAGACAGGGTGGGAAATGCTGAAGGGTGATGCTGTGTGTGAGGGATTGTATGCTGCTTGCAGCTGGTGATGACACAGTTGAGAGCATCTGGGTAAGGAGGAAGGAAAAAGCAAATGAAGTAACTGTTGTGTAGGAGTCAACTAATATCCACCCTGCCAGGATTATGACACTGATGAATTATTTTACAAGGAATTTAGAGATACCGCTATATCAGCTGCCCTTATCCTTAGGGATAATTTTACTTCCAGGACAATATACAATATTCCCTGAGACTCTCAAACAGGGAACACAAACAGGTGCAGGGAATCTCTGAAGCATGTTGAAGATAACTTCTTGGTGCAGGCACTAAAGGAGCCAGGTAGGAAATATGCCCTCCTAGATTTGTTATTTGTAGGAGAGAGAGATTTGTAGGCAAAGGGGTCTGTATTGGTCACAGTGACTGTAATAGCTAAGTTTCGAATCATTAGCAATGGAGGAAAAATACTGTCCCTATGCTTTTTTTTTCCTTCCAGTTCCAGAAGACAAATTCACTGCTGCTGTATGTCTAAAAGATGTACTGGAAGCCAAGCACCACATGCAGCAAAACCACTTACTATCCTTTCCAATCACAAACTATAGCTAGTAATGACCTGCATGTATTCCTTCCATTCAGTGATTTCTATAAATAAGAGTGAAAAAATTAAAGACTGGAAAAAAAAAAGAAAAAGAAAAAAGCTCTCTATTTACATAGAA
This sequence comes from Passerina amoena, assembly GCA_013401095.1. Taxonomy (NCBI): domain Eukaryota; kingdom Metazoa; phylum Chordata; class Aves; order Passeriformes; family Cardinalidae; genus Passerina; species Passerina amoena. The sequence continues at coordinate 167,819 of WBNP01003360.1, forward strand.
GAGCTTCATTCGCATCATTATGTGCCATCTCACTTGGAAGGAGAAGGTACGAAAAGTTCTCTCTTCTCAGCTCTAAATGTTAGATTTGTCAAGAACCACCAAGCAGAAGGAAGCATCTGGTCTGGCAAAGTAATACTAATATTCAAAGAGTTGAGGGTAGATAATGTGGGAGTAAAAGCATTGGTGCCACCTCAGGAATTAATAATCTACATAGAAAACTGGAATTTAAAGGCATTTTATCCAAGAAAAAGGATGGACATAAAAGCTAACATTCCTCTTAAGAAGGAATCTCTCCTGCACAGGATGAGAACATTCCTGAGCCAGACCATGTTGGAAAATAAGCTTGTAATCTAGATAGAAAAAGGAAGAGGGATGACTTGAAAGTGATGACAGGATAGTACATTAAGCATCTTTTTCTTTTAAGTCCACTACTTTCATCTTTATAAACCCTTTGTAAGTTTTTTGACTACTTTGGAGTGGGTAATTTTCTCCAGAAGCATAATGGTTAGTGGATATCTTTCCATACATCCAGAAAGGCAAATTTGCAACTGATAATGCAGAAGTCAGAGACAACTTTTTTTTTTTTCCTTCCTGTGGGCATCATTGCCTACTAAAACTATGTGCCTTTATTGGAATACAGTTGAGAGAGCACATGGATAAGACAGTTTAGAACAGCAAGGAGAAAATTTCTTAAAATTTTCACCATCTCAAGTCTACAGCAGTTTTTAATTTCCGATTGTACATATTATTGTCCTTCACACAGTAAAAGTTGCATGCAAGTCTTTCTTCATATTCATCCCATGGATTCATTTTGCATGCCCTCTAAAGCACCATGAACATTTTTTTTTCTCTCTCTGGCCTAATTAATTTTTTCATTCTCTTCTGCCTAGTTACATAGTCTCAGAAGGGCTGAACCATCTGTAAGGTAAGTGTCTTTCCTGGCAAATAACAGAATGTGTTTGAAGTTCCTTGTGCAAGCAGGAAATTAAACCTGGATCTCCTACTGCCAGGCCAGGTCTCTGACCAACACACAAAAAAAAAAAAAAAAAAAAAAAAAAAAAGAGAAGGGAAAATTTCCCTTGTTGTATTTGAAGGAAGACAAGCCAAGGTGTGTTATTAAAATAGCAGACAACTCCCAGGCTATGTATCCTACACAGAGGATACATCCCCATGGTGTCTAGTGAGGCATGAGAGATGACATTGTGATAAATCCTCAGAACTTCTGTATTAACCAGCTAAAGACAGCTGAAAAATGATTACTTAGGGAATGTGCAGATATCAGCTGGCTGTCACTTCTTGTGAAATCCATGCTGAGGCATCCATCTCTATCTTAACACTATTCAGGTTTCCATCCTGGATATTTTACCAGACTAAGACTCAGATGTTCTGTAGCCCAAGGACCATTCCCTTCTACAAGCTTTCAAGAAAGGGAAAAGAAAGGGAAAGGGAGAGGAAAGGGAAAGGAAAGGAAAATCCCACGCCACACCAGTACTTCACTACACAGATGTGCCATCATTTCAAATGCATTCAAAAATTGTAGAAATTCTTGAATATGTTCAAGAAAGAGACACATAACTGCCCATGAGACATAGATATCATTTATTTAGTGAAAAAAGGGACTTTTATCAAACGACTTATTTATGTTGCAGGTGAGCAAATTTGCAGGTGAACTCCCACAAAAAATATTTTCATTTTTCTACTGCTGCTTTCAGGGGAAAAGTTCAGTGTATGATCTTTGTAAAAACTGAGCATATCGTGATACAATATAAATTTCATGCCATATTTTAACTCAGATGCACCCTAAATTTGTAATTTATTCACAGCTAGTTTAATTAAACGAAGCATAATTAGGATGATTCTGTAACTACAAGTTTGCTATTATGGACACTGGCATTTATCTATGTTTTTGTGAACATCATTGCATAAGAATTATTAATCTTAGTAGTAGATACATTATTAGTAAGATACTGAGGTACTGCACAATAAATCTGACAAAATGAGCTGTCGACACATAAGAAGAAGATGTCATTAGCCACAAACATAGCACTTAATGGAAGACAGTGTAATGATAGAAATATAGTCAAATGCTGCATAATTAAGTAATATAAACACTAATTTTAGCAGATGGCTGCTTTAAATGGAAGACAAAGTATACTGAGAAGAGGAAGAGAACAGAAAAGAGCGAGAAGTTTCCTAGGCATAGAAATGAAGACAAGTTAGCTTTCAAATATTTGCCATTACCATAATACTAAAATTCCAGGCAAATGATGTTCTATAACTGCATAAAAAACCCCGTTAAATTAAATGTTTACTCTTGTTTTTGTATTAGCACTTTTCATATGTATTAGCTCCTTCTAGATGTGAATCTTTAAATGCCATGTCAATGCCTTAAGTAACTAATGTTTAGGAAAATATCATTGACCTCTAACACCTAGAATAAGAATTATGTTGTTACATGCTAGTAATTGTACACTTTTAAGTAGCAAATTTTCTTCAAATTAGCATATATTGCCTTTGCTTCTCTTGTGGAAAGCTATAAATTCTCTTCATTTTGTAAGGGTTTTTTTTTCAATTTGCTAATGATATCATTGTATAATTAAACTGAAATACAAGAAATGTCTCCACAAATATTTTTGCCAATGATAATATCTTGCTTATAGCCCTGATTCCCAGTGGATAGTTAAAGTCCTAGTTTCTCATTTGGGTTATTAAAAACATGAATACTTATATTTTGTTTATCTGCTCAGCATTCTACAGTATCTTACTTTTAATTTCAAACAGACAGCATCTGATAAATCTCTGGGTTTCTCGCAGCAATGTCCACGCCCACCTAAATGTGCTGTAAGTCTGTACAAAAACCCCATTTTATGAAATTCTCCATAGTTATTAATGGAAAGCATGTTCATGTTAAGACATTCATTTGGGCTATTTTATACCAGAAACTTCAATTGTTTGTCAGGATGCAGGAAAAAAACATTTCATTTGGTAAGATTATGTTTGTACTGTGGGGATATTTCTTGCTTTCACAGGTAAAAAAAGTCTATCACTGGCTTTCCCATGAGCTATTTACCCCATATCCATGACTTAGAGAAGATCAGTAAAGTATATTTTAAAGTACATTAGAATATACTTTACCCAATATTGGTGTTATTTTTAATATATGCTTGTTGGATACACAGGAACTACAGAATATACACTACAGAGAAATTTCTTTCCTATGATTGATAAATAAAATTTAGGAGAAGAGAGTTTTGATAGGAATTGGTTTTTATCTGAATATTCTTTGGTTCAAGAGAAATTCCAAAAAAGAAGGGCATACATGTTTGATAGAGCATGGCAGAAAATAGATAAACACAAAATATAAATGAGTTGGCCAGAATAATTCATATTACTTTCTTAAATTTCTGAGTAATTTAAGAGCTTGTATATCCTTGAAACTTTTTAATTTCTTTCACTATGTCAAAGCCTCACCTACCAGTGGAAGTCCACTGGAAGTATATTGGACTACACAGACTTGCTTTTACTCCAACAGTCTGGTTGGTACACAGAACTTTCAGCCTCTCAGCAAATAGATGACACAACATTGAGTAGATTTTTTTACCCCCAATTTACATTTAATCGGTTTAGTTCATTGTTTGTTTTTTTTTCCCAAAGTATCACTCTGTTCCCACAAAGTAAATATTGACTTTGAAAGCTTGTGTCAAATGAATCTGGGGAGCTCCAAAAGGCAAAAAATTGACAAGCAAAGATGTTGAAAAGAAGCACAGGCTATCTGATATGTAGCTGAAATTTATTTGGAAGAACTCCCTCCCTGACTTCTTGAGTGGTTTGACCTTGGCTGGACACTGGTGCCCACCAATGCCTCTCTTTTACTCCCCTCCTCCTCTGGAAAGGGGAGAGAAAAATATAATGAAAGGTTCATGGATCAAAACAAGGACAGGGAAAGATAACTCGCTGATTACTGCCGCAGGACAAACAGACTCAGCTTGAAAAAAATATGTTAATTAACTACCAATCAAAAGAGAAGGAAAATGAGAAATAAAATGAAATTTTAGAACACTTCTTTCTTCTTGGGCTTAACTTTAATCCTGATGTAGTAGTTCCTCTTCCCCAGTGGCAAGGGGGCTGAGGAATAGAGCTTACAGTCAGTTCATCACATTTTTTCTGCCACTTTTTGCTCCTTCAGCGAGGGAATCTCTTCCCTGCCCTTATGTGGGGTCCTTCCCACAGGCTACAGTTCTTCATGAACTGCTCCATCATGGGGCCCTTCCACAGGGTCCCTCTCCAGTGTGAGAACCCCAAGGAGTCCTTCAGAAACAGCCTGCTTCAATGGGGTTCCCCCATAGGGTCTCAAGTCCTGCCAAGAAAACCTGCTGCTGCATGGGCTTCTTTCTCCACAGGGCCACTGGTCCTCCTGCCAGAAGCCTACTCCATCATGGACTTCCTACATATTCACAGCCTCCTTCAGCCATCTTCCTGCTCTGGCATGGTCCTCTGTGGGCTGCAGGTGGGTTTCTGCTCCACCAGGGACCTCCTTAAGCTGGAGGGGCACAACGGCCTCACCATGGTCCGCACCACAGGTTGCAGAAGCATCTCAGCTCCAGCACCTGAAACACCTCCTCCCCTTCCTTATTCACTAATCTTGGTGTGGGCAGTTTTCTCCTGAGGTGCAACACTTTTTTCTTTTGCTTCTTAAATCCCAGAGACTCTATCACCATCCTTGATGGGCTCAGCCTTTGCCAGCAATGGATCTGTCTTGGAGCCCATTGGTGTTGTCTCCATTGGACATAGGAGAAGCTTCCAGCAACTTCTCACAGAATCTACCTCTGTAGCTCTCCTGCTACTAAAACCTTGCCAAGCAAACTCAAGATATTTTTTGCCTTTTTTTTTTTTTTTGTTATGGTGTCATGGCAGCCTCATATTTGCCATGTGACTACCAGAACAGGCATTTTGGAATGCATTATTTAGTTCATAACAGATTTACTTTTACTAACACTTTACTAAACTTTGCTAATTATTCAGTAACTTCATTGACCTCACGTAGGGAAAAAAAAAGCAAATCAGACCTTGTCAATCAAAAAAAAAAAAGGAGCTAATGAACACATGTCCTATGCTTGTAGGAAAAAAAAGTCAAGTGCAAAAATAGTCTCTATAGAATACGACTATTGTCAGACCATGCATTTATTAAACTGACTCTTGGAAAAAAAAAATTACGTAGCATAAGTAAAACTAGTAAAGGTATTTCCAAGCTTCTAACAGAGAGTGCCTTGCTTGTATCTCTTGGTACAACTTTTGGAGGATGGCATGATCACAGAAACATAAGGCAAACCTAGGCAAATGTCATTTGAAGCTGAGCAAAATTAAGGGAAAGAATCCCATAAATAACAGTTGTATTTCAATATGGCCCAGAAATTCCCAGAAGAAGGTTAAAAAGGAGTTTTCTTGAGAGCTCTCTGCATGCTCCAAAGACATTGGAAAGTACCATTTTTAGTTGTAAAATTGCATCTTAGAATCTGGCCTTTGCATCTCCACTAATATTTGCATATCCCTTTGAACACTTCACATTCATTACCCACAGCCGCTGTATTGTCACTTCCACATGGAACATTTTCATTTGAGCACTGGGAAGTGTGCTTACTGTGTCAGTGTCAAGTAAAGCACAAAAATTAGAGAAAAAACTTACCCTTTGCTCTCCCCAGTCTAAACGTTCCTTATTTTCACAACAGGGAATGCTTTCAAATACATTCTCAGGAGGTGACATTGTGGGTGGGCAGAATGGCTCACATACCTGCTACAGCTGTCCCCAGCACTACAGTTCCCTCTGTCCCCTTTCTCCAGGAAACCTTGCCCTGAAAACATGCCCGCTCTGGCCTGCAACTCCCTGAGGAGCTCCAGCTTCTCCCTGAAAATGCATGCTCCCTTCTCTGCCTGGATAAGAGTCTATGGCACCTAGCAGGGTATCTCCAGCACTGGTGCCAGGGTTTGCTGGAATCAGTTTCCACTGGATTAGGGAGGTTCTCATGTGCATGTGTTCATGCCTTGAGAGGCTGACATGGAACAGAGGCTAGACAGAGCTAAAAGAATAAAGTAGGTATTTATTAAAAGGTCTTAAAGGATACACCTTGGGCAGTACAAGGGCATGGCCAGGGCTAAACCCAAGATGGATCCAAACTGGACAACCGGTAACGAGGTCTCAGACTTTTATAAGTTTTTGGTCCATTTGAATATTGGAGTTAATTGTCCAGTTATAGTTTCAGATTATGAAGCCCCATCCTTTGTTTGCTCTCTTCAGTTCACCATTGTTTATACATTGTTTTGGCCTGAACCTTGCAATGGTTGTCCTTGGTCTCAAGCTGGAAAAGGATTGTTTTGCCACCTACCCTGTGAAGAGAACCTACTAACACTTACTATGAAGCTCAGAGCTACACCCCCAGGCAGCACAGAATCTGAAGAACATGAAAGCTAAAACTTAAGGCATAAGTGTCTGGCCCACACCCGGGCACATTTTTAGTCCCACCTATGACATTCATCACTTACAAATTCAGCTTCTCACTGATGCAAAATCAGTGCCTGAAGCACAGAAATATAAATATGTATTTCAACCTAGAGATAAAAGGTAAATAAATGCATCTATTAAAGACAAGTAAATGCAGCTTCAATGAGGAGATACAGCTAAAAACTAAATGAAGTTATCTTGTGATTTCAACCTATGCAAGGCTGAAAGAAAAATGGTATTAAATCTCTATAACTAAAATGTGAGGGAAATCTTACATGGTGAATGTAAAATGCCTTTATGTATTTTAAACATGAATAAAATAATTTCTGTCATGGACAGTAAAATAAACATAAGATAATGAGATGATGACAGTACATGAACTGACTATCCATAAAGTAAAAATTAGTGATGGCTAAGAAGAAAGCAATAATGACTTGTTACATTCACATAAATCTACACTTAGCTCTCATTTGCTAGTGGAAGCAGCCAAGTAGAACTGGATATTAAACTTATGTCAGACAGTTGAGGACAATCTGTTTGCGTTATTTAGTTGCAATCTGCTATAAGTGAATGCTGTGCTTACATAAATGACGTTTAAACTAATTCTGGTTTTGTAGAAGATATTAGGGCGAGGAAAAATAATCACATTTTCTTAGTGTCTTGATTGTTTGGACTAGTAAATATTGCCTAGCTCTTGCTGGGGAAGAAGGTTTCCTCAGAAGAAAAGAATATACCCAATATTTACCAGATTTTCCCATAAAGCGCTTCTGGCTGTAGTTGCAAGGGAAGGACAACTTCCCTTGAAGGCTCTCGTGTTTTCTCTGAGACCTACAGCTTTACTATCAAAAGAAAATCCATAATTTCTGTGGATGCCAGTAAGCACGTTTATAACCATATCACCCAAGTGTACTTTAGCAATATTATAGGAAGGTAAGGGAAAAGAGTGAAGGCAAACAATTCTGCCAGGTAAACCTCTTCTCTGATTAGGTAAACTCGAATTCTACTAAAATGTCTGACACCTAATAATTCGATATCAACCCCAAAATCTTACCCCCCTAGTGCAGATTTTATGTGTTCATTCTGCCCCTCCATCTTTCCATTATTAAAAGGAACTATTAGCTTAGAACACTTGACAGAAAAAACATTTTGAAGCATCCAGCCAAATTAAGTTCAAGGAAAAAAATAAACTACCAAAGGCATACATCAGAATTAAAAGATGCACTGCATTGCTGTATTCTCAACAATGAATTTGTATTAACTGAGTTCAAGATGAGGACGTTCTGGTCTTTGTTCTTATAAAAGAAAATGCCCATGAAAGTAACTTTCTGTCTTTTGTGCCAAAGTCTGTAACTCTAATCACAGTGAATTTTCCAAGAGAGATAAAGGACGTAATGCATCTTAGACTTTCACTAGGTTCTCCTGTGTAAGAAAACCAGATTATTTTAAAATATACTTTGAAAGCTGGTTGGCCTCATTGCTTTATGTTGACTTCCAGAATGCACTGAACATTTTCCCAATGCTGGGCATTTAATAAGGTGTAAGCATACTGAGTGGGTTTTAATAGCAGGTAAATGGACCACATTAAATGAAATTTTAAGAGGTCAAGCTAATGAAACATTAAAAAGTGTCGTATTATAAATATCATGGCTTTCTATAACTGTAGCTTTTGATCTGCAGCAAGCACCTTGATTCCCAAACAGTTTCTGTGCCCAGCGCAGACGTAGGGAGACTGTCTTGTTTCTATATTTGTCTTCCCCCCCACACACTATCCAAATCTGGTTTTAATTGGCAATTAATTAAAACAAGTTTCTTCAAGTCAAGCTTGTTTTGGCCACGATGGTAACTGGGAAGAGATCTCCCCATCGCTATTTCAACGGACAAGCTTTTTCCTTTATTTTCTCCTCATGTCCTGTTGAGAAAAAAGAGTGAGAGCAGCTGGGTGGACATCTGGAAACTGGCTGAGGTTTGACCATGGGTTCAATTAAACAAGACCCTTAAATCTTATAGTCTTCAAATGGATATTCATGTAAACTCACTTCTCATCAAAAGCACTAATCTGTTTTGAAATTCTTACATGATCTTCACATCTCAAATTTGTCAGTGAAGAGCCTTGGGGGTCTAACCATAAGAACATCAAAAGAATTAAAGTTTACACAGGAGGGTAATGGTTGAGGAAATACATCTAGAGTTGAGAAAATTCATGATACCACTCTCTTAAAGAACAAAATTAATTTATATGTGCACCATTTAAAATATTTTCTTTGAAATTTTATTTTATTTCTTTCTATTGAATTTTGGGGGAAAGACTGTTAGAGTAGCTCAGGCAAGCCTGCATAAACAACTATAAAAACCTTTACTGCAAAAAGAATGACAGTGAATAACTTTGATAGCACTTGACATAAAAAAGTAAGCTAGGCTGCGGTACCTGTTCTATTCTGGACCAGCAGTACAAAGATGACCTTTTTGACACCCTTAGGACAACATCAGACCCTTCATTTTATGTCTTTCCAGTAAATGTAGTTTGTCATGACCATTAACTCCTTGAATACACTGAGATATAAATTAATTTCTGTAACTTTTTTTTTAGCTTGATTTTCTTGAAAACCATGTTTAATACACAAATATATGCATATTAAGCACATATATATGAAAAGAAAAGCTCTCCCTTTTTTTCCAGCAATGATCTGTTACCTGAAATTTTGTAGAACTGAAGATTATAAGATTCCTCTGTTTAAATCAATCAGTAACATACAGTATCCCTAAACCACCCGTCTCTCCACTGAACTTAACCAGAGCTTCAAATACATTGCTAAGGTGTAATGATCTGTGTTGTTTCCATGCAATTTTTTTTCTTGTCCTTTTCTTACATCATTTGCTTGGACTTTTTTCCTCCTTCTATTTATTTTTTTTAAACCTGTGCCCTTCTTAAATCCCTCCTTTTAAGTATTTTTTTAGTATAGCTGTTGGACATGAAGAAGTTAATCCTACAGCTCACCCTCTATTTTTTTGGGCTATAATACAAAGACTGTCAGAATTTTAATATGCTTGGTATTGGGCAGAGGCATTTTTCTCACAACATTAGAAACAGGGTTTGATCTTTTCTCATGTCTGATTTGCTTCACAGTATACTACAGGAAAGAGGAGGAAGAGGCTTTAATTGGTGAAAGCAAAAAATCAGACCTTATTCATTTAAATATTTTTTTTTATTTTTTCATTATCGCAGTACAAAAAATTGTACACAAGAAAGTTGTTACTTGCACAAGAAAATAATTCCAGGTATTATGTCACAGGAAAACTAATAAATGAAATTATCCAGTGCACAACAATGCTAGTATAGCATCCTTGCTAATCTCTCAAGTTAAGAGGAAATATTTTTCCTCCCCACACATTGGAACATGAAATATGTGACCTTTAAAAGCAGTGACAGATGCTTTAAAAGGGGAAAATAGTGGGTGTAATGTGTAAAGTATGTTTTGCTGATAGAATTGCTTTTTATATTGTGCAATCTGTCACAATCACATTGAGTTGGTTGAAAGAAATCAGTGCAACATTTCTACTGGAACATGCTGTTGTGTCAGCATTTGTCACCAAGCACAAAGGACAACAAAGCGAAAAAAGTCAAAATATTTTAACTGGCATGGGTATTTTTCTTCATTCTTGGATCATTCTAATAATTAATTAGTTTTAGTGTTGAATGCATCTGCAAAAATATATTTTGACATTGCTGAAATTAAGCACTTATTTTTTTTCCCTAAGAAATTACTTTTGAACTTTAGATCTGTATTAAATTAAACACACTTTAGGTTAGATTTTCTATCTCTTTCATTTCACCATTTAAACACAAGAAAAAACCCAGTAAGGGGTTTTTTGTTACCTGTGCCTGCTCTCACTTTACAGTGGTCTGTCTAGAGCAATTTTCAAGAGTGATACATTTCATATCCTGCGCCTATAAACTCTCAGCTCGGACAGTGTCTCACAGAAGTCAGGTAAATGAAGAGGGGACAGAGATATTTTAGAGTTCTCCACCAAGACTTAATAAGTGGTTCTGTTTAAAGCAGAGACAACTGACACATAATGTGAGTCTTTCCATTCTGCAAAATGATTGCAAATGACAATAACAGGTATCTGCAATGAAGGAGATTTAGTTTGTCTATTAACAGCATTCCAAGGTGGGGAAGCATAAGAAGATGTCACCTATAAACAAGTCACCCAAGGTTTACAAGCTGGTAAGTCAAAATCCAGTTAAATATGCCTGACATTTCTTCAGCATGGGATTGTGAACTAGGTCTTTAAAACTTCCAAAATACTGTGTGTCTTACTGTAGAAAAATTATTTTTGAATGTGGGAAATCTTCTCTTTTAATCTTTCCACTCTCTGGGGTACTTGAAGCCTGGTGCTGCTACCATCCCACCTATTGCTTGGTGGTGGAAACACTAGCAACAGAGGTCAGACACATTTGCTGATTAGGCCAATATCTGAAGGAACTCTGTGCAAGTATCCACCTCAATGAATCATTTCATTACTTCTTTTACAGAGAGAGGTTTTTAATTTAATTTCTAGTCTGTAATTTAAAATTCATCTTCCTAAGGTGTTAGTTACTTTAATCTGAACTAGAAGTTCTGTTCTTTTACACTTCTTTATGAATTCTTCACTCTCCCTTTCAAGAAGCAAGTTGAAAAGATCTGTGAGCCTGTGTTAGTGCTTCTGAAGTTCAGTTGAAGTGAGTGTGCTGCTAGATCAAATCACTACATTTTTATGATCTCACTTTCACCTGATTTCATGAAAGGAGGAAAGCATGCAGTTTTCTGTCTCGTTGGATGTGAAACTGGCTGTTATTCTTTCACTTGTTTAGGCAGTTTGCAAATGTATAATCCACTGATAGATGTACATGCACTAGTACATGCGTTTGTTTCACCTACTTTAAAGTTTTGCTGTCTTTCACAGTAGAAGGGAGTTTTAATCCCCCATTCCCATCAGTCTGAATAGTTTCACAGGGGATATTCCAAGACCTAAAAAGTCTGTTTCAACTTTTATGAACTACTATATTACTTTTTAAAAAATGTGAGTCAATTTCCATTTACAGTATGACCTTAAAATATTCTTAGAATCTTTCATGTGTGTTAGAGAAATGTCTCTTTCTTAATGGTTTCTGAAGAAGTAATGCATCTTTTCCTGAAATTGTTTAATTGTTTCAATAAATCATAGAATCATAGCATGGCTTGTATTGGAAGGGACCTTTAATATTGTCTGGTTCCAACACCCCCACCATGAGCAAGGACACTTTCCACTAGATCATGTTGCTCAGGGCCCCATCCAGCCTGGCCCGATTTATATATATATATTTATAAATAGTAATTTAATTCCAATAAATATACAGACATGAATCTGAAGAGACAAGTGACTTGCAGGTTTAACATCTACAACTATCTGATATAGTGAGTACTTCTGAAATAATTTCTAAAGGATAGCTTAAATGGCATGTTAAATCATACTTTAAAAAATCAATAATTACCTTAAAATCACTTAAATTCATAAAAGCATATACAGTGGTTAAAGATTTGCATTACTATGACAGGAAAACTACATTTATTCCAGAGTTTTTTATATAAGTGGTCAGTTGATCCTGGGTGACAAATAAGCCCCCACCCAACTGCTCTCTCAAACCTTCTCAGCAGGCTGGGGGAGAGAATGGGAAGAGCAAAAACTGTTAAAGTTCATTGTCAAGGTGAAAACAATTTAATGTTTCAAGGAAAAACAGAGATAAACAAGTGGTGCTAGAGCAGTTGCTCATCATCCACAAACAAAGGCTTCTTTAGAAAAAAATACCTTTTATTATATAGAGCATGTCTTTAGAGAGAATATTTTAATTTTATAGGGCATATCTTTTTGGTCACCATCCTGCTTGTATCCTGGCCCAAAGTCTTGCCTGACACCAGCCTACTGGAGTGGGAAACACAGGCAAGCTTGATGCTGTGCAAGCACAGTTCAGCAGTATCTAAATCACCAAGTGTGTTATCAATGCTGTTAAGATCACATGTCTAAAGACCTACACCATGTGGATTACAATGAAGAAAATAATTCCATCCTAGCCACACTCAATAGAGAATCAATGATCTTCATTACATAGAAACACTGACAATTTATGCTGTTAAAACTGTCTCCTAACGCCAAAAAACTTTATGCAAAGTTTTTAAAGTTGACATTTGGGGGCATAGCACAATTTGTATCTTGCCCAAACAGCCTACTTCACACTGCTCTCAATTTTCTTGGTTTTTTAGAGATATTACCATTATGAAAAAAAATGTGTACCACCTGGGTTAACATAAAGTCACTGAGAGTAATATTTGATTAAAATCTAATTAAAAAATAAGTAGTCAAGTAGAACCAGAACTAGTAAGTTGTGGTTGAAATTTAGCCAGAAAGATGTACCAAGTAAGTGAGAAAGTTACGCATTTTGCTAACATTAAAATAGATTGGAAAAGACAGAGGAGTGAGCTATAATTTCCATTAACAATTTACCCTTATTTTTAAAAATAGAAACAAAAAACATTCCAAAACATGAATTTTAGAAAAAAATATAACTTTGTGCAAGTTTTTTTATTTTAGTAAAATGCAATTACTTGTCAATCACATAGCAATTTCTGCTCCATGTTTAGAAATATACATACTATAATGATGTATTATTATTTTAGCACATTATGCATCCCTCAGTGACTTTTATCTGCCCTTACTTACACACACTTTTATCCTTATTTTCAATTTTTAGGATTTCTTGGATATCCAGGTCCTCTTTGCTAGTATAAGAATGGACAAACAAAAGTTTTAATGCTCCAAAGCACTTGGTGTCATAATTTTTCTTTTAAGGAAAACAGATAATTGGAACTACTTTTAAAGACCCCAAGTTAGAGGAACGCAACATACATCTTTTATTAAGATTTTCCCAAAGTAAATTTCTCTCTTACTTTAAAATATGTAGAATATTTGTAGAAGGAATTTTAATAAAAAACATTTATGGGATGTTAAACTGATGTAGACATCTATGACAGCAAGTACAGAAGGCCTTCCTCTGTGAAAATGTTTTTGTCCTTTGATAAGTGGTCCCTAGCATCATTACTTTTTGACCATGCTTCAAGTGAAATGTTACATGCTGAAAACAAATGCCTTATAAATTGGCTTGGGTGATATGATTATACCTGTGCCAACTGCTGTCTTGTTCTTGAAAATGACAGTTGTGTGACTTTTCTATTTTTATACAAAAATAATCTTTTAATTTATTACCTGCCACTTGCAATGTGTTTGTAACAAACAGCAAAATAATTCAATGGGCTTTACAAAGCACAAGACATGTTAGCTAGTGCTAGTTTTACACATTTAAAAGTACAGAGTTTATAAGAAGTAAAAGCAAAAAATGAGGGGAATTATAAAAGCTATCAAGTGTATGCACATCAGAGTAATAAATGTGGGTTTCATTCAAAGCAGTTATTTTTCCTGACATATTGCTGTTCCATTAGAAAAAAAATAAAGAAGAAAAGTTTTGGAAAATCTTCAGTTAACTTTTTCATCTTTCTTGCTAAAGGATGCAATATGAAACACAGATACATGGTTGTTTCTCTCCCAGCATAAAAATAGCTGTTCTAAGTCACTGAGGGCACAGATATAATAGTTAACAGCCATTGCACATTGATCAGTTTTACCCCCTTACAAGTCCCAGCTATCGAGCTGCATGATCTCAGGGAAGTGAATGAAATTCTTGTGGTTTAGATGTAGGGTGTTTAATTATGTTCTAATTTAGTTCCATTAATTCAATTAAAATGAAACACAAAATAGATCCATGTTTTTCAGCAAGAAGTCATAACATCATGAAACAGGAGCAAAAGTAATTTTGTCCATCACAGCAATTTCGCATATGTTCTGACCGGCACTGTGGGTTTTTTGGGGTACATTTGATGCAAAGTAGTCATGTCACTTAAGTGTACCTGAGCTCTTAAGGCCCAGAGCTGCCAGAGTCACCTGGAGTCTTTTGGACAGACCCTCTGCAGAGGCTGCATTGAACATTGGACCTGGGCCTCTGATCTCAGCTTGAGCTGTGCTGTACAGCTGCATTTGGGCCTGTGTCCTGGAGGTGTCTCAGACTTATGTTACAGTCAGCCTGATCTCCAGCTTTGTCTTCTAGGTGGAAGAAATCTCCTTCTTTGTCTTCTTGACCCTACATTTCATGTCTGTCAGCCCTGTCCTCTCCTGATTCATATTTTCTCATTCATCTTGCTAGGTTAACCTCAGACCTGAGGCATGAGGTCACCCTGTCTGGGTATACAAACTGAGGGTTGATGGATCCCATCTCCAGCTTGGTCCTTCTTGTGTCTTGTGAGACTGTACCTGGTTGGTGAAGGTACTGAGTGATTGGGAAACGGGATCACCCTTGACTTCTGGCTTGTCCTTCCTCATGGAGAGGCTCCTGCTGCTCCTAAGATAGAACTCTGACAATAGCTGGGAGGCCTAAGGTGAAACAAAGCTTCTGGAGCACCTGGCAGTGGTAGGCAGATTGCAACTCCTAGACACTGGTGCATTGTCTTATGAGGTGGGCAGTCGCTGGCCATGAACACCTTCATCCATTAAATGCGGTCCCACGCACCTGGGACAATCAAAACAATACGCACTGCAGAGCAGGAAAACATAAAAATCACGTCTGCCCTGTGCAGCAGCAAATCCCAGTCAGCTGTGTGCTGGAGCTGTGGAATGGCAGGAGCACCATCTCTTCATGGTCAGGGCTGCTATCCTTGTTTGCTTCTTCCATAGATTGAGTTTTGTAGGCCTGCTTTGAGCCCAAGTTACAGTTCATGTGTAACAAATGACCTGAATCTGTAGGGAGGGTTGGATGTTAGTTAAACTGCCTCATCTGCAGAGGATCTTTGATACAAATTGTGTAAAATGATCCAATCTCCAGAGTCTAGTTTAAAATAATTTTTTTATTATTATATGCTTTGTTGTGTTAGTGTAGTACCAAGCAATCCCTAAGCAATCTGTTTGTCTCTACAGAGCTGGGTGACAGCAGTGTGTTCGTGGGTGAATGTCCCAAAAAACAGAGGCCACGTTCCAGAACATAAATGTTGGAACTGATAATGCATGATAAAGGACTAATTTCAGTGCTCTGGTCTTTCAGGTTGTTAAACTAAAGTTGAGAGCTTGACTTGGTTTCAGGCTGTCAGCAATTGTCAAAACTACTTCTATTACTAGACAAAAAAATAAAATCATATGCTAGAGACTGTTTTCCAGTCTCCATCAAGTCCTAATTTGAAGAGTTTGACTTGAAGTGTCCTTCTAAAACTCTTAGATATTAAAATAGATGAATATTATTCTTATGATGATGATTTCTCAAGAATTCTGGGCAGCTTTTTCCCCATAGAATCACAGTTTAATGTGTCAATCAAGTGATAAACTAAGTACCCTATAAATCACTGAGCTGTCATTTTGTCGCATTTTCTGTGGAACACCTTGACTGTTTTTATCGTGAAGAACTTTTCTCTCAAAGTTAGAATAAAGCAAAATACTTTTTTGTGTAGGTTAATTGCTACACTTGAAGTCAAAAACTTGGATTTTTTTTTCTTAAAGCCATCACAAGTTACTTGTGTTATACTTTTTTGCAGAATTTAGAGCTTCTAATACTGCTCAGAAGAGGATTGTTTTCTCATACTGAGGAATAGTTCATACTGAAGAATAGTGAGCAATCTTGTGAAGAAGAAACCATCTCAACATCATCACTTGACAATCTCAAGCAACAGTCAGTATTGGTTTAAAGGAAATAAGGGAGATAACAAAGCCACAATATTCACAGAAAATTCTGTCCTTATCTTTTGAATACAAATGTAGGTTTTGGGATTGTCTATCTTCAGCTTTCTGATAGACCCTGCTATTAGCAATTGGCTTGTATAAACAAATCTACTTACATTTTCTGAAAATTTACTTTCCATAGGATGCCGGTCCAAGCAAACTGTCAAAAGCTTACACTATAATCAATATATATAAGTTGTTTTCTATTTCTTAATTTTGTAATAAGTCGATGAGGTCTCTGAAGTGACTGATTCTGT
The DNA here is from genome assembly GCA_013401095.1 of Passerina amoena. Taxonomy (NCBI): domain Eukaryota; kingdom Metazoa; phylum Chordata; class Aves; order Passeriformes; family Cardinalidae; genus Passerina; species Passerina amoena. The sequence goes on from WBNP01003360.1 coordinate 184,400, forward strand.
GCTAACAACAAAGCAGCTTGCTTAAGGCATGATCCACTAAGTTAAGTGGGTTATAAGGGGAGGTTAAGTGAGTGCACATCAGAACAGAGGTGCTTCATCATCAACAGAAGTTTCTTGCAGATTTGTATCTGTAGGTTTCTTAGCTGTAGCTCCACATCTCAGTACTGCACGAGCCAGAGAGCTTTCTGAACCTCAGCTAGAAAGAAATTCAACTCTCGCAGCACTTTCAAGTCTGAATACTATACATCTAAGTTTGAAGCTAACCAAGATCAAACAAAGAGAATATGGAGAAGAGGGCCTGCCTGCCCATACTGAATGTTGGTTACTTAAAGTGGGGTTTGATCCTATTCAATTTGCACTAGTATCTGCAGAATTTGATCCATCCAGCCCCTTAGGTTGCATGCTGACAATCTTCTTAAAGATAGAATTCTTTCTCTACTATTTGAGTCTCTTCCAAAGCCTACAGTACCTCAGCCTTCATAAGTGTCTCACCTCACTCACCTCATCCACTCACTGCATGTTACCCATCTTGCTGATTTGATTCCATTTCTGAAAGGTCTTGTTTTGTATTACTGACAGCAAGCTATAGAACTTGAGTGACAAAAGGAATTTTTGACATATTGACCTTTTTGTCTCTTCTGTTCCCTATGTTGCTGCTGTGCTCCAAGCTGCATTCCCTGCTTGCTTCAGAAATGCTTTTACTCTTCCTCTTGATTCTATAAATATTACAAATTACAGACTGCTTGTGCTCTTGTCTCTCATTTTTATGGAATTTCTCCTGTCTGCTACTGTTGTACTAAATGATCCTGGTATCAGTGCCCACTTCTGAATTTCTTTTTCGTGCTTGTGTATTATCAAAAAATGAGCGCAGACTTACTACCATAGTATTGTTTCCTTATAGTTCACCTCAGCCTGCTATTTTTTTTAGAAAAACCCAACATTCTCCTTCAAATGAGGTAAACTGCTGGTCTGTTTGATTCAGCTGTTTTTCTTTACTTCTACTTTGGAGTCTGCAATGCTCTCTTCCCAGAACCGCTTTTTATGTCCCTTTGTTCCACTGTCCCTGAAGTTTCTTGGTTATCCATTTATGGCTCGTTCTGTAACTGAATGTACTGGATTGAGCTATGCACTGGAAATACAGAGGAACATAGTATTATGTTGTAGGTCTTTCAGAAATTTCCTTTGAAAAACTCATATCCCCATTTGTTAAAGTATTCCTTTCCCTGCTGACGCTGAAATGATAGATTTTCTACCATCACTTCTATCTCTTTCCATTTTCATACTATTTGAGTATTTAATGCAAGGTTTTAAGAGATTTCCATAATAAAACTGCTCAAGCACCACTAAAAAGCATCATTAGTGATACTTGTGTGAATTAACACCCGTAGCTACTGCTAACCAGAAGGTGGTAAAAATTTCTCAGTGTCCAGTAACAAAGAAGTTGCATCTCTGGAAGAAAGTTTTTGCCTCAGCAAGATACATGTCTTTTTGAAAATCCCTACAGTTTAAATAGATTTGGAGCACGTTTGGAATGTCATGAAAAACAAGGTATTTCAAACGAACTGGGGAATGGCCCAACACTTACCTACTGAACTTTTTAAGAGACCTTTCTCTTATTAGGAAACTTTTATTTTCCCTAACTGTGTCTGTGACAATTACTGAGAAGTACCTGTCAGAAGTAATTGCCTGGCTTCTGGCCTTAGTAGGTGAGAGCAGCTTTTTCATGCCATGACCTCATTGCTTATCAGAATTTCTTGTTGACAGCAGCAGATTCTTCATGTTAAAGGCTACTCAGTGGTCAGTTTCTGATTGTTTCTTACTTTGCCAGGAGGGCTGGCTTAGGCTTGGCCACTTTCAGCTTATCAAATATTACCTTTCAGTTGGTCTTTAAAAGTGGTTTTCATGTTTGCCAAGTCAAGGTTTGATTAATAACTGGCTTCACTTTTGCCAGTATAGACATAGACATTTCAGTGATGAGATTTTTAGAAAAAATCTTCTAAATTTTGAGTGTTATATAAGGTACTAAATAATCAGTTTACATTACATACCATTACATGTTTTTACTTCTCAGTGTCCCTGTCTTCCTTTAAGACAATTATGTTTTATCTTTATAGCCATGTCTAAACTTCATGCTTGCATGTCAGATTTTTGTTTGGTGGGAATCTGGGTGCAGTTTAGCTATAGATAATATTTTCTTTCCATAAAGATGCAACCATTTAAATGTCACCTCCACTGATCTGAACTGGATAGAATAGAATCTGCTATTAAATATTATGTTTGTAGAAGTTTCATTTGTTACCTATGGACTTTACTTGTGCAAAACCTTTCCAAAATGATCACTATTCATTTGTGATTATGCTTTTGACATAGAAAATTTCACACTCAAAGCAAAAGGTTCTTGTTCTAATTTTTACCTCTCATCACTCAGTCTAGAAAATAAATATGCACATTTCAATTACACTGATAACACCTTATAGACTGTGACCTACTGTATCCATTTACATGAACAGGACAGAAGACACTTTTTTTTTTTTCTAATAATGAAGAAAAGTTCCAAGTCTGCCTCATATTGCCAGATAAGACTGAGAATTCTGAAGAACCTGCCTTCCTTCTCCAGTGCTTCTTTTGCTGGAGCAGGGTACCTGTTTGCTGACCAAGTTAATTACAAATATTTGTTAACTGCTCATTTCTTTTTCTGAGAGAAAGGGATCATTTTTTTTCTCAGATGGATCTCCTGAGGCACTTCCACTGAGATCTAAAAACAAGATTCCTCCTTCCTCTGAGGGATACTACTATGGACTCATGTTAAAGAGAGAGAATGAGCGCTGAAGTTACTGTCTGCTGAAGTGTTCACTATGAACAGAATTAGCATCTAGATAGCATTTGCACCTTACTGTCTATTTATAATGTGTTCATCAGCTTTATCAGCTGCAGGTTTATCAGCTGTAGGGCTAAAATTATTTTTAAAACCAAGTGGATCAACACTACTGCTCACATCTTTCATTCTATTTAAAAATATGCTGAGACAAATTGTATAAGGACAGATAAAGTTAAAGTTGCATAATAGAGAAAGTTACATTATGCAGTAAGGAATTGTATATAGGAAACATGCAAGGAGAGGACCTAAAAATATGGTAGGGTTTTTCCTTATCCCATTTTCTCAGTTACTAACCACCTTGCAGGTTTTCCTTCTTTTTCTTGGATATCTAATTTTTGTTAGAATTTAAGGTAAGATTGCAGTAGATAGCTAAGAGCGGAATTACTTCATGTTATTTCGGAGGTTGTTCAGTTTTGGTTTTGTTTTCTTTTTCCTCTCCTCAGACTCTGTTTCCTTACCTTGCTTACAGTGTTGGTTTTTCCGCATTTGACTGCTTGACATATCCTTTGGCTGCTTTATAAGGAAACAGGAAGAAGTGTTAGATCATGGCACTGACATTGCTTGTGAATGACAGATACTTGACTTCTTTGTGTTGTGTTATTTTAGTTTGTTCTGTCTGACTTATTATTTTAGCCCTTCTACTTGAGCAAGGTGATTCACTGGAATACCATTTCTATTAATTGATACTGTGGCAATAGAGACACTCAGAAAAAGACAGTTCTGACATTTGCATTAGGAAAATTTTACCTGTCTTCTTGTTTTTATATATGCAGTATCAATTTTGTGGCTGCTAACAAGTATACTCTATAGTCTTATGTTTTTGAATGCTTTTTCTTTGTGTCAGTTTTTGGAAAGATAAAAGCAAATAATTTCAGACTGTAAAAACAGAATCAGTAACATGGAGACAGCAGTCATACACAGATATCTGTTGTTCAAGAACTAAGTACGAGATGCACTTGTGGAAGGAGAATGTTTAATGGATTGAAAGCCACACATAGAATACTGTTTTACTGTTGTAAATTTATTATCAAGCACTTGTCTATTTTCTTACAATACATTAATTTAAAATCAGTATGCAATGTGCATTTTTACTCTGTTACTTTATGTCAGTTACGAGGCTTTCACATTCTTCTTTCTTCATAAGAGCACCAAATGGCACTGCATAATTGGACCACTGCTTGTCTGAAATTTGGAAGTGCATGGGTTCCATACTCTTCTAAATTGAAGATTTCACAAAACATGCAAACATCTTCTAAACTGAAAATCTGTAGTTTCGTGGTCTTTTCTTTTCTTTTCTGAGAAAAAGACAAATTTTTATAAAATATTGCATAAACAGATTTTGTCATTGTTCATTTTGTAATTTTGTAAGTTCTTTTTCTGAATATTGTGCTTAATTCAGTAAAAGTTGCTGGCTTCCCAATTAAAGGCATACTTTGCAAAACAACCTTAAAATCTTTAAGGCATTTATTCTCTCTAATCTCATCATTTCAGATGACTTGGTGGAGAATCTCATACCTTTAGGAGGATTCTATACCTGTTGAAAGCCATGAGTTGTGCAGTGGGAAATTTCTAGGCATAATATTTATTTGAAAGAAAGCTAAGACACTTTCCATTTTCTTGAAGTTTAAGAGTTCAGCAGGGCAGAATTATTTTACTGAGAACAGAAATAGAAGAAATGTACTCTGTGACATTCAATGGAGTTCTTTTCTCATTTTCCTTTCAAGAGAGGAAACTATCAAGATTGGCAAGACAGCTGACATGATGAGGAAAAACTAGAGTAAATTAAAAGCTCCAGAGACCAGAAAACTAATGGTGGGACAGCCATATGAAAAGCAAAGGGGTGTGATGGTGAAGGATTAAAAAAAAAATTATAACAAGGGTCCTGGCGGAAAGCACCAAGTAGAGCATGCTTGTCATCACCCACTGATTTCAGAGGGAAAGCAGACAATTGGTGAAGCTTCACAGCATGGTGAAAGAGGAAGATTAGGCAAATTCAAACCCCCATTTTTTTTTTTTTTAATTTGTCAGTACCAGGTTAATCTGAACACCTTCCTACAACATGGGAAGCGAAATGGGTAGTTTAGTACAGGATGAGTTTTGCTGAACAAAAAGCAAATTACTTAGGGAAAGAAGGACCTCAACTAAAGCATTTTGAAGCTAAAGTACTGTTTGAGGCTGAAAAGAAAGGGACTTTTCTTGCCTAACCATGGCAAAGTTGATCCCTGCCAGCTATAAACAAGGAGCAAATAAAGTGAATCTATGTCCTAAACCATGGGGACAGATGCAAAAAAAATCCTTTATCTTCCATACTTTTAAACCATGAATTTGAGGAACTTTAACTAGATGAAGGAAAAGCACATAAATCAAACTACAGAAAATCAGTCAGACACGACAAAGATTTATGAATTACAGAAAGAGGGACAGTGCTTGAGGAACACAGAAACTGAGAAAATCCTTGTGCATTCTCAAATGATAGACCCAAAGAAAGCTAGGGAGGTAATCAAAGTATTTTAATTCTAGAAAGACTCCCCTGCCCAGAAAGCTGTGTGTGTGAGCAGCAGTCCATCTGAATTGTACAACTGACAAAGCAGTACTCAATAGGATTCAACCTGCTGGACACCATGCAGAATATGATACACAAAGACAATAGTGCTGAGAAGCAAGAAGATAAAAGATGAGGAATTTTAATGAGGGGCACCCAGGCGGGCAAAAACAAGTGCCAGATTATTTTGTAGATACAAATCAGTCCTAGCAGTGTGAGTTGAACATGTTTTTGTTCTCACTGGGATTGAATGCTGGAGATGTCACAGCTCCCTACTTCAGTCTGCAACGGGAGAGGCAGTCAGAAGGAATTGAGTGAGATTAATAAACTTCAAAATATTTCTGAATTTCAGGAATATGAAAGCAAACAAGTTTTGGAGAAGATGAAAAATTATCACTGTGCAGAGAAAATAGGCAAAAGAAGAAAGATAATGACCGTGGGGATTGTAGCAGACTTTGTGCTGAAGGTGATATTTTATATGCTATATGGAGTGAGGAAAGGGATAATTTTTTTTTTTCCTTTTTTTTAGATACACATTTTGGGGACTTTGCCTCTGTTACATCCCTACATGGCTCTGGAAGATGTTTCCTTTCAGAGAGAAGATAGAAACTGAATGGTATAACTGCATGCTGTATTTGCACACAGTTTACCTGTGTATCGCATGCAATGTTTAACTAAAGGTGAAGGCTGGAAAATGGAAAGAAAACCTGACCCTTGGTTTGTCCTAAGGTGTTGATCTGGGGTGGAGTGAAACTATCCTTGGACAATCTGTCCCTTGGATTCACTGGGGGTGGGGGTCACTTCTTGTAGAGCTCCGAGAGCAGTAGTAAGAAGCAAAGACTACCATCTTTTGGAAATAGTGGGACAGTGAATAAAAAGCCACAGGGGTCACTCTGTGATTTCTGCTGCAAGTCAAGAAATCCTGGAAAGCTGTCGTACTACAAGCAAGACTGGAGGAAAAGGCTGCTGTGTGTCAATGGAAGAGAAGTTAAAAATTTGTTTCCAATGTCTTTCGTTGCAATCTGTGACATTCCAGAACCAAATTTAATTTATTTGATTGATCTGTTCATTATTGAAAGATGATAAACCTAACTGTAGGGATTTATTGTCACTTATAGTTTTTAGAAATTTATAGATTTATAATGCCACTTATATTTTAGAAAGCTAAGAGAGCAGTTTCTGTAAAAGGCAGACCTGAGTTTCACAATGCTTCTCACTCAGGCTCCAGATTTCCTGACCTTTGTCCCACAGATGGGCTGGACAACTGAGAACTTTTGTAGCTTCTGGGAAAAAAGATCCCTGTCCAGAGTTGTCAGAGTCCAACACTTACTGGCCAAGCTCCTACAGATACTCCACGCATGGAGGCTGCAATGTTTAATGTAGAATTTACGTATTTGAAGATATTTCACATAAAGGATTTATGATTTAGCAGAGCAATGTAAAATATATTGATAACACAATCCAAATGGCAAATGTAAGTATACACTTGGCAATATGGCAATTTTAATTTCCTGCTCAATCACAATGTTACTTCCATAGCAGCCTCTATTAAATGCTCACCATCACAATACTGGGCATCCACCCTTGTCAGGAAGAAATACATGGGTTGAATATAGCTCAAGCCAATTGTATTCTTTGATATATCTTTGCTTATTGTCTAGTTTTTGTCTTCTGTGTTAGGATGAATCATGTATTCACCTACCCCTCTATGATCGCTCAACTAACTCAGGAAAACATTCACACTCTTTAAATGAACTCAAGGAGCTACCAGGTGATGCATTAAATTGTTGGTAGGTGTTTACCTAAAGCAAAGGCCTTCCTCTGGTCCCCCATGTGTTGATATGAAGTCAGCTTATTTGCAAACGCTGAGTTTGCAATGGTAATCACATCCTGCTTTATTCCTTGAGCTTCATGGATATCAGGCCCTATCACTTCCCCTCCAAGTTTAAAACCCTCATAGGGTTTTATTGTTCAATCATGTGAGGTGATACATGAAATGAAACTGAAATAAGATATATTTGTGAGCTATAAAGCAACAAAATGGTTTGGGTCAGCATAAATTCTTAATTTTGAGAATTTTTGCAATTATTTATTTTAGTGCTGACCTTTTTCTGATTGTTCTTAATACACATTCTATGAAATTTAAAGTAAAAAGGTCACATAGAAATGTTTGTTTGCTTTAATATATGTCAGAACAAGTCACTTAGGTAATTGCCAGACATGTTCCACTGATTCTATACTTTGAGTGAGAAATGAAGTCACTTCTAAAAATTTATTTTGTTTTTATGCAATCAGAAATTTTTTTCTAGTTGTCCTATCTTCTACACAGTTGGAAAAAACCCCACTAGTCAGCTGTATCTAGCATTAAAATGGCTAGAGCAAAATGTGCTACTGTTTCACTGAGGAAAAGATCCTAGGCCGGTTACTTAATAAAAAATAATCAACTGCTATTCTTCCTTTTCAAAAAATAAATGGTAATGATAATTCTTATTTGAACTTATTATGTTACCAAAATATATATTTTTTTAAGTCACCTGATGCAATCAACTGACACAGAAGACTTTAATTGAAACTGGAGTTCTGGCATTTATCTTCTGCCTAATAAAGGTCTTAAATCTTATGCTTTTATGCATTACTAAATCATATTTTCCACTGCTAAAGAGTTTATATGATGGGGGAAAGTAGGTCTTCATTGAAGATGAAATGTAGGCATATTTTGCTTGCTTCAATCTGTAAAATGGCACATAAATAACATTAATACTGTCACTGTGCCTATCTCATTTTCTGGGAACCAATCCCATGATGCATTCCCATAAAAGCATCCTTGTGGTGAAGCAGCTACAGACAGTGTAGAAACTCATCAAATGACTCAAAAATAGCTCAGATCTTGATGTAATAACATTGATCCACAAAACACCTATTCTCTGTTCAGTAAGAAACGGGGAGTTGTAGAATATTTTACACACAAGTAGTACTTTTCTGTGCTAGGAAGTGACTTCATCAAAATGAAATTTCCATCAACCTCATAAGCAATTAGAGAAAATGTCAAACTCCTGATAATATCTAGGGAGCTGCTTGCCATTAGAATGTATGATAAGTAGCATACATGTGAGATGGCAGTTGAATTAATATACTGGAAACCTTCCCTTGATTAATCTGTAGTATATACGTCACATTAATCAAGGAATCTTTCTAAGTTCAGTTTTATAGGTGTTTTACTGTCAGAAGATTTTATTAATGGGTATGTCCATCCTCGATTATCACAGATGTTCTCAAGGCCAAAGTGAAAAGATATTAGTTTTTTTTTCTCCTTCATTGTAGGTTTTCTGACCTTCTGGCTATACTGGGAGGAACATCAGTGTGAACAAACTATTGAGAATAAAGGACGTGGTCTCACTGAGAGAATGGTTTAAAATTTACTTGTGGTGTCAGCTGGTTTTTAAGCAGCCTCTTTATTGCATTGAGCTGCTGTGTCATACATTAAATAGCCAAATTATTTGCAAGATATGTACAATTTTTCTTCAAATGCTTTTACTCTAAAACAGAAAAGAAAGAATTTCTCTATTAATTTTTATCATGTATTATCATGGAATATAGAATAGTTTGAGCTGGAAGAGTCCTTAAAGATCATCTAATTGCAATTCCCATGCCATGGCAGCAGGAGGGCAGGGGTAGCCTTTCACCAGACCAAGTTGCTCAGGGCCTCATCCAATTTGGTTTGGAACACTCCAAGGGATGGGGCATCTACAGTTGCTCTGGGCAACCTGTGACAGTGTCTCACAGTAAAGAACTTCTTTCTAATATCGGGACTAAACCTGCCCTCATTCAGTTTGAAGCCGTCCCCCCTATTACTACCTGCTCTTGTAAATAGTTCCTTTGCATCTTTCTTGTAGCCTCCCTTCAGGTACTGGAAGACCACAATTAGGTCACCCCAAAGCCTTCTCTTTTCCAGGCTGAGCAGCCAACATTTTCCCAGCCTTTCCTTGGGTCCTAATAAGAGAGATATTCTATCTCTCCAACAGTCTTGGTGGTCATCCTTTGGACTTGCTCCAACAGGTTGGTTTTCCTGTGTTGGGGACCTGGAACTGGATTTAATATTTTTCTTGCTTTGTAAAATATCACATTTCCAGCTATTTAGTATGCTCAATATGACTGTTTCACACTAAAAGGTATATGTACTCTTATGTATGCCCAGTTTGCACAAGTACATAACTGAGCAGTATTTTCAGGTCTTGTCTTCATTAGTGGACATGTTGTTAATCATAGAAATGTAGAAAAATCTGTGCATAAAATATATGTCTCCTTTTGCCTATTCTACTTGTAAGAGTAATTTGCTGCTCAGTCTCTCAAAGACTGGTTTCAGTTTTGCTGCTCAAATGCTAAATTAGTTTTAAATCTCCACTGTCTCTAATGGTTATAGTTTTTATTAGTATTTGAATGACAGATGTCAGTTAACAACTAGTCATAATGCTCACCAGAGAACTGCATACAAAAAACTGTTTATTCAGATATGACAACTTGGCACAGTCCAAGAAGACAATCTGTAAAGCATGTGCTTTATTTTCCTGAAGGATTTACTTTTCAGTACGCTTGTCTCAAAATTATGATGGCTTATGACATTATGGTTTGAAGCCTTGGAAGTGGTTTCTAGTTTCTCAAAAGCAATCAGCAGGATTGTTTCATTAAAAAAAAAATTATATCTCTGAGGAGTAATTTGTATTAAAACCCAAAAACAAACAAAAAACCACTCTGCATTTTCTGTTCTGCAGTGTTTCCACTGTAGTGAAGAAACTAAAGACAGAGACACAGCACAGATGTTTCACTATATTTTAACATTTTGAAAAGTCTTTTATTCTGTCAAATCTCATTTTGGAATGTGCAAAATTCTTTAAAAGAAAAGACTGTATCCCAGCACACATAAGATAATATTTAAGTCTCTTTATCTTTTATACTCTTACTGGTGAAGATTTAGAAGCAAGTTTGGTATGGGTAATAGCACTGCAGGTTTTAAGGTGAATACTAGAGAAGCTTAAAGCAAAAGAGCCTTAAGCATGCCTGCAGGGAGATTCATTTTAGCACAGAGAGTGAGTACCTTCCACAGTGATATATTAAAGTTCACAGTGCTGTAATATCACATGGGACCAAACCTGGAATGGTTTCACTGAAGGCAGCAAGCAAAGTTGTAAGTGACATTTGAAACAGGTCCTTATGTTCTTCCCAGAATTTGGTTTGATGCATATATAAACATGCTTATTTTTAAACTTCTTTTGGAAGCTCACCAGGCAAACAGGCTTCTTGCTGATCATAAAAAGGTTACAGCCAGGCAGTGTAACCTCTCAAATATAATGGATGTTTCAGGTGAGTACAAGCAAGATTTCCTGCGTGCCCTCACCATGCAATGCTGATCTATTGAACCAGACAAAGAAGTAAGTTATTTGCAAATGCTGCTGCCCAGAGGCAAGCAGGAGAAATGAAAGTAAGGGACCAGCTCTTCAAAGGTTGCCTGCACTGATTGTCAGTTTTGCCCATTTCATACCTTGTTTCTGAGCACCACTTCAAAACAAGGCAGGTGAGTATAATTCTGCCTTTCAATTTAAAAAGTATTGAGACACTACAAAAGCTTGTTTCAAGTGGAACTGAAATTATAATTGCCATAAGACAATGAACTAATGTTTCATCCTTCATGCATAATGCCATTCAGAAGAAACGTAACAAATCTGTAGTTTGGATCCCCTCCATTCTACCCTCTTAATAAGTAATTCCACGTACCATTGAAATGCTCTTACTTTGATCCCTTTCCTTGTGGATGAAAAGAACCTTAACCTCATATCACAGAGAATAAAGCTCCTGGATTTAAATAGAGACATACATATTTCTTAGGACCTGGTCTTTAAGAAATGTGCTTTCTCTTTTTATATTTACACTGACTAACTAATAGACAATGTTAAGGCATTCAAGACAGTTTCATAAGAACAAATTTATCAATAGTGAAATGGTATTTATCCAGTTCATAGAGGTATATCTATCTATTCAGCCACTGACTGCATTTTTCAACTCTTTGATCAGACTGGTTCATTTGAAAATTGTAGCTCTTGATCCTGAATAGTAATAAAAAGTCAATCCTCAAAACAAAGCCTTCTCTAAGGTGTGATTATCCATGAGACTCACACCAATTATTTCAAGCTGTTAGTGCAGCCCATTTTCTTTGCATTAAAAAAAAATAAAAAATAGACTCATCCATGGGATACCCCTTAGAGAAATGTTTAAGTAAGAACTAATTAATATCCTTTTAAAAAGGTGAAATTCTTATAATGATATTTTACTCTTGAACATGCTTATTCCAGTAACCACTTGCAAAGCATTACAGTTGTGTCCTCCTGGCCACTGTGAGGACAGGTGGTAGGTATGTATTTGAATCAATACTGGTATAGAGTCCAGGACTTATTCTCTCAGTCTGCTTCCAGCTGTTCCAGTTGTTCTCAGAAAGGATGGTCTTTCTCAGTCCTGAAAACATAGGAAAAGTACCTGTAATAATTAAATTATTACTTAGAGGAGATCACAACAGTGATCTCCTTTCTGCATAGAGCCCTCATTATCATTTCCAAGAGTTTAACAAATTTGTATACATTGTCTCTCATGTTGCCTTATTGGTTTATCATCCTCTTTAAAATATATAAAGATTAAACAGGGAGTGTTACTGCTCTTATCATCAACTTACCAAGTGCTCACACTTCAATCATTAGGAATATGTTTGGTTTCTGCTTTGTTCTATTTATTGTTTCCTTTTATTTATTTATTTGTCTTTGATTAACTTGTTTATTTATCTTATTTTTTTCTCTAACTAAAGATCCTTTAAGTATTCTTCAGTGTGTCGAAAGATATTTTGTATCATCAGTTTTAATCAGTTCTTTGACAGGACACATATTTCTCCTCATTAGTTTTTCATTTTATAGCCATTGTATCTTGGTACAGGATCTTTGTACAGTCAGATTCTAGAGCTTTACTTCTGTTGTACAGCTGCAGTGAAATTTACTTATTGTACATTGCCCTACGCTACCTTATTATAGAATTTTCTTGCTTTGCAACTAGCTATAGTGCAAAGTGTAGAAGTTTTGGAGATTGTATGTCATAATAATGGTAAAAATATTCTATTGCAATAATGTTTTTTAAACAGAAATGTGGCTGTGACTCATACTCAAGTATTTGATGCTACTCATGGAAATGTTAATAAAGTACATTTACTACTTTATTTTGTTAATATATACCTTTGGAGAATAACATTAGGGATTGATACAGTTGATGAATAGTCTACATGAGTTTAAAGGAGGAGGCTTACTTGACCAATATTGGCTTATTCCTTGTCAGAAAACACACATGACATAAGGAGAAATCATCCTTTCCAAGGCAGACATTTGCAGTTTTCTCAGGCAAGCCTGATAGTTGCTAGCAAATGCCCAAAATTAATTGTTACAACCTGTCTGTTGAAGATGTCTATACCAAAACAATGCTGGGTTTTTTCAGGCAGATTTCTTAAGATACAATATTATGTTCTTTGTTTAAATTGTTGTCATTTAACAGTGAATAGCAAGATGTATGTATAAGCAGATACATTGATTGGCTACATTTCAATGTTAGTTGGAGGTGTTTAAACCTACTATGTTTGTGCACTTCAGCTGGAGCTGATAGTTTTGTTTTGTGTCCATTAAATAGTACATAGGAAAGAAAATCAGACAAAAACAAAAGTATTTTTTCATAAAGTTTGCATTTTTGCTATTATCAAGACACTACAGGTATATATGAGCATTTGAGATGAAGTCTGGACCTGGTAGAATGCCTCAAGCTTCATCAAATCGATACCTGCTTATCAGAATATTGTTTTTCTGAGTGTTTAAATACATATTACTTGAAAGAACAAAAAACTCATTAATTAACAGTAATCTGAGACAAACTTTGTATTTAAACAAATATATTTGGTACCCAACATGACATTTCCACTTTCATTCCTCTTATATGTTCAATGTTTCCTTGTTCAACTCACTTTCCAAATGTAAGATAAGAAATGAAAATTTTCCTTATATTCTCAATTACTTTTTCCAGATGCCATTTCCTTTCAACAAACCTGCCCCTGATAGGAATAGGTTTTCATTTTGTGTCTTTCACATTGCCTCTTCTGTAAAAGAATACGGGCTGTAGCTTTTTTTAATAGTAGACTTCTTCTGTTTTCTCAAATTCTGCTGTAGGACAAATCTCACCCTTTAGTAGAAGATTTAGACAAGTTGAAACACACGAAGTAGATATACAAATAGACAGATTTTTCATTGAATACATCTGTTTCCTAGGCTGCTTGTGCACTATGCCTTATCCCGATTTTCTTCTTTTTCTCTCCTGAAACACACTGCAGTTTATTTTGTGGGTGAGATTAAATTATATAAACAATTCCTTTCATTCCCATCTATTTTCCCCCTCCATTCAAATAACTCAATATTTAAGTTACTGTAATCCCTTAAAGAATAGAAGAGGTTTTCTGGAAGACTATAACAGGAATTAAAAGAAATTTTTTTATTCATTTGACAAATTCACAAAATACTTATTCTACTAACAATGAAAGGCTGTAGAAAGGAAACACCAATTTCAAATACATGTAAGAGTTTTCATGGGAGAGAAATTATTAATAAAATCTAATAAATGAAAAGCTGAACTAATTAATTAATAAAAATATATTTCAACAACATATATAGCAGAAGAGACTTAAATGTAACATTTTTACTGTGAGTATTTCAGATTTAAAATTTTTGTATTTTAATTCTTAATTACTAAATTATCAAATTTTTGTATTTAATTCTTAATTACTTCTTCTATAACACGTCCCTGGTACCACTAAACACTGGAAGCTTGTATTTTAGGCTGTATGTACTTAAAACATTTTTCTGCTGAAGTTTTCATTGAGACACTAGATTCATTTTTCTGACTTTTGCTGCCCCACACTGGGATTACAAGAAACTACTCCATAAAAATCTAACTGGAAGGGAAAAAGCCATCAGAATAGCAAAGTAAAGGTAGATGAAACTAATGCATTTTTGTAAGTTTCCTGTAATTTCTGTAGTTCTGTAGTTTTGTTTATACTTAATTGCAGCATAGCCACATCAAGTTTTTGTACTTTCTGTGAATTTGTGCTTTTCATTGTTTACCAGGAATTCTCTATTTTCTAGCTTCTTTCTTTGTAGTTTCCATGTTTTCTGTACAATGCACTTGCAATGACAATATGATTTCAGAAACAGTTGTATCAGTTTGTCCATTTTATGGGACCACATTTGACATTATGTTGTCAACAAAACTGTCCAAATAATGAAAATGCTTCCACAGGACTTTATCCCCCAAAATGTGATAAATCACTGATAAAGTTCTGCCTCAGTCCATATGTGGAGGATCAGTCATAAGTAAGTAAACCGGTTTTGCCTCAAACGTTCAGCCTGTTGAGACAGGAAACCATGAACGGAAGAGAGGGTCCTGGGGAGATGGGGCAGCCCTGTTCTGAGCCAACTTCTATTTCTGCCTTGAAGCTTGGGCTCAGTGTGCCTGCATCAACTCCCTCCTCCGACCCACTTCCTGGAGAGCTCTAAAGGGCTGTCTGTGCATGAACAAACAATATAACATGAATGGTCTGAAAAACCTATTTTACTTAATAGGCATGTATCAGGCAAACTAAAAAAGGAAATGGATCAGTCCCTTTCTCCTTTCCTCCTCCCACACCCGTTGACCACAAATCTGGACCATCCATGCAGCTGGATCAATGCATTATCTAAGGACTGGTGATCTTCTTTCTTCTCTTTCTCTCTTTTCTCTCTTTATTTCTCTCCTCCCTTGCTTTGTCTTTACAAAGTGCAGCTTTCATATTCCTATCATGTACTCTGTATTGAAGTTTGCTGTAAGGATTGGTAGCATGTTAAAGAGTGTTGTAAAAGATAAGGACTTGTTAAGCCAACATTTTAAAGACTAAATAGTGGGCTGATTGCTGGAGTCAAAGCCTAAGAGTTCTCTGACATGAGGACTGATGTCTTTGTTCAACTCAAAGGGAATTTATAACAAACACTCTTGCTACTAAGCCTGTCTTGACACTGAATTCCGCTCATGATCGTGGTCTCAGTTCTAAGCCCATTTCTGATGTGAACTGAATTGTAGCTCAGTCCTTAAATGATTATGAATATGATAATATTCCTTGACTGGATAAAAGGTTTAAATTTGGAGCCAGAGTTCCAGAAGTCTCCTCTTTGGTCAAAGTAAGTGTAGTAGAGGCAGTAATAGCAGAGTGCTGAGACACAGGCATGGAGGTTTTCCTGAACAGTTTTCACAGGCTCTGCTCATAGTCATTGCTTGTAATTCATGGTTATGGCCCAAAACACCCTGCTTGTGTTCAATCTGAACAGTTGGTTTCATCTGATTAAATCACAGTTTGGGCTAATGATGAAAGCTAATTGACTGAAGCAAAATCCAGATAGAACTGATGGACTGGTGGTAATGGAATAAAGAATTAAATCCTTGAAAGTTAAGGGAAGGATAGTATCTTTTCCTGTAAGTAAATCCAAACTTTAGGTCAAGTTTGGATTTATCAGTGGGAATAGTGGTTGTTACCAGGACAAACAGATGCACAAACATGTGCTTAACTAGGAGACTGCAAAATTCTTTCCACTCAGAATTTGGTAATGCTACTGATATGTTTACCTATGAAATATGTATGTCCTTTATGAAGAGTTTAAAATAATGATAGATGAAAAGCAGTATAGATGTTTCCTTATAATGCAGATGTTTCACCCTCAATACTATCAATCCTCTGTGATCCTTCAAGTGGTAAAAGAGGAAGGGTAACTACTTGCTCATTTGTGAGATTTTCTTTCATAGCATCTTAATTTTAGTATTAAAATGTTGATTAAAATTAGAGGAAGAATTTATCTGGTTGTGTATTTCAACACATGACAACCATCAAATCACAGCCAAAATGCAAAGAGTAGATTTATTTCATGACCTTGCTTTACTTTCCCTCTCAAACTGTCTTTATCTCAACTCACAAGTTTACTGTGTTTTACCCTTTAGATTTTTTTCCCCACGCCACCAGGCAAAAAATGCAAATGGCTGGGTGTTGCTTAGTTGCCATCTGAGGGTAACACCACTATCTTTGGTTTAGAAATTGTCTGAGTATATAGCTTTTATGAATATATTTATTGGAAATATTTAAGACAGATTTTTTTTTATCCACTGACATTGTAGAGAGAGCACTGATTTCAGTTGTTAACTTAAGTTCCTGCCAGACACCTTAATAATCATGCTTCTAATGTCTAGATCAATGAAATAAAATACATGCTTCATTGCACTACTTAAGTAATGTATTCAGTTTTATCTGAGTCAAAAACCTTTTTCCTTCTTCTGTTCATCTGCCTGGTTTACATGATTCAATGACAAGTAATGAAAAGACATATTTATACTGAGCTGCAGCCTCACTGACACCATATAACTAACACTGCTCTTTACAACAGTGCACCCAGGAGCAAAAGTGAAGGTAATTCCATGATAAAGACCTTTCACACACTGATGATTTTACATGGGACAAAAGAATGATATTTGCTTGTCATTAGCACAGAACAAAAACATGTCAACAAAGCACTGTTCTTCTCTCAAAATCATAAAGGAAAAAAATAATACTTTTCAAAAATATTCTTATTCTTTAGTGCAGGAGTTTAAATCTGCACAAAATGCTGTTTCAGACATGATCTCAGTCTGATCTCTGGAAAGGCACATGTTTAATTCTATGTACCAAACAATTGAATTGACACCAGTAATGATTCCTGTTTTGATTTTCTCAGTAATATAAAATCAAAGATTAATAGTGAAATGTTGTTTTGTTTTTGTTTTTTTTAATATAAACTTTGTCTTCAAAATTGGGCCAGCGTAAACTTTGATAGTTATTGGTATCTCTGTAGTGTAGGAATACTGAGCATTAAAATAATACAAAATTAGAAATATCTCAAAATCACTGTTTGTAGTGTTTTATCAATGCTATCAATGCTTTTGCAGTGGCTATGATTGAAATAATAGAACTTTTTTTTTTTTAAATTCTATTTTGCTATGCTAATATTAAACTGAGAATTCTAAAATTAATTTTGAATTAAGGAAAGATCTTGATTAAAACCTTGCTTATAAAGGTTTATAGCATCTACTACTTAGCATCTTTGGATTTGCTCTGTCATTAGTTCTGTTCAGGAATACCTTTTCTTGCTAGATGCAGGTTATTATTGAATTATTGAATATTTTGGACTTTCTACTCCCTATGTTGGGCTTCATGTTCATTCACAGACTTGGTGGTCAGTTTCTTAGTTGTTTAGGTTATGAAATTACAGGTCCTTGGAGGAGAATGAACTTGCTCTTCTCAGACATTCCTGGAGACAGCTACCTCTGCAGCACATCCTCCATGGAGTCTGCCTGAAATCTAATGACTTGGCTGCCAAGAAGCACTCTAAGATTTTGCTGCTTCTTTTGCTTTCCGTCATTGTCCTCCTGTTTCAAAAATATCAGAACAAGTGTTTCTCCAGCATTCATTTTCATTTGTTTCTGTGCCAAATGCAACACTCCACTTTCTGAGATGGTCTTCTTCTATGTATATTTTAAAATAAGAGTTTAAAAACAAATGTCTTTATTATCAGGCACACATCTCTATGTGAGTGAGTTTGCACAGTCTTAAGCAATATTTTTGTCCTCTAACAAACTACTTTGGTTTCCCTTTTAGCTTGGTCTTTTTTTCTGCTCTGAAGAAATGATTGGATGCGGTACAAATAAATTTATCAGATAAGTTCACTCTTGAGTCTGACAAATTATGTGAATTTATTTAAACTAACATTGCATGTAGAAAGCCTATGTATTCACTTTTCATGCATTTGATAAGAATTGAATTTCTCTCTACTAACTGAACAGGGGAGGGAGCAAAAGTACTGTTCTGATTTTCTTCATCATTAATTCACAATGACCTAATGCATAGGGAAAATCAACTCAGGGTTGCTATTAAGGCCCTCTTTAAAAAGACAAGTTGTTCTTCTTACTCTTTGCATTCTACAGCTCCACTTCTCACCCTAGTGTCTATTTCTGCTTAGAACTTAAGCCTCATCCTTCCCAGAAAGGTAAGATGGTTTTTCAGTATAAAGAACTTACAACTTATTAGGATACAAATTTCTTTTTCGTAATCACAAGAGCAAACTTTCCAAATTAGCTGTAACATGCTAGTGTTACAAATCTTTGTCCTCATAGCTCACGGTAAAGTTTTGAATGCTCAGCCTTTTCAGTGAAACTCAAAGTCATACAGAATGAAAAAACATCTACACTTCCCAGTCGCTTGCACAAAGAGTTATATTTGGTATTAGGAGTATAACAGTCTAGTCAGGGAAGAGCTGTTACTTGATTACTGCTCAGAATAGAATTGTTTAGCTGTTGATGAACTCAACTGGGCTTTAAATCGGAAAAGACAGGCTAATCGTGCCTGTCACCTACTGCACATGAAAGGGAGGATATGTTCACAGGAATTTTTGCCTTCTCACAAACTGGAATTGCAATTCTTAATTTTTTCTAAATAAATAAAATGGAGAACAAAGCTTAGGGCTTTTGCTGTCTGTTGCAATGACATAAGCATGCCAATGTATATGTATTTTACATAAATATTAGCAACATGGCCTTGAAAGGGTAAAAGAATCCATTACATTGCTGCATCTGCACATAAGTAAAGTGCAGTAAACAATAAAAAAATCAGTAAATAGATGACAAGATGAACACAAGAGAAATGGGAATATTATTTTGCTGAATATAGAAATAGGAATGGTTGGCAAAACGGCAAACAAGATCAGCAGCACTGGAAGCCTGTCTGGGAGAGGGGTAGGTAAGCAGCACAAAAAAGAAGACAAGCCTGTTTCAGTTCAAACTTCTTTTGCTGAAAAGCTCTCAAGTTTGATCACCTCGACTTCTACAGTCGAGGCCACGCAAGACAGCATCTGTCATTGCTAACTATACAGCGTCAGCTCTGTGGTCTTTGTATCCTCACAGCTAATTTATATTCTAGGTGTCAAAGACAAACAGTTTTGTACAGAAAGTGTTGACAATGTATAAGAAACAAACATTAGGATGAAGTGTGTTGATAATAAATTTATATAGTAATTTTCTATTGTAAGTGTAAAACTGACAGGATTTATCAGTCTTCTAAAAACTTCCATCACATGGATCTGTAACTTCCTTCTTGTTAAACACATATATACACCCAAAAAAAAGTTGTTGCAAAAGTTTTTAAAATAACATGAGATGTCACTAAGCTAAATCTTTTAAATCTTGTGGCATTTTATTCTTAAAGATTTCTAGCAAGACAGTTGGAGAATAGATGACATTAGTCACTAAATGAAAGTTAACTCATAAAGTTTATAACCTGGGAACATGTTAACATCTTTTGTTTCTGTGGATTATGTTGGGCACTTAAATACATCTTCTGACCTGACAAAATACTGAAGATCATAATTTTACAGTGTGTTTGTAGTGTCTCAAAAACATGCTGAAATGTTCCACAGTAATACAACTTCCAGACATCAAGCTATCACTATCATCACAGTTTTTAACTATATATAGTTGCCTAATACTAACAAATAAAGGTAACACAAAGTTTACAATCTTCAATGTTTCCACAAAGTTCCTTGGATGACAGAGATAAAAACTCAGTTATGAGGATATTATTAGGGGTTTTGTGCCTCTATAATAGGAACTTTCTGGGACAAGCTACCTCTATTCTGCCAAGTGTGTAAAATAGAAGCCTTTCTTCCTCACTTCTCTGTGTTACTTTTAAACTGCTTGTAAAATGCTATAGGTTTAAAACTCCAGAGATGAGCCACGAGGTGAGTGTCACTGCAGCAGGGGATGGTGGCAGTGCTGGCGCTGAAAATGAGACAGCAAGAGTGCTGGTTCAGGGCTCTTTTTATATCTAAATAAGGAAAACCTAATGATAAATGGTTTAATAATTTAACTGCTTTAATAAGAAAGAATGAGAAGAGAAATACAGATAGAAAGTGTTTCATCTTTTCAGATGCTGGGCACCCCACATTGATGCAGCACCATTCCGAGCCTGAATGGATTTTTCCCACTGTGGTTTGAAGAGAAGGTGTTGTCCATGGAGAGAAACTGATCCTTTTAGTCATCTGAGCTATCCTGAGAACAAGATCACAAGAAAACAATTCTGTTTCTAAAGGATGCTCTCATAGGACTTCCTGCTGAACAGTGAGCTAAAGACAATGCCCAGGCAGGCAGTATAATTGCAGGTTCCAAGCTGGATGTGCCTTCAGGCTCCTCGTGTAAAATGAGCTGGCCAACTTTGTCCTGCAGACAAGCACTGTGCACCACCACAGAGTCCAAAGCTATGGTGCACAGGCAGCACAGCAGAGGCCTGACCCTGCTCAAGTTAACTTTGTGTGGATCACTGACTCCTAAAAGTGCAAGTGTTTCTCACTTAGAATCAATGCGCTGGTAGAATAGAATAATACAAAGAGTTGATTTTCAAAAAAGTTGAAATGTATTAAAGGAGCAAATTAGAAATAAAATAAATGTGTATCTTTAGTACATTTTAATAAAAAAACACTTAAATGCATATGTTTTCTCTATAAAACTGAAATAGATTTGGACAGAAAACAGGTACCTAAAGATCATGACCTTGGTGGAGGCAGTTCTATACATGAACAGTAGAAGGACTCCATGTACTTAAGTTTTCACTATTTTTTAATAATAGATATCAAGCTGTCTAAAGGGCCTATTCCTGTAAATGTATTAGCAGTATGCATAGCACTGGCTTCAGCATAAAACACAAAAGATGATTAAACTGAGAAACAAGGAAAGAAGGAAACTAATTCAAGAATACTAGTGCTTTTGTCTTCTCTTTGTATTTTTTTAAGTCTTCAGTCTCAAAAAAAACAATGTGAAGGTGAATTAATTGACTTCACTGTGTGTGTCTAATGCAGACATCTGAGTCTCATGAAGAAAAGATATTTCAGTCCATATTTTCTTCAGCTTTATCCATTGGGTGACACAGGGATTTTTCCTTCTTAATATCCTCTGAATGTTAAAAGTCTTTGCCACAGGCATTCAAAAGTGTACCTAGCATTGTGTTTCTAAGATGGGTAAGAGTTTTCTGATTGTACTTTGAGCTACATGATGCAAGCCAGCTCTTGAAGGAAAGCTGTGTCAGTTACAGCTACGCTGTGCTGGAGCTGAAAATCCTGGTGGGGAGGATAAAATGATGAAGCAGCTTTTGGAGCAAAGCTGACTTGTGCCTGGCTAGTGTGGAGGTGGACAGAATGGTCTTGGGTTTATTTGTGAGTCATTCTCTGATTTTGCAGTGTCTGAAGTATGCTAGCCTTTCTGCCAGCTTGTTTACATAGTCTTTCCCTACCTCTTTGCTTTTTATTCCCTGCTCCTGACCATGCAATCTTACATCTTCATTGTACTAGTCTGGAGCTTTCTGGATCTCAGTTGCCTGTCCGCTTTGTGCTAAAATATCTTTGAGCCCATTACTTTGCCAAATCATCTCACAATTCTTTCTTCCCCTCTGCATCCTATGCTGGGGAGTCTTTCCAGTTTGTTATTTATCAAACACTTTAAGTGTTTAGAGTGGATAACTCAATTGGCAATAGCCCCTTTCTTTTTTCTTTTTGTGGATCACTTAAGTTTCTCTCATCTTAATGAATTTAATTTGCTTACAGATGGCTTTGATAAGGGCACAGGCATAAACACAAAGTGGTGGAAGTATACTGTGAGGTATGAGTAATGGAGATGGAGCAGAATTGTATCTTACCCCTCCCAGGAGCCACAGATCCTCCTGTTTGCTTCACTAGATTTGCTGGAACTATGTATGAAGTAAGTCCTGCTGATGAATGTCTTGAAAATGTTCGTTCAGGGAACAGAGGTGGACAGTGCAGAATGAGATTCACCAATTAAGAACATTTTGGATGCTGGAACTGACCAAGTTGGGGCCAGCTCCTACAATGTTCTGTAAATGCGGTTGGAGGGCATTTCAAGATAAATGCAGGTGACATTTTGTGTAGTGAAACAAACTGAAGTGTAACCTCCATGATTGTAATGCACCTTATCCTTTAAGTAACATGGGCATTTTTGTTGGTGGCCTGCACAGAGACATATTTCTTACAAGCACTAATGCTTTTGAGAAAATTTCAGTGTAAATGCTGTTACTTAGGCGTTTAAATTGGTGTCTTGGTTTTGAATGCTTATGATATCCCAATTTATCTGGTTTTAGCCTCCCTTCAAATATAGCTGTAGAAAATAATTTTTCATAATCTCTTCATATTTTTTGTCAGTACTGGCTCTGGAACTTCTTGTGGCATAGAAGTTGTCATCTATTGTTCTATAACACCAGCAATGACTGAAGCTGTCTCTTTGTCTCCAGAGCCTGACAGATTGATCCATTTAAATTGACACATATATCAGCACGTTTTTCACCCTTACTCTATTAATCTATGCTTCACTTGTCTCAACATCTTGCGAGCTATACTGCTTTCCCAGAATGTCTCAATCAGCTCTGCTGAAATTGTGAACAGACACTGCCATTGATCTTGGGAACTAATACAGTGTGGTGTATTGTCAGACCTTGACAAACAAATTCTTTCCAGATGCCAAAGGGCCCATAGTGTTTAATGGGACCACTCACTGTGTTGTCCCACAGTCCTTGGCCATAACTCTCTCATGTCTCCAACTGTGCATATTTTTCTATGCATCAACTAATGCTCAGCCTGTTTGGAGGTGGTTGAATGTCACTGATGATGTATTGGTTTATGTATAGCTTGCAAGGACTTACAGCCCTTCTTAGCAGTAAGGAGTTTTATAAACATGAAATGCTTTCAGCAGCTGCACATTTCAGTTTGGGTATACATAAGGGTCAAATATTTCCAATGGATCTGTAAATGTAGCCATTTTATTGCAGATATTCTAACTGAAGAAAAGGTGGGGGAAATCTTAGTAACCTAGTTTACAGTTTAGTAAACAAATTACAGAAATAAGCAAGTATTTTGCAATCACATGGTACTTGGTAGATGTAGGAAGGAAATTAAATTTTTACTATTTCTCCAATACAATTTTCATGTAAGTTTCAAAGAATAAATAATCATGTCATTAAAATAGTGACATTGTTATTATCAAAGTAAACATTTTTTTTCTTTCTGACTAAGGCTTATTCTGAAAGGACTAATGTAAAAGAAATAATAACAACTTAAGAGAGACGCTACCAAAGTCTGAAGTAAAACACACAGGAAAAATAGGCAAGTTTAGAAATAGATGTGACAAAAATGAATTGTTTCATGTCTGTTTACCCGTGTACTAGAGTCAGAATATATTTTTGAAGTGCATTATAATCTGAAAATGTTTAACTGCTCCAGCATGTGTGGAATTAAAGACATTAATCTCTGTGTCTTTTTGCAGGACAAAATAAGACAATGTCTTATTTACATTCACTAAGTAATTATGTTTTCATTATTTAGTGGTCGTAAAGTTTTCTGATTCTGGGCTGTGTAGAAGACCTGCAAAAATTACAAGGATTCTTAGTAGGATTTGCCAGTGTCAATGTGGATTGACTATTATCACAGAAAATTTGTAAGAACCTATACTGAAAAGCAGAATTTAGAAAAATGCACCCTGACCACGTATATTTAGTTGAGCATCTTGATAAATAATATTTCTCAATGAAATGAGAAATATTATTGTCACTGATAAATATATCTCATTACATCTGGCTGTCAAATCAGAGATCTCTTTTGGTTTTGAACACCCATCTTACTGTAAAACAGGTATAAAGTAGGCACATATATAGAGGGTCATATTCTGAAATATTTTTGAAGGGCTTGAATATTTGTTACCATCATTAGCAATGAAAAACTATTTGGCATCTTTCACTGTTTGGTTACCTGGTAGGGTTGGTGCTCTCTCAGTTTAGCAGACACCATGACTCAAAATATTGGTAAAAAAGGATTGTCCAACAGGAGGAGCAGCTGCCTTGCTGTGCTTGCTGTATTTCAGCAGTGAGCTATTTGAATATTGCTTAAAGGCTCACTGAGCTACAAAAACTGGTTCTGACCATCCAAATACCATGAAAGAATAATGCTATAACCCCTTTTCATGGTTTGATGCTGGCCAAATGCCAGGCACCCATGAAAGCCACTCACCTTCCCCTGCCACAGCTGGGCAGAGGAGAGGGGTTCATGAGCTGAGATAAGAGCCAGGAGAAACCACTCCAAGGGCAAAACAAAAAGGCTCAGCTTAGAGGTACAAAGTGAACAGACACTGTCACTTTATCAGTGACAAAAAGGGAGGAGAATAATGAGAAGTAAAATAAGCCCTTGAAAGACTTTTTCTTCCCCCAACCCCTCCCTCCTTCCCATGGACAGTGCAGGGAGACAGGGCATGGGGCTTTGGTCAGTTCATCACCTGGGGTTTTCTTCTGCTACACAGGGAGAGGAGTCCTTCCCCTATGAGACTGTGGGGTTCCACCCACTGAAGACAGCTCTCTGTGAACTTCTCCAGCATGGCTCCAATCTCACGAGCAGCTGTCCTGCTAAAACTGCTGCAACATGAGCCACTCCCAAGGGCAAACAGTTCTTCCAAAACTGCTGCAATGTGAGTCTCTCTTTCCAAAGGGCGCAGTCCTCCAAGGACAGGCTGATCCAGCTTGGAAGCAGGGCCTCTCTCTCCACTGGGTCTCCCACAGGATCACAGCCTCCTCCAGGCATCCACCCATTCCAGCGTGGGCAGCTCCCTCACAGGCTGTGGGTGGATCTCTGCATCCCCCATGGATCCCCACTGGCTGCAGGGGCACAGCTGCTTCACCATGGTCTCACCACAGCCGGCAGAGGAATCTCAGCTCTGGTGCCTGGAGCACCTCCTCCCCTCCTTCTCCACTGACCTTGGTGTCTCCATGTTTTTTCCCCTCACATGTTCTCACCTCTTCCTCTTCTCTGACCGGAAAAAAATGTGTCCCACTTTGTTTTGATTTTCTTAAATTTGTTATCACAGAGGTGTTACCACCATCTCTAACTGGCCCAGCTTTGGCCAGCAGCATGTCCATCTTCAGAGCCATCAGGGATTGGCTCTACCAGACATGGTGGAGGCTTCCAGAATCTTCTCACAAAGCCATCTCTGTGGCCCCTCCACTACCAAAAACCAGGCCATGCAAAACCAATACACCTATATTATAGGAAACAGGTGGAGAGATTCTTCTGCTCAGCAGTGTTTTAAAACAAATTGAAAAGATATTTTATTCTGTAGGTTTATTTCAAAATTATTTTTTTAAAAAGAAAAAAAAGAGAAATTTACATAGATATTGTGCTGTGTAATTACTTTGGTGTTCCTGCATGTACATGCAGTACATATATTATGTCCCTTCCTTCACCTTACTTCTTTCCTGAACCAGATTTTTATTACCCATGCAGTGTTCCCACTGCTACTTTGTTACTCTGGTTCCCTTGTGACTTTTAGAACAAATTTTCTCTTTCCTCTCTGACAGGATGCTGCCCTGTTTCACTTTCTGCCAGCGAAAGTATCTTGCACTGTCACAGTCTAACTGTGCATGACATTCTCAAGGTTTGAATCCGTCACTTAAATCTCAGTAGACTATGCTACTAATTTTAAAACTTGCTGCTTTTTCTTTAGGCAAAGAAATGTTCAAGTAGCTCTTTTTAAAGGTAGATTGTCACTGCACACAGTGGTAGATGTAATATTAGTAATTATCCTTTAGGAATTAGTCCAGTAAAACAGGAAAAAATCTCTACTTCTGTCTGCCCTCCCTGGAGGCTTTAAATATGCAGAAAACTGTCTTCATGTTCCTTTTCTGAAGATTTAGTGACTAAGTTTAATTAATCTTTGAATATGGAAATGAAATGAACTCTGAGCCCTCTCAATTCAAACTTCTGTGCCTGGTAGTAGCATACTAGCAGGAAATCAGACACTGTATTGTTTTTAGGCAATTGTTGAGCACGCAAACTCATCTGTGAAAGAAAGTTTATTTCTCAAGAATGTGAGGCTTAGAAAAATTGTAATTCATATAATTGCTCCCTATATATTTTAATTCTCTTGGGCTGATTTCAATGGAATTTGATGGAAGAATAGCTGTACCAATTAATTGAGCTCCTCTAGGTCTTTTAGCAGAGGGAAGGAAAAGGAAAGAAATAAGTGCCACCAGTGTAAGTCTAACATGTAACAACAACACAACTGGCTAAAACCCAACATCATAGAACTATTGTCAGATACTGGTGTGGAATCCAGGGGTTGGCTGCTGCTTGCCTATACTAGATGGGCATTTTGAGTGACAGAGGTGTCATTGAGAGTAGTTCATCAGGGTCTGGAAGTCACAGGGTAACTCAAAGAAGAACCTGGAAATATTACACATATATGAATATTAAGTCAGATTTCCCCAGGCTTTATTTCTTTCTGCACTCAGTGGACCAGCAATATGTGATACAAATTTGCAGAGAAGCTACTTGATTAAAAAAAAAAAAAAAAAAAGTTTGGGCTTTTTTTGTTGTTGTTCTTGTTGTTTGTTTGTCTGTTGAGTTGTTTTGGGTTTTTTGCTTTGCTTGGTTTGGGGTTTTTTTGTGATTTGGTTGAATGATTGGTTGGTTGATTGGTGGTTATTTTTAGCTTATTTGGGGCCTTTTGGGTGGTTTTTTGGTAAGAACATGTGGGTTTGTTTTGTTGTTGTTTTTTTTTTTTAACAGATTAACTTTTGGCCATAATTAGCAGAAAATGAGACAAGGCATTTATGAACTGACACCTAAGAACTGGTTGGGAATGAGTCTGCTCTGTATACCTTCTTCCCCTGAAGTAAGTTTTTAGAATACTGTTAGGTGAAAGGGAAATCTATTATTTGAAAGTGCAGTAAGTTATTGAACAACAAATTTCTCTCACCAGAAGAATTAATATTTATGTTCATGCTGAACAGAATTATATTTAAAACTTTTACTGTGTTTTCATTTCCTGTTTTTCAGGAGGTGAGGAAGAAATTACATTGTCCAGAAGACTGAAGACTTGTTTTCCTTATTCTCTTTAGATTTGGCATATATTTTTAGCCAATTTCCTTAATCACTCTGGAAAGCAACTAAGTCTGAATTTATCCACCCTACATGCCTGACTGGCAGTCTCATGTGACTATAGCGTGAACTGGAATCTTGTTCACTAAATCACAATTCTGCCACACTTACTTACAGTTTCTGTGCAAGTAGCTAGACTGAAATGAAGCATGACTTCTCTTAATCGAAAAGAACTCTAGATCTAAATAATTTATTATCATGTTTAAGTGCAAGTAACAATGAGGACTTTTCATGCATGTGTTTTCAAATCATGTTTTTGAGGAAAACAGATAAGTGTTCCTGCTGTTGTAGGAATTAGACATAGTTCTGTAAGCCAGGGTTGTATTAATGGGGCAGAAATTTGGCAGAAGGTAAAGCTCCTTTCATTTCAGCTTCTCCTCAGAAATCAGAGGTGCTGGTTGCATCTGGACTTAGTTTCTGATTTCACCTCATTTGCATTCTTAGGGATGTGAAAGTTAATATGTTATTGGGGCTTAATGAGAGTCGTGGTGATTTTGGTGAAAATTTATAGTTGATACAAATGTAAAATAAACACTTTTTCCTCTTCCACCTACCAATGTGAACTTAAAGGCTGTCTGACCTTCACCAGAGAGTCTTTGGGCTCATCTCCCTGAAGAACCAAATTCAGAGCAAGGCTTGTTGTGCATGGCAAAGGAGGAGAGAGCCTGATGGGTCACCATTGGGTTGTAAGGCCTCTGCTTCACCTCAGACACCTTTCAGGTGTCAGCCTTGCTCCAGCAGGTGCAAGATCAGCAAGAAGCCCAGCTCATACTTTGTTCAACCAGCCTCAACAATTCTCCACCAATCAAATGCAACTCTAGTAAGTCTGAAAATTTATCACAGCTATAAACACTTTGCTGATATTTTTCTATGGAAACTGATAAGCATCATTAAGAAGTTAATTTCTTTTAGAAGGGGGAAGAAAATAGATTTATTTCTCCTAACTGACATGAAACACTAGCTTAATACAAAAGGCCTAGACCTAATATAAGCTTTTGGTTGGTTTCTTTATTTAATAGCACAGAATCACAGAACCACAGGATGGGTCAGGCTGGAAGGGACCACAATGGGTCATCTGGTCCAACCTCCCTGGTCAAGCACAGTCATCCTAGAGTACATGGCAAGGACTGTGTCCAGATTTTCTTGAATATCTCCAGTGAGGGACACTCCAGAACTTCTCTTGGTAATCTGCTATAATGGATGGACATAACAAAGAGTTGTAGAATATAGGTTACATGTAAAATATTTTTAAAGTATTCTATTCTCTAGTTAATGTTACTGCATATAATATTTTTGCTGTGATTTGCTCTAAATGAATTTAAATGCTTGGGTGCCTGATGTATTGCTGGATAGCTAACCTGCTATGATCTTATAAAAAAAGTCATTAAGCATTGCAGTGAATTATGTCTGAGTAACCCATCAAATCTTAAATTATTGATGCTTTCTATCAGGTTCTGAAAAATACGTTGCTAATTCTGATGTCTGCATGAATAGAAACCCAGATGAGATGAGTAGGAGGGCTGGGCAGAAGCACAGTTTGAATTGCTTGTTTCTTCAATTCATTGAAAGGGGCAAGACAAGGGGCCAGAAAGATTGGGGTGTATCTCCTGAAAAGCTAAAGGGAATATTCTTTAACTATTGTTTTCAGAGTAATAAGAAAATGGTTCAAGCTCGTCAGCACTTAATCTAGGTGAGATAATATGGGTGAATAGGAGAAAAGCACACAATGCTAATACAACCAAGCTCTGCCACAGAAGAAATAGAAATTTATCTGTTCTTATTAATACACAACTTCTATAAAATAACAAGTCATGTACTGCCATACTAGTACAGTTCTACACTCCACTGATTTTGTGTGAAAAGAAGCCAAATACTTACTATGCAGTTTTTCAATAGACTATGGAAATGTGTATTCCAAAATGAGTACTAAGAAGGCTGGAAGTTTCTCCTACAGAAAATAGTCAGCAGTAGTGTTAATGTTGCTTAAAAAATTAAAACCAGTAGCTCTGTAATGAATAAAAAGTAACTTCACCTTTTAAAATCAGATTAAAAACCTGAACTGTACTAGATAAGTAATAAGAATTTGTAAAATGGAACTAATCTTCTCTAAGTAATTCTGAGAAATATATTGCATTAAAGACTTTGAGGTAATTTCTTATACTCTGCCTCTAATCACAGGAACATGATAATATTTCATGTTTTACCCTAGACTAGTATCATTTGCTGATTATCTGAAAAAAAATGCTCTAATTTAGAGAATTACTTAAGTGTATTCCTAGGCTTCTGGTTCTTAATATAAACTAGGAATTTAGACTTTGAGCCATCAAGTGTGCCGTGTAATAATTAGACAACATGCTCAGAATTATTGCTTTGTAGACGCCTTATTTTATTTAAGTAAGAGAATTGTTGCTTTGTAGATGCCTTATTTTGTCTAAATAAGGTGGAATAAACATTTGGCATCAAAATCTTTGCGGTGGTTTTGCATGGGAGGCATTCACGGAAGTGATGCAAAGCTTTTTGACACACTTCTGTGAAAAACACATGTTAAAGACAACAGAAACTCGGGAACTCTCTTTTTCTTTTCTGTTTGGCAAAGAGGCATCAGGGGCCCAACTGGGCAGCCCCTGCTGCAAGAACCCACAGGCCCACCATCAGCTGCCAGGCAGGGAGAGGGAGGCTGTGGGGCCGAGGCTGGGCCAGGCCACGATTCTACCTCTGTGGAGGCTCTCCTGCATTCACTGGGCATGGGGAAGGAGAAGCCACCTTCCCACCCCTTCCCCCTGGCATGCTGCTGCTAAGTTCTGGCTTGGCTGTTGAGATCCCCACCACTCTTCCTCCCAAGTGCAGTTCCTGCTGTAAGCTGCTGAGCCTGCATGGGCTCAGGTGACCATCTGTAGGCTCCGGGCGAGATATTAACTCTTTTAATGCTTCAGTTTTCTCGCGAGTGAGAGAAAAGAACAAACTGTAAGCATGTAAAGAAGCAACATGAAGACATTGAAGTTAGTGAAAAAGGAGTCAGGTCTCAGATGGGAGGGATGAGGAGATGTTTTGATCTTGAGGCTGAAATCCTCTTGCAAAGCTATAAAGACTTTTCCCTATAATGCATGAAGGTATGGGGAGATGAAAATGTTTAAATTGTAGCGATTGAGCAAAGGCTTCTATGCTAAAGTAAGCAGATGTTAAAGTAGCTGTGATTTTATGAGAAGTTTGAACAGGGAAGGAGAGAAGAGTGATGAAGACCTTGTACCCCTAGGAAGAAGATGATTTCAGAGATAGATAATGAGAACTTTTTCTTTGAACAGCTCATTTTTAAAACAATACCCCCATAAGTTGACATGGCTCATAAACATAGGTGCGGGAAAAGCTTGTAGAAAATGGGAGGAACTTCACAATTGCAGATTTCTCTAGACAGCTGCTATTCCTGAGAGCGCCACAAGAGAACTGTTTTCTTGTGAAGTAGTCTCCATAGCATTAACTAGAGGGGCTTCTCTCCCTAAGCGAACTGAAGGAAGACTATTTTAGAGGTGGTAAACTGACTGAAACTTTAAGTTTGTTTCTTTACATTGTCAGTGGGAAAGAAAAGTTTGCAGAGAGAGAAGAAGTGTCCTGAAGTTTTTGTCCTGATTCTTATTACTGTGTCTTTTAGTTACTGCTAATAATTTTTTCTTTATATTCTTTTAAAGTTTTGAGCCTGCTTTGCCTTTCTCCTAGCCCTACCTCACAGGAAATGAGTAAGTACATTCTAGTGAGTGCACTAGTAATTGGCCAAGACGAAACCATTAGTACATTACACCCACCACACTCATTAGTACATTAGCCAGAAAATCTCAAATTAGCAAACCAGAGCCATTACAATCTTTAAACAAGACAAGCCTTCAGGGACGATATGACCCTTCAAGATTCAATAAAACATTAATTGCTGCATCTGTACTTACATCTGTAAGTAGTTTTGGCCGTAAGAATCTTTTCTTTGTAAAACTTTTGTTACAGAAATGTTTTATGTTTTCATAGTGACAGAAAAGAAATTTCTCTTGTTATTTTTTTTCTGTTGCCCTTCAAATATTCCAAGAACACTTGATTGATCTTTTTTTGTAATAATTTGAACTTTTTGTCTGTATCACATGCAGTATACATATAACTTGAATTTATTTCTGATGATATCAAGATGGCTGTCATTAGTGTAAGTGGCTTCATCTCCTCCTTTTCTGTGTGGAGCTCAGATCAAAATTGTGCAGGCCAGCAGTTACTGGGTAGGAATATGCAAGGAACTTGAGGAGAAAGAGCACTGGGGGAAAGATGAGAGAATGGGAAATATTATATATGGTTGATAGATGGATGAAGCAATTTAGTTCTGTGAGAGAGTGGTTCAGAGGTAGTTGGAAGACTAAAAAATAAGAGAATGTGTGGATAAATATTTCATATACTTACAAGGAAGAGCAGCAAGGTGTAATACTTTTACCGTGGTGGTAAAGGAGCAAGAGAGAGGCAAGCCTCTCTCTTAAATGAATGTGTGTTACATTCATTGAAAGTGACATTTTAAAATGCAACTTGATGAATTGCAAACCAAAGATTATCATTACATGAGTTAGAAAATATTTCAAAAGAACATAATACATTTTGAAGCAAACTGCATACTATTGAACCAGTCACAATAAAGGTAGCATAGTGATTGTTGGCGGAGAATAGCTTATTTTAAAAAATTAAAAAAAAAAAGAGAGAGAGATCAGAGATCAGTGGATCCCCACAGTATGTGTTTTACTTTTCAAGCTAACCATGTGGAAAATCTCACCTACCAATAAAAATGGTTTAAATTAGTTTGTAATGTGTATGCAGCAAATTGCAAGCTCATTTGATTTAAATGATAGATGTAAAAATCTGATGCTCATCTACCACTTTTATGCAAATCTAATCCTTAGTTCTCAGCAGTCTTTAATATCTTTTGTCTACTGTGTATAACAAGCAGTGAAGTGAGGACTTGAACGAAGAGGACTTCTAAAAAGTAATTGGAAATATGTGGTTTGTTCATTAGTCATTTTCATTTCTAGAGAAAAAAAAAAAAAGAGATGTCAGAAGGATTTAGTTCTCTGAAATACATTTAATTCTTATTTCCAGTAAAAAAAATTTTGGAAGATTTGTATGTGATGTATGAGAAACATTGTTTAGAAACCAAAACTGTTTATTTGTATGGATAGTTCAAAAACATTCATGAAATACTGAGTGTATTTTAAATTTTCCTCCTTCTTTCATTTAAAATTTTATATTTTGAAGGGACTTACTAATCCTTCCTCCCTCCCTTGTCTCCTTCCTTTCAGTTTTGGAACTTTAAGAATTGCTTGGATCACACATTTTTTTTCCTCCATACCTTTGCTCCAGGATGTGATGGTTATGGAAACACACCAATTACCATGAAACACTTGACAAAGTCACTAGAATTGACAGCACTGATGCTGGGTAGCATAATGGAAATGACAGTCATTGACATAGTACTGGAGGGTTTGTGTACATTACAATAAAATGTTATATTGGGAGATATTGTCAAGTGCTTCCACAACAACATTTGTGCTTTTTTCATTTTTATTGTGTTTGAATAGCCTCTCTGGTGTCTGCCAGTACTGTGTTCTGATAGAAAATATGTGTAGTGACTGAAATGGGAAAGTCTCAATAGAGCAGCGCCGCTTCTTTAACCACGGGTAGTAGCATAAAAAAAGTCTGAATACACAACTTGATAAAATTTTCTGTTCTGTCTTTTCTATGAGCTGAGGGATCAAAGCTATCATAAGACTTAGAATAATTAACTTAAATAAGTTGTGACTATTTAAAGAAAAGAACACATGCATTGCTACTGAATATTAATGTTACTATGGGTAACTGGTCAAGAAAGGAAAGAAATTCACATGTTTGCCAATAATGTCATTACTGAAAAATAATTTTTATTTTTCACCAATTTACTGTGCAATTCCATGCTGAGGCTGATGGTACATCAGAGCAACACTACACAGTTTTTTTAATAACTTTTGATGCAGTGCAATCTGCAAAAAATTTTCAGGATTGAAAACATTCCTTCAGGGCAAATGGCTTAGAATCATTGACTTTGAATGAAGATAATCTGCAAAAGATTGACTGCATCATTTGTACTCAGTTGTGCTATTGATTTTGAACAGACCATGCTTTCTTTTTCTACTACATGAGTTAGCAGTGTTTGACTGACCTTGCTCAAACATGCTAGTGTTGTGAGAACATTTCTGTC
>WBNP01003360.1:218317-251656 GCA_013401095.1 Passerina amoena
TTCTTTTTCTTTTTCTTTTTCTTTTTCTTTTTCTTTTTTCTTTTTTCTTTTTTCTTTTTCTTTTTTCCCTGAATGCTCAGTGATATTATAGTTCTATGACTTCTATTTAAACAGGGTTTTAAAATCAAAGGTGAACTAGTACCACATCTTTCCAGCTAGTTACATTAATGCTTGTGAAGGTAAAAATCAGGGTTATGCAATAGCTCCCCCCCCGCCCCCACCCCATTTTGAAGTCTATAATAATAGAATTATAGAACAGTTTGGGTTGACACAGACCTTTAGAGGTCATTCAGTCCAACCTCCCCCTTGTAAAGAGAAGGGACATCTTCAACTCAGCCAGGGTGCTAAGAGTCTTATCCAATCTGATTTTGAGTGTTTCTAGGGATGGTACAACTACCACCACTCAGGGCACCTCTTCCACTGTTTCACCACCTTCATCTTTCATCTTTATATTTAGTCTGAATCTACTCTCTTTTAGACTAAGCCCATTACACCTCGTCTAATCTCATAAAGACCTGCTAAAAGGCTATCATTTGCTTGACAAAGAAGTAGCTTAGTGTAGTGAGAGCTTTGCTTTCTGTAACATGTAGCTGGTTTTTAAGCAGAGGATGTTGTCATGGGCAATGGAGCAGAAAAATGGGCTCCTTTTCTTTATTTTTCCCTTCCTCCTCACTTTTAATTAAAAAATCAGAAAAAAGGAATTTTAGCAGTTGCATTTAGCACTCATTAACCTCTGTTAAGGAGGGTGCTTTCATGCACCTAATGGGCACTGCAATTTTGCGAAGTCAATAACTCCTGAAATGTAAGGTCATTTGAGTTAAAACTTATAAACGTAAATGTGAGGCTTTAACAACAGTGCATAAAACACTAGTGGATCACACACTGTATCAAGCATTGCAATGCCAACATAATCCACTGCCATAAAGGCAAAATATTGCTGCAGGAGCACAGAAGCTCCACTGTTTCAGGTGGTACTGTATACCTGACGTGTCAAAACAACAGTAGCAAAGTATCAGATCAAGAGAAATACAAAATGTCAAGACAAAACTGAAATTCAGAAAGGGAGGAAAAAGCACTGTTTTTGAAATTTAACAATGACAGACAGTATAATTCAGAGTTAAAAGAAATGTCAAGCAAGACTGTGAAGCTACAGTTTGGAAAGAAATCTGACCCACAAGAGCCTCTGGTGTTAATTTGTAAAAAGATCTTCATCATAGCCTGTTTAACTGTTTACAGCATGAAAAATGGGCATGTCTGTACACTGAAACTCATCATACTTTGTCTTTTCTCATGTAAACTTCTTAAAAGTCCGAGGAAAATAGGCTGAGTTTTTTGTCTGTGAGAAGAAGTTTGGTTGACAGAATAATACAAATATGCTTGTAAGAGCCTTGGCTCACTCTCACTTAGTAATGACATATCTTTTAAATTTTAAATATTTTTAATATTTTTTCTTATTTAAATAAATCCTGGAAATTAATTTGACTAAGTTAATGTCTCTCTTTTTAAACAATTTTAAAGGAATGGACACAGAGTATGCTTGGAGGTAGTACTGCAGGATGCATGCATT
Organism: Passerina amoena; assembly: GCA_013401095.1. Classification (NCBI taxonomy): domain Eukaryota; kingdom Metazoa; phylum Chordata; class Aves; order Passeriformes; family Cardinalidae; genus Passerina; species Passerina amoena. The sequence continues at coordinate 219,885 of WBNP01003360.1, forward strand.
GGAATTGTGAGTTTGTGAAAAATCTGTTTGGAATTATTTTGCAAATGTTGGCAGGATATGTGAAGTAGTTCTTCCACACTGCTAAGAAATTTTAAAGCCTTGGATGGTATACTGAGTTGGTTTATATTCTGGACTTTGAGGAAGGTATGAATAACGGAAGATCAAAGAGAATAATCAGTATTCTTGAAAATATGGCATCATTAAAAAATACTAAATAAAATGGGACTAGGTAGAGAAGCCCGGGCATGGAGGATGAGAGAGGAAAGGAGGGCACCATTAAGAATTGGTAGTTGATTTAGTTTTTGGAGGCATCTAAAACTGCCAGCCGCAGGAGGAGAAAGAACCTACAAGAGGTCATCCATACCCATGTACAAGGACTAGTGAAATTAACACCATCAAGGAAGGTTCACATGAGAGACAAACAAACCAAATTTTCTAATGGCAATGACACAGATATACTGACACTTAACACTTTGGAGGTTTTACAACATTCATCCCTGAAAACCATTTTCTTTGAGACAGGTCAATATTCATTAGAAGTAATGTTGATTAGAAGATGGTCCTTTGTAAGAAGGAAGAAAGGATAAGACATGGTTAGAATTTGAGAGCTGTGAATGTAAGAATAATGTTACAGGGAGGAAAAAAGGCTTTGTGACTGCCTAAAGTGTGTATTTCCTGGACTGCTGACAGCTGAGAAGAAAACAATCAAATAAAACTCTGTATTGGGGGACTTTTTCTAATGGCGTTTTTCAAAAGTAATAATGAAAACATTGAAAACTATGGTTTGTAAAAGGTATACTGGTGGTCTGTATTCAGATTCTCCAGGCTTCCTTGCTAAAAAAAGGTTATGGCTGGATGAATTTTCATAAAAGGTGGGGCATATAATTACCTTTATGCAGTGCGTCAAAGAAGTCCATCCCTTCCTTTCAAGAGGTTTTTATTGAATTGCAGCATACACACATGGGACTAAAAACCATTAATATTTCATTGTTTTGGTGTTGTTTTTTGATTGGTTTGTGTTTTTCTGGGTTTCGGTTTTTTGGTTTGCATTTTTTTTATTGGTTAGGTCTGTTTCCTTTTTTTTAAGGCAAAACTGACAGATAATGGGTGCATAGAAAACTTTATTAAAGCTAACGTTTTTACATGAATTTATATTGAAGGCTATTTCATATACCAGCATGTCCATACAATTCTGTAGATTTGAAACCATAGTTTTTTATTTTTCTGTAGGATTATTATATGTAAAATATAAATAACAACTTTATTAATTAAATTTAGCATAATATTTTGAAGAATGGTATTGTGGCTTTTGTTTCTGTTCTTCATTAAAGAAAACATACCCAGGATGAGTAAAGATAGGGCTTGGAGCATAGTTCTTTCAAAAGGATTGGTCTGAGTTGTTTGAGACTTTTTGTAAACGAGCCGGTTGAAATATGCAGCAGCTTGGACTTAAGATGTGAAAGTGGCAAATCTAATTACAAGCTGATTCAAAAGAATGTCAGTGAAGGAAAATGGCACTACTATTTACATAATTTACAGCTTTTAGGGTTCTTTTATCATTTTTATACCTTATTATGGAGAACAGGAATAAGATGATGTTCTTTGAAATGAAATTCCATTTATGTTTTTCATGCAATGTTTTTATAAATTATCTGAATCATTCTAGCTCCTGATTTTACCCTCCTGTGATGCATTCCACATAAGGCTTCTCACCACTTTGTCACACATTACTGGCTAAAGAGGTCCATAAATATCTGTGATATTTTTTAATGTCTGCAGATAAACTGTTGGGTAAATTTATGTTTGTTTGCTGTAGGTATGACAATACTTTCACTGGCTTCACTAAGCATATATTAAATGAAGATTTTATTCAGCCTATGAACACCAATTTTGATGTGGATGCTTATGCACTTGATAAGATTGTAAAAAATATCTTAGTGAGCTGCTTAAAGCTTTTTAATGTCTTACCTAATTGCTGGAAATAGCTTCTCCCTTTGATGTAGGGAGGAGAAAGCAGTGAACTTAATATGCACTTCCTTCTTTTGACAAAGAGCAGCCTAGATGTAGTCAAGCAGAGCTATTGCAAAAGGTCTCAAGTGTGGTCCTACCAACTCACAAGAGAAAAAAAAAACCAAATTATAAAATTTCCTCCTGCTTCCCAAGACTCATTTGAATACTTCTACTCCTAACTTCCGAGTCTCAGTTTCCCTTTGTTTCACCATGCATTGCAGTCATTCTTTCCCAGTGCCTTCAGCCCAGTGACAGCCTGGGTCATGAGTGTAATACTATCTGCCATTCCCAGATATCTTGCTTTGCTCTTCCAGTCCTTGCTGCTGCTTCATTTCCCTCTGCTCTGCAATGGTCTGTAGTCCTTCCCAGTGTCCTGGCCATTCCAAAATCCACCTGCAGGCCTGGTGTGGGTCACCTATGAGCTGCATCTCCTTTGTCATGGAATGCCTTCTTCCACAAGCGTGTCTCCAGCCATGTCCTCAACAATGTCCTCTTTCATGCATTATGTTTTCTCTTCCACACCTCCTGTACTTTTCCCGACCCCCAAATGCTGCTCTCTCTCAAACATGTCTGAACAGAGGTGTCAATATACCACAGGTTTGGATGGAATTGGGCTGCCCACAGCAGTGCCCGAGCCAGCTGGAATGGGCTGAGACTGACTAAAGGCAGCTCCCGGCCCTGCTGATATGTGCTGCCGGTTATGCCCAGCACATTCCCTCAAGAAAAACATATTTATGGTGTCTTTGAACATACATCCATTATAAACTGTACTTTTCACATCATCATCATCATCATCAGATTAATACACATGCATTATTAATCCTGTTCTTCATTCAGGGATTTCTCACTGCAACCCTGCGCACATTGACTCAGATAAAGTGGCAGAGTGTTCACCAGCCTCACCCTGGGAACCAAGCTACAGGCACTCACACCATACACATCCATCAACATGGAGTCATTAAACATTTTAAACATTTCCCCTGCAAAAGGTGTAATTGAAAGCAATGATGAGGTACTTCTTTCCCTCTCTCATGGCCCTGGGGTGCTAATGGACCTTAAAGTCCTGACCAGTCCTTACCTGAGGCCTCCCAGCAACCTACCCTGCCTTTGGGCCAGAGTCCCATTTAAGCTCAGCTGGAGGGTGGATCTGTTTCCATCTCATCCACAGCCACACTTATGGCCAGCCAGGGATGCCACTAATTGGGGCCCTGACCTGTGTGCTGGCTTCCCAAGGTGGCTTCAGACCTGTCTCATTACACAGACTTGTTGAGTGATCACTGAGCTGTGAGTGATTCCAGTTGTCCTCACCAGACCTGGTCCTGAATGTGCTCCTGAGACTGACTTCTGACCACATTGCTATGAAATGGAGTGGCCATCTAGGCTCTTGATTGAACCTGGCCACCCCCTCTGTTTCTGCACTGCCTGCCTTGTCCAGGTACCATGGGCTGGGGCCCTGCCCTGCTGGCTCTATTATCACCCTCAGCTCCTGGCTTCTGAATGTCTTGTATCATTCCATGGGTATTGCACTGTCTGACTGCTTGTGCTGCGGCTTTCTGAAAAAAGTCCTAGTTGCATTTTCTGGCTCAGTAAAAAGCCAGAATGCCCAACAGTCTCCTGGGCCCATCTGGCTAAAAATAACTTTCCTTTTTGCTCCCATCCCAAGTCAGGCTAACTTATCAGCCTTACCAGTGTGCCTCTCTTCTCGAGTTCCTTTGTGTTTGTGATTCATACATTAAATTGCTTATTAAAATACATCTCTTCCGAGCAGCCATTATATTATTTTAATATTTCTACTGCCTATTACCACAATTCCAATCTTTGAGCCATTTTCATACTGTATTAACTAACATCCAGAAGTCAATATAGATGTGGTCAGGGCAACTGATGCTCCTGAGCATCTTTAAAGGATATTTTCAGTGTCATTGCTTCTACAAATCAGAGTGTTTAGGCCTTTTTCAGGTATCAGCTCCCCATCTGGAGGGATTCAAAGCCATATCTTGTCATCTTGGTTTTGTTTTACAGGTTCTGTCAGTAGGCAAACTTCATTTATTTTCAGAATTCAATTCATTGCCTGTTGAGGTTTCAATAACCCAGGGAGCCTAGTCTTCCTCATATTGTCAATCTGTTGGGCACTGATTGATACAATGACCTGGTCTGCAGCTACAACCAACACATGTTCCTGCCCATCTTGTTAGTACATGCCCAAGGCCTGTGTTTCTTGAGTGGGCCTTCTTAATTTGGAGTACTAATAATAAATCCACCACTGAAGAAACTACTGATTAGCTAGCATGTTTTATTTAGTACTTTGGTGTTGATCCTCTAATCAGTACATCCCCAGCATGGCAGAGGGGTTCTGCAGGGGTTCTGCCATAAAGTTCGGTAGATGACGCCCTTTTGGCTCCAGACCAGACAGTTTCAGGTGAGTTATCATAGGCCATACAGCTAATCTTGCACTGTTCTCCCTCCACTCTGGCAGGTATATATCTCCTTGATCAAAAGGATGTCTTCAGGGGTTATCTGTGACACCAGAGGAGTGTTAGTGATGCCCAGGCATCAGCGATTTTAGGTCCTGACATCCTGAAATCACCAACCCCAGGGTCTCTCACTGTCCTGTAAAAACACTGCAGCAGCCCAAGCAGCTTCAGTCTACTATCACCTTATTTCTCATTCCTTCCATAGGTATATTTCATCCTTGCAGAATGAAATATAACCTGTTGGCTTATTTTTCCAGCCTGTCTTGGTCACTCTGTGCAATATACCTTTTTTAAGCATGTGCCTCTTCCTCCACATACATATCAATTGCAAATGTGTACCCCATGGCCTCTTCCCAGGGCAGACCTCTGTGGCACTCCACCTCTTGCTGATCTCTGGATACAGTACAAGCCATTAACCACTATCCTCTGAACCTGATCATCCCAACTACATTTTTATTGATCATGTTGTCCACATATCCAGGTTATAATATTCCTCCTTGTGTCCACTGTCCTGAAATCACCTGCTACATTTAGCTACAGACCCACACTTTCCTTGTTCAGCCTTTGAACACTGGTGAAGTGGTTGTTGCTGTTCCTGTCCTCAATTTCTCCTTTTTTAGTGAGGGATAAAATTTTATGTGGAAATTTGGTTCAATGAATGACATTTGTCTGAGACATAGAAATACATGAAATGAAAGGATATGTTATAGTTAGAGTCATTGAGAAAAGCTATTCAACAATAACAGTATGATTGTTCCTATAACTGCATTCATAATGAGAAATACATCTGTTGTCATCATTTAAGTGCTACAAGCAATAAATTTTCCTCTCCTAAAACTTTATAGGAGCAATTACACTTTTTAATGAACACATTAGTATTACATGGGGGAGAAAAAGCAGGTTGTGTGCTGTATTTCACATTGTTAGATAGCTGTTGCAACTATATTCCTTTTTATTCAAAATTTTCTGGAGACAAAAGTGATTGAGAAAAGGTTTTCTGTAGACTTAATTTTTTATATCAGCTTCAAATGCTGAGTGAATACATTGAATTCAATAAATACATTGAAAATTCAGGTTATGACAAATAAGACTTCTTGACAAAATCTGACATTTCAACTTATTTTTCATTTGTGTTTATTTCTTTCAACATTATTGGGTTGATAGTACTTTTTCCTCACTCTTCTTTCTTAATGTCTTTTTCTTCCTCTCCCACCCCATTTTGTCTGAGCTTAGGATTTAAAGCCTTAGGATGGGATTTCTTGTCATTTTTAAAGGAAAATAAATATTTTTAAATTCTTCTCCCACTCCTTTACTTTTTCTTTTTCTTTTTTTTTTTTCCTTTTTCATCCATTGTTCTCCAATCTGTTGCTATATTACTTTATTTTTAATTCATATATTAACTGGTAACATTTTACTCATCCTAAGAATTGCCCTACTGGTCAGTATTTGAAGCATTTACATGTCATGTAATTATAGAAAATGGAAGTGCTTAATGAGTGAAGGCTTTGTGTTCCATCCTTTAACAAACATTTAAGACTTCCTAAATATACTTTTTAGGTAGTATACTTGTATATTGGCTATGCTAGGAGAGGCTACTTTTTAAACAAATACTGTTTTGGCTTTGGAAACAGGAGTAAAAAATTCAGTTCTTATTGAAAATTCCCTAGAATTTTGGGCACTAATTTATCATTTTATAAGATATCCTTCAAAGTTGTCTGTGTTTCTGAGGAAGTTACTAAAATACTTCAGCCATTAATGGCAGTATCAATAAATATTTTCTGTATGTCTTCTGATAGGAGTCTTTTGATGGTAAAAGCTTTTTATTTTGCCTTCATTTCTGTTTATTTCCTCTAAGATTTTGGGACTATTGCAGAAAATCAAGGGAAATCTCTCATTTCAGGATTTTTTTTTTAATAGGACACAATCCAATGCATTTAAAATTACTCGAAACAACTGCAAAATCAGATGCTTTCTCTTCATTTTAGATGTTGAAAAGTAAAATAAACTCTTGCTTCTACATTTAAATTAATCTAGAGATGTAGAGGTAAATTATCTTCTTTCAGTATTAATTTATTAAGGCAAATAACAGAAGAAAACAAAGCTGCCAGGCAAAGTAATGGTTTTGATCAATTTTTTTCCCCTCTTGTCTCCATTGTGTTCAGTTGACAATGCTTTCTTTTGTTCAGCATCATCTGCTCCTGGAGTCTTGCTTGTATTTATTTCAGCATAGTTGCATTTTTGCCTTTAGAATGTTATAAAAGTTATGATCCTTGATTTTAAAAATAAATAAATATTTAATAAAAAATAAAATCATGGCATCTGCTAGAAGTAAAAAGGAAAAATTAATTCTGGGTCTCAAACCCAATCTGTGTACAAGTTTTCCTTCCCTGTCAATAGGAGAGAACTTGGAAGTTCTTTCTATAGGGGTATGATGGTGGAGAGAGACTGCAGAAATTTGAAGTTTGACTAAAATTTCTGAGTTTGTGCATGAAAGCTTTTCCTAAGTGAAAAAATATGTTTTGCATTACCATATTGTTGCGCTCCCACTTTAACATTTATGTTTATGTTTATGCAGTGACTTGCATCGGGGCAAAAAGGAATTTAGGCCATGTGTAGTTGCTCATTTTGTATGTCTTTCCCTGTAGTCACCTTGTGTAACTAGCAAGCAGTGTCCCACCACTGTTTTTCTTCTACAGACACCAAACCTCCCATTCTCACCCATTAGTTGCAGAGTTGAACAAGAGGCTGTTTTTGATGTTGCATTTCCAGAAGCCATTCATATTACTCTAAATTAATGCTCAAATCAGAATAGGTTTGATCTGTCATGTTCCTGCATTCAGCTGTTACATCAGGTAATAATCAGCTCATCCCAGAATTTTCCTTAATCAGTCTACAGCATAGATCTTGTGCTGTGATTCTTTATCCCTACCCTTCTGCACACTGAATGGCATCATAGTTGCCAGCCAATAAAGAAACAACCTTATGTTGCATAAGCTTTAATATTTTATCATGTTTACCCTGCACATGTTACTGATGATGGATTACATACTCAGATCCTGCTGAGATCCTGCAGATCAATTCTCAGTAACTGCTAAATGACTGAAAACAGTTTGATGGCAGTAACCCTGTTATGCTTAATCTCAGCTACCCACCTACATTTTTGTGAATGTTGTCAATGTTATGCATTCAGATCAAGTTTATTCTGATCTTTCATGTTACTCAATCTGCATGCATTTATTTTCCACAGCATCTATTTGACTGAAAAAGATGGGATTGCATATATCCTGTGATGACTAAACTGGACTCATCTGCCTGCCTGTCACTCTATATTAAATTGAATGCAGGTAAACTCTTTCCCAGATATCTCCCTTTTGACCTGCAAAACTTATCAGCTACATATGCTTTACAGCTGAGACAGCAGGTCTATCCTTCTGGCTTTTGAGTTGACTCACCACCCTAAATGGCAGCTTTAGCTTTGTTAAAGTACTGTTTGATAACTGTCTGCAAAGAACTACTGATTATGTAAACATATGGTTATCCATAGAGAAAACAGGAGACCTCCTTGCCCCTGAAGCATCCCTGAAGCAAGAGATTTTGTGTAAGTTTTACTAATATTCATGTTATTTTTAAGGGTTTATTGCAGTGTTTCAGTCTTTTAATTTACAGAAGCTTTTTTTCTTTGTTTTCCCAATTTTACTGAACTGTTGTCTAATGAAAGCTATAAATTCTCCATGGATGATTAGTGAAATGGCAGAAAGCCCCATGAAGATACCTAGTTACAGTGCCTACGGCAAAAAACTCGTGTGTGTGTCCACCACAGGGTTGGGAGATGAATGAGTGTGAGTTGCCATCTGTGATATGATTTTCACAGACAGGATTCAGTTTGTACCCTTCTCATTCAATTTCCAGTTCTATTTCTTTTTCTTCTAGAAATTGCGGGCATGAGTTTCTAAACAGAATAGATTATCTCCTGGGTACTGCCTCTTAAGTAAACTATGTCCTTTGGGGTTTCTTAAATGTTCAGATTAAATGGTTAAGATGCTACAGAAAGTTACTTTTATACATGAAAGATTCTGAAACTAGATCCAGTAAGGTATTGAGGTAGTCACCAAGCGTCATGCAGAAAAGATTGAGGAGAAACAATGAATTTGGTTCCAGGTCAAGCCTGCACTTGAAAGCTGAAGGATCTGTTTGTGACTTTGTTAAGTCACATAAGACTACACCCACAATAGGGAGTCCTGAAAACTGCCACCTCAGATATTATATTCTGTTGAATGTTCTTAAAATATTGAGACTGCTATGATTTTGTGCAAAATGTCTTCACTTGAACCCTAATTTCTAATTTGATCCGTGGTCAGAATTTCTCCCATGCCAGAACAGACAAGCAACCCAGTGAGGCTTAAAAACTGGATATTAATCTATGGAATATTTCTTGTGCTTGTACAAAATATTTTTTAAACACTGTCCCAAGATGTAGGATTTCAGAGCTGCAAACTGTAGTGCAGCTGAAGTGAATTATTAAGCTGAAATAATTATTAAATCAACAAGTAGAACCTCTTGTCTATCTATTCTCACTTTTTATACACTTGATACACTTGGGGAAACCGCAGGCTGTCACACTCATACTCTGGTTTAATACATATTTTATGCAGGTTGAAAGAAGTTCATCACTGGAAATCAGAGAAACTTCATTGTTTTCGTATAATCATTACCCAGCTGTTGAGCATGCTTCTGTGGAAGGAGAGGTAGAGTTTCAAATTCTCATCAAATAAGGAAAATGTCAGCCTTTCCTAATCTGTGCCCAGTGCATTACAAGGCTTGATGGTCACATAGAGCTCATCATCTTTTCTGGAATTACAGCTAGGAGGATGAATGGAGAAAACTTCCTGATTCCAAGGAGTATGTTTCATTAAATACTTTGTCTAAATCTAAATGGTGAATCCGAGGAGCTGTAGTTCTAAATATTATTCAAGAACAGTAAGAGGAGAAAATGGATATCTGATTTCTGTATGTCATCTTCTGAAACTGCTTTTCAATAATAAAAAGTTAAGGAAACTTCAAAACCATTTGCTTTTTCCACAAACTTGCTTTTTCTGCATGTTACCACTTAGGCTGCCTTCATCTGCCATCTTGTGGTATGTTGGTCTAATCTCAAGTGTATAGAAATGCACATACATTATTTATTATATTTTACAAAATTTTCCTACCTCCCATTTGTAATTGCCAGAGTGATACAATCAGATTTTATTTTTGTGAACTAATGAATACAATAAATGAATTTTCATGCACTATTTTATTTTTAATATGGAAAAAAGTAAAGAAAGACTACAAAATCAGCCAATTACAAAGTAATTCTTGTTGAACATATTTCTGTTTATTAGAAATCACATATATTCAAATGACTTTTTGACTTTATGTTTACTTATCTCAATAAATTAACACTTTTCAATTCAATATAAAAAACAAGAATAATGTTTCTTGACATTTTCAAAAACAGTAACTGATAAAATTAGTAGAAAGGCATTGTGAACACATGTTAAGCTTAAAAATACATCCTTCTCTCCCTCTGAATTGTTTACAAGATGGAGGTGCATTTATAGTCTATAATTTAGTTAAAACATCATTGCAGTGACTCTGATATGTCGATATGTTTATTAATATCTGTCAAACCTATTCTCCTATTTTTATTACCAGAAGCCTAATAGGAAAAGGCAGGACAACTTGTACTGGAAAACTATTGGTACTCCATCAGTATTTAGCTTCTGATAAATTTAGATACATGCTTATGTGAAGTATTTATATTAAACATACAGGTATACTAAAGAACTTTTGTCTTCATTTTGCCAAAGAATAACACAAGAGTGTTTAAAATAGCAAGCAGAGGGCAGGATGTAAAAGCCCTTTTTAAAATTGCCTAACTTAAGAGTGTCTTGATCCTGCAGTTGGTTTCAGGCTGAATTCTGTTAATCAAATTAAAATTATATGATGCTTAAAACTTCTGCTTTGGATTTATCTAAACTCTTCACCTAGCTCAACTTATAAGATCTAACTTTACAGTGAAGAGCTGCATCATTCCTTCCTGGATCTGTCATGTGTATTGATATACAGGACACATAAATACATGGGAAAAGTATTTGTGAAAATCTAATTATAAGGTTTTTATTCATTTTCTTAGGCTAACCTTTTATAAATACTTAAAAGCATATAATTGTGATGTCTTTCTTGTATTTTAACAGTTTGGAAAGCTACAGAAAATCTACTATTTATTAGTTGGGTTAAATATAAAACATGATTGCAAGAAATTTCACAAATATCATCACTGATATTAAAAATATATATCTATATAGCTGTGAATATTCAGGGGAATTTATTTTTTCAACCCAGTCTGGACTGTTAACTCTCCTACTTTCTTGACAATGAGATATACGTCACAAGATTTTCTATGTTTGGTTGGTCCCTGAAAAGCTCTAAATCTAAGCATGCTCTTTTCCCAAATGCAGTCAAGCCAACATTGTAAAGCGATATAAGCTAGAAAATCCCCATATTTAGAAATATATTATAAAGCATGCAAAATCTAAACTGTTAACTCTCCATAAGGAGATGGGTGTTTTATTTCCAAAAGGAAGATAAAAAGGAATATTGCTCCCAACTTTGAAAGAAGTTGGTTGGTAGTTCATTTCTGAGTATTACCCAAAGGTCAATTCAGCCACTAGTAACTGTAAGATTCTATATTGCAATACCATGGCACAGACCATGAATTCCAGATTTTACCAGTTTTAAAGCTCAGTTCAGTTTGACACGCAGGAGCTCAGCCTTGTTAAACAACTACCTTTTTTGGAAATATCAGTAAAACTCAGAATTACTGAACTTTGAAAATAGGGGCAATTTTTCCAAATACAAAACAGATCCATAAGACCTATTATTTTGATGTTCACATGTCACCATCCATGAACTTTTCCTCCAGTGACAGCCTCCTTTCTCTTATGAATGAGCAAAGATTTCTTGTCTGGGTTCTATCCTCCATGGAACAGCAATGATTTATTCATATGAGCAGTTGAACATGATTTTCTGCCAATTTCTAATTTACGGTCCTGTTACGATGAAAAGATAAAGCTATCCCATGTAGTAATCAGGCCCAGGTGTAAGAAGTATTTCATATGCAAAAGGATGAAAATTGTCATAGTAACTGTCATGATATTCAGGTGTCCATGATTAAAAGTAAAAAAAAAAAACAAAAAACAAACAGGTGATTATGGCTCTGTGATTCATTCACTCTATCATCTTAAATAATGTGTCTAGAGAAAGAAACCATTTTACTATGGAATAGACAAGGTGTTTCTACTTGTAAACCTTGTGATTGCATTTAAAAGCATAGGAAGTTAACAGAAGCTTAGATGGGCCCCAAAAAGGATGTTAATGTAGAAGTGTACCATACTTCTTTATTATTATTTTTAAAGACTAAATTAATATGAAACACCTATGTAAAGCATATATTTGGGCAATTTATTATATTTCCCAATTACAACAGCTTAACTTATTCTTTAATACATTTTAAGAATTCAGATTTGGTGATCCTGCTTTTACTGTTGCGAGTGATTTGCAATAATAAGTTATCACTAACTGAACACTGTCAAAGAAGATTTAGTATTGTGTTGTTCACTGATTTGGGCATAAGGAGATAAGGGAAATAAGTTTTAGTCATAATGATAACTCAGTTCCAGTGATATCAATTTTTTCCTTGATGTGCTTAAGAAACAGCATTGAATCTGGTAGATGAACTGTAAAATTACAAGGATTGGTAGGGATGTATTTAGGGTTTTTTTATGTGTCTCCTATTCTTACAAAATTCAAACAGAAACCACTGATATAAAGTGTTTTTATAGAGTTGTTTTTTTTTAATCAACAGATTTTTTTTTTAATTTGCTTAAGTTAGTCATAATCTCTCAAATGCAGTCATAAGTCAGATTTTTTTCGTTAACATACCTCAATTATTTTAAATCCTTGAGATAATAGAATAATTTACTACTGTTATGGTTGGCACAGGGAAACAAGGGCAAAGAGGTATTCTATGCAAATTATATCACAAGAAAATGAAAGTCTGTAAGTCTTACAGTTTCAATTTTGGTTTACTGAAGACACAAATGTATTTGAGGAGTTGTAGCACAGTGTTAAAATGTTTCAAAGCATGTTCTAAGAAGGGAAAACTGATTACAACCTTTCTGATATGACACCTAATACAGCAAAACACAAAGGGAAAGGAAAGTCTGTAAGCAATCTGCATGAAAATGCCCAAACTATACTAGTTCTACAATCAAGTTAATCTAAAAGAAAAAATTATAAGATGTGGTGAGGCTTCATCTACATTTTTTTGGACCTATTATTGTATAGAGTGTCAGTATTTTAATAACGTAAGTAAAGACTGCTGCACTGAATTGAATCTGAAGTAGAAGCTAAAAAAAAACAGTGTTAAGTGTTATATATTGGCAATTAAAAAAAAAAAGAAAAAAAAAGAGAAAACACGACAAAAAAAACCCTGTTCAAGCATTTTTTCTTTGTTTTCATTTTGTTAAAAGACCCATTTGAACTCTGACTTCAAATGTTAAAGAATTTCTCTAAGTTATCTGGTAAAACAATAATGCAGTAAAGTTTCTATTAAATAAGTTCAAATATTTAGTTCTCAAAAAAAATAAAAACTTTTCAATATCTTCTATTTCACTTTTATGTCCTTTACTGACTCTCAGTCATTTGGTACCTTAACCCAAAATGAGTTATCTGTTGAAGTTCCTTTAGGACTTTGCAACTTTTATCTTTAGATTGAATTTATTTTATTTCCTGCTCAAAAATGCTAAATGAAAAGTGGGACCACTGAAAAAGTTGAGTCCCTAGGGAATTACTATAGTTCAGGTATCAGCATCTGTCGAGGATGGAGAAGTATTTTATAGCCAAGAGAATTTCTGCAACTGCCAAGTTAGAATAAAATATATTTACTGGCTATAATACTGAAGCAAAGCAAGTACACATATGTTGATTTGTTTTCATGTTGGGCTTTTCAAAGGAAGCCATGGATTCCTTTAATGGCTGTTTCTCTTCCTCTATTAAAACACTATCCCTTTTTTTTTTTTTTAAAGGAAGACACTATAAAAAATGTTTGTGTTGTGACACAATATTTCTGCATCAGCCATATCAACAGTATTGCTGTATGATGCCTTAATTAGGTCAGTCAAAACAATATTATTGAGGTTCTGAAAGATCTTGTGGAGTGATTTCTGACTCCCTGTTGGCTCTCTAAACTTGTGGAAAGATTGGCGCCTCGTTATGAATCTCCTGACAATAAGTAGCAATCATGTCACTGGCAGCTTTCCAAGGCAACATGGGGAACTTATGGACTTGTCACACTTCCAGGGTGTTGGAAGGTGCCAACCCAACTGTGATTCACTACTGATTGCTTTTGCTGTCACAGAATCCTTTAAGGTTTTAATCCTTTGGGGAAATCTCACGGAGGATGCTTGGCAAGATGTAAAGTGTCAGCTAAAGCATCATGTAACAGGGTAGATAATTTGGTAAAAGCCAAGCTGTTCAGGTTTTTTTAATTGTTTAATCTGAACCACTACTGTTCGACGTTTTTTTTAATTAAAGTAATTAAGAGGGTGGTTGTAATGAAACACCTTTAGTAGGTTGCTTTCTGCTTATGAAACAATATGAGGGTTCTAAATACTGATTATTCCCCTCCCCCTTTTCCCTCTAAGAAATTGCTAATAGTTCATATTAATTGAGCTAGCTATCTGCAAATCTGGGACTCTACTGGGGCTAGCATAATTAAAGAAAAATCTTTGGGTAAAACAGCAGGATCTAGAGGGAGTTTTATTGGTTTATAAAAGTTTTGTGTTTAGAAGAAATGGCTTCTTACCTCCTATTCGTGTATCGGAACATATTTAAACACACTGACAAAGGTGTTGGTCCATAGTGTGGTTGTATATGGTTACCTAAATTACTTTGGATATGTAGTTACATAGCTGAGAATATAATTTACTGCTGTAGGAATATTATAGGAGTTATTAAAATGCACTAGATTTCTTCTATTGATCAATTCCAGTGAACTATTTTAATTTTATTGTAGTCATTAAGGAATATAGGTAGTCATTGTGGAATACTTCTTTGCATGCAAGGATATAACAAAGCAAACTACGTAGTTCTAAATATTTTGATAAATAATTGGTTAATCAGAAGGGAGTTGAAATAATTTCACATATTTAAACCTATTTAGTATTTTAGAAAGACAGACAAAATTTTGCTGTTCTGTACTGACTGCTCAGTTTCTGCATTAAGAAATTATTAGACATTGAAGAAGCCTTGGGAGACAAACCTTATGGAAGATCTGATATTGTTTCAATCTGTCTTTCTAAATGTCACATGCTTGTATTTAAAACCCCCAAATATGTACTCTTGGCACAAGAGACAGGTGATTAAGCATCACAAGCTACAATAATATTTTAAATAATTTTTAAAAATAACTAAAGGGAAAGATGAATGTGTCTGGGCATGAATGTGGCACCTCTATTTTGTAGGTTCTAATAAAAAAATATATAAATACTTCATTCTGGAATTGACATCTTTTTTTGTTCCCCGCTAAGTAAATATTCCCACATAGAGAATAATTTGATAATCGTATGTTCACGGTAAAGTGACTAGGACACTGTTGGAAGGCCTCCTACACTTCAAGACATATGACCACAGCTGATAAAATTTTAGGCTTGGCCTGAAAAAAAATCTAACAGTATTTGTTACATAAAATACTTCAAAGATGTTCTGGTACAAAGCAGGAAAGGAAGCAACCTGAGGAAATAGGTTAGTTGTCTGAATGACTGATTATTATCTCTGCCTTAAGGGACAAGACTAATACCCTGAACAGAAACCTGTTTAGCTGGGAAAGTCAAGTAACTATTCTCTGAATTTGGTATTCTTACGCCTTTTGGAAGGAATAAGCCACTGCGTATTCTTCAGGTCAAATGTGAATTTTTTTAAGCCATCCTGTACAGAAAAAGGAAAGCTTGGAAAGTAAAGGCTGTCTGCCAGCAGAAGAAGATTGTGAGCAAGTTAGTAGGAAGAAAATGCATCTTAGTTACAGTATTGTCAATAAAGGCAAGAATGAATATATTATCCCTCAAAGTGAACAGGAGAATATTATGTATTGTTTCCTATGGTGATTTTTTTGTTATGAATCTATACAGAAAAGTCACAATTGGTCCAGAAGAAGCTGAAGTAAATGTCAATGATCTTGAGTTATAAAATAAATATTACTTTTCATCAAGGTGCTAAACTTACAGCAGCATCACTAGCCTTTCATCTATTTCTTTAATGCTGTACATGGGCCAACAGCTCTTCCCCTAAAAATCTTCCTCTTTGGTCTTAAAAATAGAATGTTGTGTTGAAAATAATACTATGTTCTCAAAGTAGAGAGAAAATGGTCATAACTGAGGGCATGCATGGTAAGCATTTTGTGTTTCCATGTTTTACTACTAATCTGATTGTGATCACCAATTTCAAGCTTTTATAGAAACTGTGAAAATATCATATGGATACACATTTAGATCTGCTTTTATTCTAAAATTTAAGTTAGCGTTCACAAGGATATCTGAGATGAAATGAAGCTAATTTTGTTGAACTGATATCAGTTCTAAACTGTGAAGTAATTACTTGGCTCATTAACAAGGGACAAAGGTCTACCTGAGTCATTCTATCAAACTTTGAGATTAACCTTTTACATTTCTCTTCTGGTTTTGGCTGGAATGGAGTTAACCTTCTCGATATTAGCTGGCATGGAGCTATGTTTTGGATCAACTCTGTTCTGAATTAATTCAAATGACAGTTTTCTCATTTAGATCATGCTTATTTTTAGAGGTTTATCTTATAGACCTAATGGTCATCTTTTACCAGGAATAAGATCAGCTTTTGTCAAGATATTTTGAGTTTTTAATGTGCTTTTACTTATATTTTTACATTATATTAATTTAAACTTGTTAATAAATGGAGTAATCTGGCTTTTGGAAAGTTTTATTCCTTCAGCTTTACACTATTTCCAATAATACTAATTTTTAATGGAAATAATATTTGTCATTTTTATAGCATTTTCCATCTCAAATGAGTTAACCTGCTTCACATACTTTATATTATAAATGGCATGCCTTTCCCACTAATGAAATTCAGTCAGACAATATAGCAATAATAGACAGGTTTTTTTAACCTTTTTCAGTTTCTATGCTGCCAACCACACTTTTAACACTGAAATTTGTTTTTCTGCAGACATATATGTCTCTGTGTAGCATGGCACTAATATTAAAAGAAATATGTGGCAGTTGTGCTAATCAGTGGGATATTGATTGACACAGAAGATTCTTAGACCACAAAGCATACCAAGAATAATATAAATATTTTGTTCTTATTGCTGAAAAACAGCAACAACAACAACAACGATGAAAATTTGAAATAAGTTAGGAGAAGTCGTGGGATTTTTTTTCCCTTTTATTTTTTTTTTTTTTGGCTGTTAGGAGGTGGGGAATTCTTGGAAGGGATAGATACAGGAATGACTGTTGAAAATAGAAGAATCCTCTAGAAAACTGAGAGGATGAACAGAAAGTAGATTAAAGGGACCAGTAAAACTACTTAAGATTTTTTTTGCATTTATAGAGAGACTAGAAAGGAAATTATCTATTTTAACCTTTTGTTCGTTTGGTTTTTCTTTTTTAAAGTAGTTGTAGGGACTGAGGGAAAAAAATAAAAAATTTAAATGTTTCTGATCTTTCTACTTCATCCATTTTTTGCTTTGTCTCTATCAAGCCTTTTTTTTTTCTTCATATTGTTATCTCCATTTAGAATTATTTTCATTGCTTTCCTTTCCCTCTTGGACAATATTTTTTGAAAGTAAACAACAATATTATTTGAAAGTAAACAACGAGAACAAGTGTACTTGTTTAGGTGTACCAAATAAAGATTTCTGAATTGTGGTTGATATGTGTACGGTGCCTATGCCCTACTTACGTGCCAACCTGTAATGAACATTTCCTTGCAGATATAGAATCAGAAACTAAAAGCTCTGCCCCTGAGCGACTAGAGTTGCAGAAAACCCAAACCATCCCCAATGTGTGAGTTTTAAATGTTTATTTGAACATGTCCAGTTTTGGAGCAAAGCCAAAGACCAATTGTCAGGGAATGTTTTAGGATAAGTATTCTATGATTTTGCAACAGAAGATACACTGCATTAGAGCAAACTTCTTCCTTTCTCAAGTAATATTTTATTTAACTTTTGCTTAGGTGAAATCCAATGATGAGGTCATGGCTTTTCAATAATGAAAAGCATTTAAATATATAATTTAAAGGAATGATTAGTAATTTTCATGAATTGGATAGATGACTTGCAACGTGGGTAATTTAAGCTATCAAGTTTCATTTGCCTATTTGAATACCCTTGTAGGGAATACAGTGGATATTTTGATGTGAGTCTCTATCATCATATCCAATGTATCTTCTTTTTCTTGTGTAGTTTTTGCTGTAGTAGAACAACCCAGCAGGAATCAAAAGCTTCACAAAACTCTCTCTCTATGCATGATGTGCATTTTTTTTAAGAAATAAATCCAAGTCATCTTGACAATGACTATGACAAAATATAGTAGAATGTCAGTCCTTACTAGGAGCATTAGCAGTTCAAAAGATGTTAGCTACTCTTCCTCAAACCTTTGATTATAAACTTACATCATCATTCTTTATTCCTTTCTCTTCTCAGACTATTTCTAGTAAAAGAGAGATTTATGTATAATTATGGTTGTTAGACTATATTATGAAAGATGTATATCACACGTCTATAGTTTTTTATGGGATATCTAAGCTAAATCAGTGATCTTTGCCAACATGTGCCACTCAAATATTCATGTATACATAAGTATTCAGAGTTGTAGCTAAAAATACTAGTGGAAGCTATCAAGTAAATGAAAACATTCTAATGAGTTCAGCTCTTATTAAACTCTCCCACAGAAGTCAGGAATGTTGCTTAATATTGTCACGAACCTAGGGCTAAGTTCTTATTTGTGTGCTTACATGAAGTTTGAAGGCGGCTGCTAATTCCTCCCTTATCATGTTTTTGTGTATTTTTAATACTAACAGGTCAAGAGATTATCTCAAATTTGCAAAGTATCACTTAGTTCCTTTCATATCAAATGTAATGTTATTGGAAATATAGACAGCTCTTGTATGAAATTACAAAGTTGGCATTTCTCTCTTTGAGGAAAAAATATTGCAGATTCCTAGGCATACTTTAAAATCTGTACCATTAAATGTTACTTTTGTTATTGTATTGAGATGCTGGAATATGTCCATTCCATGTTGCCCAAAGAAGGGCAACAAGGCTGGTGAAGGGTCTGGAACACAAGTCCTGTGAGGAGTGGCTGAAGGATCTGGGACTTTTTAGCCTGAGAAAAAGAGGCTATGGGGGGACCATCCCATTCTCTACAACTGCCTGAAGGGAGGGG
Source organism: Passerina amoena (assembly GCA_013401095.1). Lineage (NCBI taxonomy): Eukaryota > Metazoa > Chordata > Aves > Passeriformes > Cardinalidae > Passerina > Passerina amoena. The sequence goes on from WBNP01003360.1 coordinate 238,888, forward strand.
TAGCCAGGTGGGAAATGGCCTCTTCTCCAGGTAGCCAGTGACACAGTGGCTGCAGTGACAAGAGAACACAGTCCTAAACTGTGCCAGGGGAGGCTCAGGTGGGACATCGGGAAGAAAATCTTCACAGAAAGGGTGATTGAGCATTGGAATGGCAGCCAGGGAGGTGGTGCTGTCACTGTCCCTGGAGGTGTTTAAGAAAGGACTGGATATGGCACTCAGTGCCATGGTTTAGTTGATAAGGTGGTGTTAGGTCACAGGTTGAACTTGATCATCTTAAAGATCCTTTCCAACCTAGTTAGCTCTGTGTGGTTCTATGATCATTTATCTGCTTTTCATAGCAGTGTGGCTGCTGCAGATGCATAACAAAATTTCTATCAGTGTCTGTGCCCAGAGTTTTTGTCGGGACTTACAAACAAGACAGTGTATGATATATTTTTAGAAAGCTGTGGAAGCTTATTTTGTTGCCAAAGATGGTAACTTAGCCACTGCATAAAGCATTTTGGGGAGACTGGGGGGAGGAGAAAGTTGCATGATTTTCAAATATGTACATGATAAACACTCACAGGACAATGCCTTTGAATTCTAAATATAATATGAAATCTTTATTTGGGCTTAACTCGGACATGACTAGACTTTAATATTTTCAAATTTGTTTATGTATATTATCATTTTGCTTTTAATGTCTCCATTTCATAAACAGATTTACATCAACCGTAACCATTTGCCAATAAAACTTCTGGGACCTGTTTCTAATATTGAAGACTACAGGAGAGGTTCTTCATTTTCTTTGCCCTCCACAAATAGCTGAAAAAAAATTCATGTAGCATTTCCCAATCCACCTAAAACTGTACTTCTCACTGCAATGTTTTTAGGTGAGATTATTAATGATATGAGAAAAGGTCAAACATCCCTCTTTATGATCTTGGTATCATAATTTACTACTAATTACAAAGTAAAAACCATTGTATCTTTAGAAAACCGTTGGAGAATTTTTTTGTTGTTAGTTGGTTGGGGTTTTTTGAACTCTTCCAGAAGAGATGAATTATTCACATCATTCTAGTTAGTGATTGTGGATGAAAGAGGCCCAGTTTGTGAGGGAAAATAGTTGCAGAGTGTGAAGGACATAGTGACCTCAGTACCAAATGCCCTTGTCAAATCTCCTTTGAACAGTGTGTACTGGATTGATTGCCCATTTCAAAAAGGATGCCCATATGGCAGAAGAATGAGATAGCTATTCCTGTTCTATGGAAGAGCATCAAGAACTAAACATGTGCCTTGACTGCTTTTTCCCCTATTGCCAATTAATTTTAGCTTCCTCTCATTAGAGTAGCTTTCATGAAGTACTGAGACAGACTTGTGGCACTTATCGTTATGAATTGTATTAAACTTAGCAGGACTATCTATATTTAAAAGGTCTGATGAAAGTTTCATTACTAGAATTCAACTAAGAGAAAACCCAAAAATATATTAGAAACAAAAGAGATTTTCCCCTCAGATTCCCCTTGTGAAAATAGAATGACAGAGTTGGCCAGCAGCAGCACAAAATGCAAGTCTAGGAAGGATTTTGAAACAGCCTTCTGGTAATCAGTGTCACAATATAATCTGACGGAATCACATTTATAGTTCAAGACGTTACATTAAATGTAAGCTTGTCTGGATTCTTGAAGCAGACCAGGTGGACCTGAGCCTTTTTCATTTATATGTTGTTTTTTCTAGCTTTAGGCAGAGTTCATCAAATGTATATGGCCTGTTATTTAAACACCCGTGCTATCCCATTGTTGCACTGAGGCCACACATCAGGGAGATGAGTAGGTAGTTTTTAGCCTTAATGTTCTTTGGGAATTCCCTGGGAGAGGTTCCTTGGGAGGTTCCTGTGTTTCCAGAAAAAGATGTAATACACAAACCAATATAACAAAAAGCAGAGAAGAGATGTATGTGGCATTTTTTTAAGTATATTCATTAACAATCTTAGTACTTCAGTAAAATATATGATGCTCTGAACAGCTAACATTTTTCTGATACAAAATTTTATGTTCGGTTTCCCTGTAAGTTGTTCTCCGTCTTATCACCAAGATATTGGTTTGTGCTGAAACAGTTTTGGTAACACAAAGCTGTTTTTGTAGCTGCTGAGCAATGCTTACAGAGTGTCAAGGCCTTTTCTGCTCCTCTCCCTACCCCTCCAACAAGGAGACTGCAGGTGCACAAATAATTGGTAGAGGACAAGCCTCTGTCCAGACTTTATTCCAAAAGTATTTGTGCTTGTATTCAAAACTTCTAGCATGACTGAGATTTTACTGCCACTTTTGCAGTTAAAAATCACCTCAGGTGTTGTGATTGGTGTACTTGTTTTGTATTTACTATAGAGTAAATATCATTCAAGTCCATCTTATTCAATTAAAATACTATTGTGAGAATCCTCATGATTTTTCTTGTTTGTTTTTCAGGTTTTTTTCCTTAGGATCTGTGTTCCCATTATTATTTCAAATTCATAACTTTAAGAAAATAAATAGATGAGGAGAATTAAATCAGTGGAGTAAACAAAAAGAATGAAATTGGATATTTTTGGAATGAGATGTGCAGGATTTTTAATACTTTTCTGTAGTTTCCAAGAGACTTAACACGCTGCAACATTGATACTACTTAGCAATTTAATTGTCTTCATTGGACCATACAGGTAATTTGTAACTAGGTGTGACCATTAAGCACTCAGCATGAATTAAGGAGACAGTATTTGGAATAAGGATGATGTCTTAGTCTAATAGGTTTAGTTCTGATGGCCTGGCTGGCTTTCTGCACATTTAATTTCCTGTGTGCTCCCTGTCAAGGTGACAGGACTAATTTCATTACTTTCTTCATCTTCCACATGTCAGAGAGAAAGACAGTTTTAGTTGTGGGGAGAAATGCCCAAATGTGTCCTTTCTTTTTCCTGCCCTTGTCTTTTGAGACCACCTTGTGCCCTTTAACAGCATTAGGTGCCAAGTAGGAGGGCACAGGCTGGCCTAAGCATGTGGATGGGTTTCTGCAACGTGTGGGCCATGCCCTCTCAGGGTCTTTCGGGTCGCTATGATCCTGAGAATGTTAAAAGTCTCTTTTCCCAGCCCGAGTGCTTGAAGAATGAGCTGGATCTCTTCAGTTCTTGGTCTCAAGGTTGTTTATTGCGTCTTATCTATAAAAAATTGTCTCCTATCCTGAGATCCGTCCACAGCAGGACAGTTCCAGGCACACTGCCTGCCCTCAGGGCGGTGTTATGTCTTTATACTAAAAACTACATATACAATGTTTACAATTATTTTCCAATACCTATCACCTATATTAGACAGTGAGCCTCTACTCTAAACCAGTCTAAAAGTGCCAACATAACAGCAGAAGACAGAGGCCAAGAAGAAGGAGAAAGGCTGGACATGCCCAGATCCCTCCATCTTGCCTCCTGAACTCCCATTCTAGAAACCCCAAAATCTACTTTTTCACCCTGTGATAACTTCATTATTATTCTACCTAAACTGTTGTGGCTTGCTGGTCTTCATATAAGGTTGGTAATTTGCTCCACGGGTCATAATCAAAACCACCGGTGTTTTGGTCTCTGTGCCAGGGCTTCTGAGACCCCTGGCAGGAGGCTTGGCTGTCCTGGACAGCCAGAGGGATGTTCTGGGTTCCCACAATGCCCCTGTCATGCCTGTGAGGAAGCTGTTCAGACATTTATCTAGTTCTAGGTTGGATGATCCAGACAGAAAGCAGACCACAAAGCTGAGACTTGATTATGGACTCAAACAGTACTCTGTGGTAGTCGGTAGTTGTGAAAAGGCTACATAGGACCTATCGAGACTTGGCTTAAAATCTAACTATGTGAACTACATTAGGAAAATTAAAGATTTTATCTTTATTTTTTAAGTATATATGGGAGGAAGGGAGCATACATATAAAACAGGCACAGATTCATTCTGCTGAACTGAGGATTCAGTCATTGAAGAGATCTGTGTAGTGCCAGGCTGGGAAGTCTGGTGGGTGAATTGCTTTCTGCAGATATTCTCTTGGCTGCTTTTAAACCTTTAAGCAGATCAGTTAGATGCCTTAAATTAACTCAGACTCTTCAGGACAAATTCAAGTTTTTATTTTAAGAACTTGTTCATTTTTTGCTTGGGAAAAAGACAGCTAAGAGCAAGGCAGAAGTAAACAAGATAAACAATGTTTAATGTCTTTACTATAATTAGTCATACAATATTTTAAAGTATGATGAAAGACAAAAGTTATATAGATGATAAATAAACAAATTAGTTTTGGATTTGCCAGGAAACGCTGCACAAAGCTAGAACAACTGAGGACAAACTACCAATCTTCAATGGGATCTGTAAAGAAACATATGTATGCAGTCAATATTATTTCTAAAAAGTTTTTTAAAATTTTTTTTCAAAATATTTTAGAAATTGAAATTAGGAAAAAACTCCATCTTTTTTATCTTTTAGGAAAAAAAATAACCAGACTACCAAGCTGGGGGTTCTTTTGCTTAGTTTGTTTGGTTGGGTTTTTTGGGGTTTTTTGTTTATTTTTAGGTTTTTTGTTTGGTTTGGGTTTGGTATGGTTTGGTTTTTTGCATGGGAGCCATTAAGATACAGAAATACAAGCATGGCCCTCTTATGAAAGTCATTTTTCAGAAAAAAATAACAGCTTATTTTGAATTTCAGATTTTATTGGAATAAAAGCATGACATTTACATGATTTCACACAAGTACTAGTAGTAGTGTATTATTAGATTTGTAACATCAATTTTATTACATTCAGGGTTGGATTTTTGTAATCTACTGCCTTTAGTTATAATGTAAATTTAATTTAACTTTTGAAAAGTATTAATTTGTTTTGAAAGTCCTCAAAATATCCTTATGTCCTTTCAGAACTGTTTCTTCCTTTCACAAGTATTACCACATTCACTTTTGAAGGTCAAAACACTTTCAATAGTTTTACAGGCCAGATGGTAATGCCTTTACATTTGTGCTTCAGACTTTCACACTGTGCCCTCATTCCCCTCTGTGTTAGTGAGGCACATTAGAGGACAGGGACTATTCTCTCTTTGCATTAGTAATATTCCTACTTGTTTTGTTGCCTGTGCCAGCATACTGGGTTTCCCTTACAAAGAGTAGATTCCAAGCAACTGTCTCTTCCCATTTCCAACAGAGGAATAAGAGGAGCATGGAGGGGGTTTTGGATGAATTCTTAGTTTCGTGTCACACTCAAATCGTAGTTTCAGAGATATTTTATCTTTCAAGACTTAAGTTCATGCATTATTTGGACTAAGTCCAAATAATTAAACTACATCCTAACTTGAGAATTTTTCATATTCTTGTTCTTGTGGTAGCATTCATATTTCCAAGCTGTATTAAAATGGTAGTCTTTTGATGGATTTTATTTACTTATCTCTTTCACAGATTTTAGCTGCAATTGCTATGAGGCATAGCTATAATACCAATGGTAATTTTAATTTTATCCGGCTTCAGTTATTGAAGTTTAACAAAGCCAGGAATGCAAAATTTACTATGCTAAAAGTATCTCAGAATCACACAGATAAACAGCTTTTTTGCTGTTGGAATGCAATTCATAGCTGAATTTCATATAGCTAATATTTCCAGTCTCCTTTGACGGCATTTTTAGTATATATTTTAAAGAAGGATTCAATTTTGGTTTTTATTAAAGATGAGAATTCCAGGAATCTACAAGACTGAAATATCTGTTTTACAAAAACATGTTTTGCCATTTGCATTCCATATTTTGTAGGGTCTTTTTATCAAGCTCTTGAAAAGTTAGTCAAATTCTTCCACTTTTCAGCTGTTGAGGCTCTTCGTAAGTCAACAGATGCACCTGGTGTTTATTGGAAATTAGCATTATTCCTGGTATGATTCAAACTCAGCACCAATCTTCATTGTTCCCAGATACCTTCACCTGGCTGCAAGTTCCAGGTGCTCTCTTTCCTAGCTGAGACCACCCTGCAATTCTCACCATGCCTAGTGACTCAGAGAAAGAGACTTTGTGCAGCTGATAAAAGTGAAATCAGGTGATACCTTTGACTGTCACCATCACTGTTTGTGCCTACATACACATTGACTGAAAAGACAAAGACTCCTCAGTAAGTTCTTCCCATTCTACAGGAACTTTTTAGAGATTCCTAACTTGTGTTGTTTCAAAGAAACAGCAGAGAAGAAGAATGCAGATTCCCATGCTTTCCTGGATAGGAAATCAAGGCTGAACTTGTTGTGCTTTAAGGAAAAGCCTGAAACAAATCCAAGTCAAACTACTCTAATGTGGTTTCCTATTTGACATTGAATGTCATTTTAGAAACCTCTGAATTCCACTTTACCTCAAACTGTGCTTATTCATATTACAGTATCCATTTTCTCATTCTAACATTAATTTACTTGTGTATTTTGTTCTTTGTCTTTTTACTCAATATTTAGAAAGTAATGACAGGGCTCCTTTTGGTCAATATGGTTTCTATCAGCATCTTGTAAAAGTTCTAACTGCAGATTGACAAGCTGTGATACAGAATTGCTGATGTTAGTGGGGTCTACCTTATGCTGATATTTGTGATTATCTGTGCTGATGTGGGCTTATAGAATTTATGCATGATAAATTAAGTTCAAGGAGTCTGAAAATACTGTACAGGTTATGAAAAATATTTTCAGATATTCTTGCTATATTTTAACATTTTTTAAAATGTTTATTTGTTGTAAACTTGTGTGACCATTTGCTCAAGACATATTTTAAATTAATCTTGAGTTCCCACTAAGACTTAGAAAGAAGTGGATTAATAAATGTGTTTTGCTATTTATGTTAGGTTATCCAATGTCCAAAAATCCCAAGAGAGTTAACTTGTTGGGCCATGTATCCTGTGTAAAACCTATACCTTTCTGTGCTTAAATCCAAAATTGCTGTCTGCCATGGTGAAAGATTTTATTTAGCACTCCCTGGTGAATAGAATAGAATATAACCTCTGTTGGATTAATCTATAGCCATTTCTACTTTTATTCTAATTGTCCTCAAAGGCATGGTTTATCTCTGGATAAAATTTAGCTATTACAGGTTGCATATACAGGGACTGGGAAGCTGGGTTTTATACTTTGAGTCTGATGCCAATGTAATAACAGACAACATGCTAAAGGTTCACTGTCTGATTAGCTGTCTGTCTAGGGCAAAAATATGCATATAAAACTCATGAAATTACTGATGTCTTTAATGTAATGTGCTTAAAAATATATCAAGTATGTTAGCATTCCTCTAAATGCCTCATTCTGTTCATTCTGTCAGTAATGAATTTACATTTCAAAACTACAAAACATTCTACCAAGCCGAATTTTACTTTCCCAGTGAACACTAAGTTAAAGGTCAAAACGTATTGAGACGTATGAAGGCCTGGTTTTTTATGTCAATCAGCTTGCTATCAGGAGTGCTCATTATGCTGGCAGTAATGGTTTATGTACAAGCCTGTGTGTGCCTATGTGGGCAAATACATCCATTGCAAACTTTCCTATTTTAGTTTTGTTCTTCCACAGCTGTTCCTACATATATTTCTGCTCAGTAATGAAAGAGAAGTCTCTGCCAAGTCAGCCTGGATCTGCAACTGTAAATTAGGCCCCTAAGGATTCACAGAATCACCACTTTAATTTTCAGATTTTCTATGGAAAGGTAGGTAACAGCATTTCTAGATCACGTCCCAGTGCTTTGTGCACACACACAGTGATCAACTGGAGATAGCCATCCCATGAAATATAAAATCACTTCATCTTGTCTGACTTCCAAAGAGTTTAAATCCTCAATTGAGAGAGAAATTATGAAAAAGAAATGTTTGTGGTTATGTTTGGGATCATGCTGGTTAGCCACCTGCTAACCAATCTATCCCATTTAGTTTAAATATTTTCTCCTCCAATAAGTGTGTGTTCAGCCTCAGGGCCCATCAAAGCCCCATATTTACGTTTCTGGGTTTGCTATGATCTGCACTCAGCTGCATAAAGAGAAATTTCTACAGTGTTCTCTGCCTGCCCTTGTGGTAACTGGCTGGCTATGTAAGAGCCATCTAGAGATTAGCAACTACTCATAATTATTTTATAATAACATCTTAGTCATGCTCTTTTTTTGTTAAATGTAAACATTAAAAAAAAGTTAAGAAAGGAGTTTTTCTCTTTTTCATGTCAGACATGAAATACTCTTTGTACAGAACCAGAGGTTAACTTCACTAGTTCTTAGAAGTTTGATACTTTCCTGAGGCCATGAGGTTTAGCATATCTTTTAGCATATCCTCCAAATTAAAACTATAGCATCAATTCAAAATAAAATACTTAAAACCTCCCTATGAGATATGCAATTATCTGCGCAAAATATCCCAAACTTGTAAGCTATTGTAATGCTATGGTACAATTGTTGGCATTTTTGTCTCACATAAACTTATTTCTTTAATCTTGGAATAATAGTTCAATTTCTGAGATATGTCAACCTTTTTTTCTCTTCAATCTTAGGTGAGGAGCTCATTTATAGCAATACTTAGGTTTTCTTTCATCACAGCAAGGGTATAGTGAATGCTCAATAAATATTTAAAAGCCCCATCTGCCAGAGTAAACTAGCACAGGCAAAGCTTCCATGTCCTCTGGAGGTGTTTAGCCCAACATATTTAACAGCAAATCACTGTTCTAGGAAGTCATATCCTGTTTTATATGAGAATAAACTGAGTTTTTCAAGGCAATAAGTTATGAATTACATGCTGCTTGGGCAATCAGGTCTTCACAATGAACAGTTTTTCTTGGTAGTATGAATAAAGTAGAAAAGATGAAACTTTTTTTTTTTCCCTGAGTCTGTTGGAGTGTAAAATATTGCCTGTGTAGTCAGTATAATAGATTGTAGTGAGGGGTTAATTCCATTCAGGAATGAAATCTAAGGTTTCTAGAGAATGATAACCATGTGAGGTTAATGACCTGGCACAACAGCTTCTTGAGAAATCTTTTTTTATGTCATACCTAGCTCTGACAAATGATGACTATATTTGTCACTTTGCATTCTTGTTCAACTGGTATCTTTTATTCTTCATTTTATTCCTTAGGGGGATTGCTGAAGTGTGTGACTGTATTTGGAAGGATTAGACTATCAAAGGGTAAAGTTATCATTCATATGAATGTCATTCTTCATAGAGTACATAAAATTTGAAATATATCAGGTGGTCCAGACCGGAAAGAATCCACAGAGATGCTTTTTCCAGCAGCAAAGAATGATTGTTTTGCGCTCGAGAATGCCAATGAGTGCAACAACATTTGCTGCTCTAGCAGATCTTCTTCAAAACTCATTTAAAAACAGGGGAATGATGGGAGAAACTTTTTCTTTGTGGATTTTAAGTGTCATAATAAAATGTGCAAGTCCAGATTCACAGTTTTGCACTTCACATTTAGCTTTCATCTAGAAATAATTAAGCTAAACTGTCAATACTGTTATACTAAAACTATAGTTCTATAATCAGCTGAACTGAATCTGAACACCAGCCTGACCTAGAGAGAGAAAAAAAAAACCCCTTGTGTCCAAGCCTTTAAAGTTTAGTTTAAGATTTGATGGCATGGAACTTTTTTTTTACTTGCATTTACTGCAGTATTTGAGATGTCCTGAGTTGAATGAAAAACTAATTGACTGTGTGATTCTCTACCTTTTCATGTACTACATTCAATCAGGGATTGTTTTTCTTTTTTTTTTTGTCTGTCCTAGCAATTTGAGGAGAATTTATAGATGGTACCCACCTGCTTCCAATTAATGACCTGAAGAAAGAAATATGTGAATAATTTTGAGATGTGTTAAAAACACTCATTTCTCTCTGGATTTGCACGACTGTAAGCATGGAGTGAAATCTGGGTAAGAATACAATATATTATGCAAAATCATTTCATGTTAAACATGGTCAGGATAAGCTGGATTTTTGTGGAGAAATAACCAGCGATTTACAAGAGTCACACTGAATCCTATAAGTTACATGAGAAGTCTTTTAAAGCAAATTCCAGAACCTGTTATTGTACTTGATGAAAGTAGTTTGGCAATGCTCTGAAAAATACACAAGAATCACTAAAAAATTTGTTTCCAACATATCTTGTATTGACCATACTTTTTCAAGTTGATCTTTTTCTTAAGACCCTTGCATTTATCTTTGCTTTCTAAATCAGGTCTCTGAGAGTGCAAGTAGAACAGGAAATCAAGACATTAGCAAACCATTGAAAGATAGCAGGGGACAGTGAGTGCTTTTTTTGACGTATTACCCATACTCGCAGCAGTTCATCCTTGTGGTATGGCTCCTTTACAACATACAAAGGAAGACTAGAAATCTTCCACTTTCTAATATTTTCCCTAACATTGGTCATTTGAAACATTTATGGTACATAAAAATAAATCTGCTTCTGTCTTAACATAGAGCAAAAAAATCAAATTAGATTGGATTTCAAAGATGTATCCAAGAAACTAGAGGAGAATGACGTCATAAACTAGAGGCACTGGGGAATCAGTACAAGGTCCACAATTCCTAAAACCCTCAGTGATCAAGAATGAATATATTTATTTTTTTACAGACTGTATGCAAACCAGTTCAGAACAATTAAATCTTAATATGGGTATTTAAAAGGCATCTGGAAAGTTTCTGCTAATGCCAGATGGATTCAAGACATTATTTAGAGGAAAGCACAGTTTCACAAATTATTTTGAATTTTGAATTATTATCATTATTTGAATTTTGACTTCTCAGTGGGCCTGGAATTAGGTAAAGAATCTGTGGCTGATGTTTTTGGTTTTACTGAAGTGATTGAACAGATGCAGTCATAGCCTGATTAATTTATATCCATATAAACCTATTTATCATAGGAAAATACTATATATAAATATGATATATTTATCTATATCTATATAAACCTGATTAATTTATATCTACATAAACCTATCATAGGAATTTTATTCCCTTTCCAGTGGCAATAGTAGCAAAAGTCTATGCTAGTGATTTCAGTAAAGTCAGAGAACCAAAGGTATGATTTCTGTTCCACAGGAATATGTATGGGTAAAGTTGTATTGGGTATATTTACTAGTTTTTTATTATTGATATTGATTGTGTTTAGTGGTGGATGTAGAAGTGGTATTTTTCCACTTTCCTGAAACAAAGTTTAGCATATAAATGTATTTGGATCAGTAACATGAATGTTTCTGATTCAATATAGCAGTAAAATGTGTTCATGTCTGTGAGGACTGCCATACAGATTTGGCTGCCTTTTATTAGAGTGATCATAACTCACTGTTAAAGTAGGATAGCCAGCTCAGCTCCTTAGCATGGGATATTGATAACTTCATAGCTGCAGCTAGAAACCCATTGGATGATTATAGTCTGTTCTCCACTGCCATCTCTTTTCAGCAAATATCTAGCTTTTGCTCAAATCTGTATGCAGAAGCAGCCTGTTTTGGTTAGATATTTTAAATTTTTCCTTACAGGTCAAAAGACACATATTTCTGGCTTGATATAATATTTTAAAATTACTAGGATTACACTGGTTTTAAAATGAATTGTACTTGGTGTTGTTTAAACTTGGTACAGTTTAAAATTAATTGTTCTTTTTCTCTGACATGCAACCTTTCTGCACTTCTATGTGTTTCAGACATCAAGAATTCAGTGCATGTGTCATGTGATACTTTTAACAGTATTATTTCCAATATACATGAATTAAGAAATCCTTTTTAGCACTTAGATGATCCAGCTAACTTCATATTTTTAATATGCCTTTTAAAACTCACATCAAGGGATCTTACATCTAAGGAATTTATTAATGTTACATGCAAAAGTGAAAGCTTGTCTCACTCTTTAAATAAACAAGTGTGAATACAAAGTTTTAGATGTTATATTTGTGGTTTGGATGTCGTTTTCCAGACACAGCTTTAAAAATTTCAGTGCAGCCCTGTTCCAGGTCAAAGTGCATGTTAGTAGCTCATCCTCCTGAACAGCAACTGGAAATTCCAAGGAAAACCACAGAAGAAAGAGTTAATGTGAGGATTGCATGTGTATGACAAAAAATAGTTTATCAAGGGGATTCCTGAGCTGTAACTTTCATGCGAGCTATTACTCTCAATATTAATTTTTGATCTGTTTTCTGGCTTTACCTAAGCCCTTGATGATAGTTTTTATCTTGATAGGTTTCACAAGAAATATGTGGACGGATATCAGCACACTTTCTATATTTAAATAAGTATTAGTTTAAAAGTTGGCTTTCTCTTATATTTCACAACACTTTAATTGCTTTATATTTCTTGGTTAATAATCTTATAAAATTCTTTCAGAAGACCAAGCATGTTATATCAACTTCATAACCCAGAAGAAAATGCTTGTTGTAACACTGAAAGTAATACACTGTGAAGAGCCACATCTCTACATTACCTTCCCTAATATGACAGAACCCTGTTAGTTACTTAGAATACAAACTCCTATAACTTTTGTCAGACAGGTTGGTGTGGAAATTAGGTTTTCACACCTGTGTGTGCCAGTTTCACCTCTGAAACTGTGCTTAAATACCAACGCGGCATTTGCCATCTTTCCTTCCTGTGACACTAATTTTGCTTCACACATAGGAATTGATATTTAACCAAGTGCTATGGCTGAACATGGACTGTAAATTGCTGCAGAACTGTCTGATCTTATTTATTTACTGATGTTCTAAGTATTACTTTGTTTTGTGTTATGTATTTGGCTTAATTTTTAAATTTCTGAGCCTTTTCTCTGGCAGTGGATTTCTAC
>WBNP01003360.1:252056-269769 GCA_013401095.1 Passerina amoena
TTTTTTATTTATTTCTAAGTTACATTTTTGTGCAGTTTCTCTTTTTAAGTGCTAGGGACTGACTAACTGAATGCTTTATGAACTTTGTTATTTCACAAAGCAAGCAACTCAGTCTCCATGCAGTTCCTCATGACACCTTTCATCTCTGTCTTCTTAATAACTAGATTCCCAGTTGAGTCTGTGTCTCGTCTCATTGGCTGGTACCCTTGTCTTTGGAGGAGTATGCCTGAAGCAAGAGGCTATAGGATGTATCTATATTCTGATATCACAACCTTTTTTACCTTTTCAGAGCTCATGTCAATCTCAGGCTGGAATGAAGCTTAGAGTCAATGTTGAGTATTTCAAAATTCATATCCATAATATTTAGCATCTAGGACATATTGTACCTTTTTGTCTTCAAAGGTCATGCAGTTCACTCTGGTGTCTCTGACCAGAAAAAGGTGAATGAACTTTGCAGAAAGGACAGAGAGATATTTTACTGACAAAGTTTGAACATATTTTCATTTCTAAAGGTATAAATACAGACTTAATGTCCTCAGACATAGCTGCTAGATATAGCTATGCTTGAGTTGTTGGACTGTGATAAACTCAAAATAAAAAGGGTTTATTGAACATTATCAGTTATTCACAGCTGGTCTGGGCTAGAGTGTGCATAAGTTGAAACACTGTTGATAAAGGGATAAACAGAGTCAAAAAAACTGCAGTAACATTGCAATATTTATTCAGATGCTCTTAGCTGTATCACTAGAAACTTTCTAAAGCCCTGGACCAGTAGATTTGCAACTGCTATGCTTATGGTTGCTTTTTAAAATAAGTTTAATTGGCAATGGGTTTCACAATTTAACCACAATATGAGAAAGATAATTTTATCAGTGAATCAGTTGTCATCTTTTCATGTGGTTGAATATTTCTTTGTCTTTGAAACACAGAATGCAAGCATTTGCTTTAAATAATTTTTCTAATTTTTATTTGCTCTGTATGTACTAAGTAACCTCTTTCATCCTTTTCTTTAGCACAACCAATTCTCACAAATTTCAATTTTTTTCTCAGATTCTTGACCATTTCTATCAGTTTTCAATGAATGTTTTATTGAGTCTTCCTTCCTTTTGAAGAGCTCTATAAACAGTGTATGATTAAGTCTCAAGAATCTACAGCAAGGTAAATAAGGGAAAAGATATCACCACCTGATAGGGAAACCACAACAAAAATGAGGAAAGGAATACATGATTAGAGAAACATTCAGGTACAGAAATATCTAACTCTGTATGATATGCATCAGATATCCCTTTCTTTTGTGGGATTTAATTTAGATGCCTTGCTTAGTCACAAGCTCCTCTGACAGGAGCTGCCTTTTTCCAGTAACTACATAAATCGATAGACAGGGAACATCACACTTTTAAATTAAAAGCCTAAAATCAGATGACCTGAATCTCTTTCCAGAGAGACTAGAAAAAGTTTTTTACATTACTCAAATCAGTAGTTGAATACCTTTAAAATTCTAGCTTTGATTTTCTAACGATTAAATAGGACACCTGAAGCCAATTAGGAAATAGAATCCAGGTTGTCTTTGCTCAAAACTAGCACTGCAACAGTTATTCTACTTCTCTACCCTATAAAGTATGCAAATTTGAGCATTCCAATTCTGGCTTTCATTTTTGCTGTAGTGTCTAATTATGTAGAGGGAAATATAAACAATTGTGACTTTTCAGAAAAAGGTGCTTTCAGTCACACAGTTACAGGTGATGCTTACAGTTCCTTTGTACTAATGCCCTATTCATTTAAAAGATTTAAAATTATCATAAGAAATTACCATTTAGTAAATAATGATACCCACAGAGGAATGAAAATAAACCAAACCCATTTTTATTTCTCTTTAATATTCATAAAAGTTTAGTTTGCTTTTCTTCTCAAATCTATTTTTGGGCCTAAGTAAAGTGCCCTCCTCCCCTAAGCTATTAAATTCCTTACAGTCTTTTTTTTTGTCCTGATGTGCCAGTTCATTGACATGTTGGAATTAGTTCAGAGATCACAACTGCCAAAGCCCTCTGATCACACAGAGCTGGCCCTCCCACTACTGTTGCTGTTCAGAGCATCCACAGCTACAGCTGCTCAAAATGAGATCAGCCAGCTTATTCTCTGGGCTCTTTTCAAGATTGCTCCTGTGGCTGCTCTGCTTCCACCTGCTCTGCCCTGAGCAAAGTGTTTCTATTGCACAAATACTCAAGGACCGAGATGAGTTCCAGATGAGGTGCCCTGGCTCTTGCCTTCAGCCCAGCTCCAGTGGTGGTTCAGCATCATACGACTGCCAGGGTCTGAGTTTCCTTCCCATCAGAGAGCTGGGCACAAGGGGGAATCTGTTCCACTACTGATTTTTTGTTCTATATTTTTCAAAAAGACACTGCTTTGTGTCCATTATACTTCTCCTTTTTCCTGTCTAGCATAAATAGAACATTTTTTCATGGACTGTAACTTAATAATAGCACACTTGTAAATAAATGATTAATTGATGTCCTAAACCTCTCTTGAACTTAAGCTGTATTTATTTATGGAGTGGTTTTTTCTTACTGATGGTAATAAGTAAAAAAATTAGATGCTTGCTGAATGTGTTGATGAATAAGTATATGAAACCTACTATCTCCATTTAACAAAGTAATTAGTTATTGAAAAATTTATTATCTAAAAATATACCCTGACTATAAAAACAGACATTACATAGAAATTTTTATTGTAAATTTCTGTTGTTATTATTATTTTATGATGTGATATATATTTCATACATTCAAGATGCTTTTTTTTACAAATGAATTCTTCTAAATTTCAACTTTTAGAACAACTTCAAAAGAAACAAACAGCAGAGCAGGATTTGGAGTTAAATTGTGCCAAATACATTACAGCATGTAGGTCTATTTGAAACCTCTGTAGCACTAATGGTGCAGCTTCTTCTTGAGCAGTTACTCCCATCCCTGGATGCAGCCTATTATCCAATACTGATACTGAGCCCACAACAGTTGTTCATTTATTTTATGCTTGTGCTAGTTAATTTGTTTGTTTTGATATGAATTTAGTGCTATGGGCTATGAACAATAGCAGGGCCCCAGTAGTGTTAGTGTGCAATTTAGGAAAACTCTCTGATCACAAAGTCACTGGAACGTCAAATTCCTGTATCTCTATTTCTACCCTTCTGTCTTTCACATATTTCTAGTAACAAATCATCTAATTAATTCATAGCATTGGGTGGGATGCCACCCACTAGAACAGGATGCTCAAAGCCCAATCCAACCTGGTTTTGAGCAGTACCAGGAATGGGGCACCCACAGCTTCTCTGTGGAACCTGTTTCAATATCCCATTACCCTCTGAGTGAAGAATTTCTTCCTAAGATGTAACCTAAATCTCTTCTCTCCTAGTTTGATTTCAATTCACATTTCAGTAACTATTTTTGACTCATTTTCTCTACTTTCATTTCTCAAAAAAAAAAAAAAAAAGACTGCATCAAGTACAGACTGAATCAAGTACAGACCCCACAGTTGTTTCCACAATCCAGTAACAAAACATTTCCATCCATGAGATGTATGTCACAGCAATTTTCCTATTTTATCTTTTTTTTGCTGCCTGCTAGTACACTCTTTGAAGGTGCAACCAAAGCTTAGAGTGAGTACTCCACTCCATTTAACTCATTTGTGAGGACACAAGCAAAGATGATTACCTTGTTAGACTAGTCCTTGATTTCTTTGTACATGCTTTAACTCTGAGAAATACCAAACCAGCTGGCATGCCTCTATGTTAGTCAGAGAGAAGCTTGTTTGGCATAATTTGTTTCAAAGAATAAAGAAATATCCTACATTTATTATTAGGATCAAGTTGTCAGTGAGACTCTCTAAGAGATGGCCTTTTAGTACTCTTAAGTCTTCAAAAGAGCTGTTATTTTGTTAGGTTCCTCTGAATGAATAAATGGGGAATAAAATCAAAGATTTTAGGGATAAATTGGACAAATAATAAAATATGTGTGACAGATATATATTATACAAGTGACTGGAACTTTTCAGCGACACTTAATAACACACCTTTGTATAATGTCTTCTAATGTATCTCACCTTTTAAGAGAAAAAAAAAAGCAGCCATTCAAGAAGAAAATCACAGACTCTTGTCTCTGATGTAGGTAAGGACTTCAGCAGTGCATTTGAATTTGCATGATGCTATATTCACTTTTGATTTCCATTATTAGGATTTTGATATAGATTTTTTGCTACACTTCATATCTAAATAATGTCACAATTTGATTAGAAAATTTCACTTTATTTCTCTGGTGCAGTGCCTTCAGAAGTTAAGGCATTGTCAGCTTACCAAAGTAAGAAACCTTTAGTAAAGCACTAGAATCCCAGAAGATAAAGCACATATCAAAAACTACTTCCATATTCCAGAACTGGTTCTGCTGATTTTGTTGCTATTTGACTGGTTGTGTGGGTTTTGGTGTTTTCTTTTGTGAGTGGTGACAAAGTAAGAGAAGAAGAGTTTGTGAAACTAGAGAATGAAAGCTGAAAATTGTTCAGGGGTGAATTTCTCACCTGATAGATTGTGTACCTACTAATATTTGCAGCTGTCAGTTTCTGCTAGCATCTGTTGAAGATTGTGTCACAAGGGAGACTGCTGCACCCGTAACAGGGGCATCCAATGTTCCTATGCAGGAACTACATCTTCCTTTGACGAAATGGAAGGATGGTTTAAAAGCTCCATCCCATGTGAGGGAAGTGGCACCTCTATTTCTGCCATTTCTTGCAACAAACAAATTAGAAGAAATTGAAGGGGATGAAAGGACTGTGCTGGGAGATAATGTATTTTTAATGAGGAAGAGAAAAACCCTGAAGAGATGGAATGAAGGAAACTTTTTAGCAGTGAAATAGGGACACCTTCACTTTGACTCAAAAGGGCATCCATAAGAATATAATTATGTAAATGTCAAGAAGGCTAGAAGTGGTTTTAATGTTGTACATTAAGATATATATTAATAATATGATGGAATTGGGAGTGGAAAAGCCTATACTAAATAGAATGAAAAACGTTCTGACAGGAAGATACATTAGGCTGTAGAATCGTTTTCCATAGGGAAGACATCACTTAAGGGCTTTTACTTCCATCAGTATATACCCCAATTCTATGAAGATTCATATTCAGCTCTTTGTGTCCAAATGGAAAATTAAACAAGAGAGATAATTTCAGCAAGTCCCGAAGTCCCTCAGTAATTTTAAGGAAATTCAGTCACATCCTCTTATCAAAATATCCCTTGCTGGGGTTAAGTATAGACACCACTATATATATTTTATCGAGTTACATTAAAAAAAATATTTAATTAAAAAGTTAATATCTTTGAGTTTAGATGTCGGGGTTTTTTGTGAAAGGCCTGTCATATTTTGTCCTTCTTGCAAGATTTTGGGAATATTGGCTGTATCTGGACTACAGAATGCATGCACACAAAATGTTTTAAGTTCTAAATACTGTATAGAGTGCCTTTTTCCTGGACTTTCAAAGTTCAGGGTTCAAAGGAAAAGCTGCTCATTTCATTTAGGACACAGAGCTGCATTTTCAGGTTCAAAATATCAGTGATGTGTGTGAGGCAGAAGACAAACTGAGCCTGAAGTCGGAGATCAAGTCTGAGCTCTAGTCCTGGAGACAGGGCGTCTGTTTCTGTTATTATGATTAAAGCATTGGCCTTTGAATTAATGGGGCATATCCAGAGGTATGGGAACCTCAGGGAAAAGTAGGTCTTTGCCAGAAATTTAAAAGTTTTGAACATCAACTCAGCCTACAGTTTTTGTTCTGTTTGTGGGATTGTTTGTTTTGTTGGTTGGTTGGTTTTGGTTTTGGGTTTTGTGGGTTTTTTTGTTTGTTTGTTTGTTGTTTATTTTTTTTTCTGGCCTACCCTTTTCAAATGAACCATTTTTAACCATTGTTTCAGTTTTAAAATTAGGCATATAAGATGTTTTCTCCTTTTGGTTTTTTTTTTTTTGTTCTTTTATGTCACTTTCCTTAGGACGTTGGTTTGGGTTTGGGCAAGACAACTTTTAAGATGTATTATGTTTTATACTGCAACTGTGAGAGAAAGAATTTTCTACTGCACTGCCCTTGGTCTAGAAAATCAGGATTTAATTTACTTCTCTGTCATAAGTTATCTATATGGGATAAGGCATCTTGAGATACAAAATGACTTTTCAGTAATGGGCACAGTTGAGAAAGACCTTCTTAAGCACAAAGTGGAATATAAATATATAATTTTGAGGGTTGGTAACCACATAACTTTTTTTACCCCAAGAGAGAGATGGTTGGTGCCATCTATTTTATTGTATTGATGCCATGAGTTTTATAATTTTTTGTTCAGCTTGTTGTGAAAAAATATAGATCTCGTCTTTTAGATTATTTTAAAGGCATTAGGTTTTCTGCTAAAATTATGCTTCTGGATAAACAATTGGGGTTATTAGTGTCTAAACTATTGATTAAATAGCACAAAAAAATTTCTCACATTGAAACATTGTGTGTGTGTATATATATTTATGTCTCCTTTAATTGCCTGGTTTAGCTTATTTTCTTTTGGTAATCCAGAAGGCACTCTACACATTCCTATGTGTGCATACTCAGCTCTACTGCATACTACATAGCACAACTTAAATGAAGTCATAAATATTAAGTCAAATAAATGAGTTTAAATTCTCTGAGTAACTGAATTGTATTGAACTGCAGGCGTTGTGAAAGTTTTAGCAGAACTTAGTCTCATCAATAAGTCTGCAATCCTTTGCTAAGAAGCTTTGCCTCTGAAACTCTCTTGGGGTTTACTAAATGAATTTAAAGCAATACAGATACCTTCCAAATCCCATAACAGAACTCACAAGTAAGCCAAATAAGCTGGAAAAAAATCTGTTAGTAGGGAAAGGCAATTCTTGTTGAATTAATGAAAACTGAAAATACTTGAATTCTCTGGTTGCTCTTAGCCTGACTTGATAAAAATCTCTGAACAAGTAACTTAACAAAGACAATAGAAAGTGGGCTGGCCAGCTGTAAGATGTTGGCCAACTACAATAAATTAAGCTATAGATTTACTAGGTAAAAAAAAGGGGAAAACAAAAAGAACTAACTGTGAAATGAAGTGTTCCAACCTGGAAGCAAATAGTATGGTCCAAAAAAACCCAAGTATAATAAAAAACCCAGTTTAAGATGCATGTATGTCTGTGAGTCTTTAACTGAAAACTAGCTCACCACTTTCGTTATTGCAACTGCATTTAACTTACGAATGAAAAATGTGAAGTAATCTTCAAAAATTCAGCTCTCTGAAATGTAGAGTTGGGACCTGGAATCCAAAGCCATAATTAATAGTATAAAAGAGTATAATGAAAATGTTTCATCGTTAAGTTCTGGACACCAAAGACCCTCAAAAATATTGAGGATGTCCCTCTATTTGTGTTGCATCCATGAAATAAATAGGGTATTTTTTTTAAATAAATGGTATTTTAAGATCTGTGTTGAAAAAGATAACCAATTACACGAGTTTCTGTTTACTTCTTTAACTTGCAGTGAATTCTCTGTCCATCTCTTGACTGAATCTAATGATCCACCTTGATATATATATAAATATAACATAGTTTCCCAAAACATGTATTGTAAAGAGCTTGCAAATGGAATTCAGAGTTCAAAAGAAGCATTAGGAATAGAAACAAACAGGTAGAATAAGAAAGGACAGCAGACACTGTGTTTGATGAACCATTAGTATAAGAAACCAGTTCCATCTGTTCTAGCAAAGTAATGAATACACTTATAAGATATATTCTCCCACTTGTTTTTTGTACATTTTATGGTACAGAGTAAGAACATAGATTAATGAAGATGTATTTGAAAAGATGAATTAATTGAAATTTAAATATTATAAATTTTAATATCTATTCTATGAATGTTACTGAGAGATTTTCACCTGGCCCACTTTGGCTTGATTTGGTTGTTTGTGATGTTTTTGCCATGCTTAATGGAATTAGTACGTTTTTAATACGGACACAGCAAAAATGCAATTATCATGTTGACTATGTGTAATGGAGTTCATTTTTACAGAGTAGGAGTTCCTCTCTCAAATGTGAGTCATAAATAAATGAAACTGAAAATGGTGTACTCCTTGCTCATTTTAACCTTGTCCCTTTTTTAATTTTTTTTTTAACTGAAGTTGTTGCTGAACTCTAATCAAAGATAAAATTATAAAAGACCAAAGAATATACAGTTATTGTTACCAAAAATAACTCCTATTTCTGTAAGTTTCAAATGTTCTCCCTTTATACCTCCTTTACCTCAATAATGTTTCACAACAAGACAAGCTTTTACAGAATGATCAGCATTTCTGTGGTCATAACTAGTATTTATTGGATATAAAATCTAATACCTTCCCCAAAACACTGTTTAAATTTTAGTCATGTGAGCAGCAGCACTCATGAAAAGTAATGCTTCTTGTTCTTTTCTATTTTATCTTCTTGTTCTATAATCATAAAACAGATTATAGAACAAGAAGATAAAATATTTGTGATTGCTGTTAGTCTGGTGTTACTTGGCAAGGTAAGACTGTTTAAAAGCACAACTATATCTTAATTTAAAATGGGTTCTTTGAGGAAATTAGTACTGTTGCCAACACTGTACTAAGTTTCTATGTTTAGGTAGTTATTTAGTTTTGACCTTCACAGATTAAATTATTAGTAATTTCTTGTTTTGTTTCTCTTGTAAATTAAACTGTATGACTGTTTAATTTCCAAAGTGTCTAGAATCATTATCCCCATATTTATCCCTTTATTTATATAATTTTCATACTTTTTGCATTTGAAATGAGTTTCCATGTTAAATACTTTGTTTCCTACGTTCAAGTATTTCCAATCCCCTGAAAAATTTGTCTTTTTGCCATTGATCCTGCCCCAAAATTTTTCAATGGGTGTACTATTGTACCATGTACTTGACTACAAGGTTTCTGAGGGAAGTTCCTCAAAACTTATATCATAAAAGTTTTTTTTTTTTCTGTTTGTTTACTCTCTTGAATTATTTTAGAAAAAAGATTGCAATATTCTTATTTTGCAGATGCCAATGGATTTGCTCTGTCCTCTGTGGTGTAGAAAAACCCCAAGGAAAGACACATAGTCTTTTTTATTTAGTTTTGTTTCAGAAGAAATTGTTATTAATAATATTTCAGTGTCATTCTGAACGATATAAAATTAATGGAAATTATTTTTGGAGTTTGTAATTTTAAGAACCTTATGAACTTGGCATTTTATTAAATATAATATCTGTTAATCACTGTTCTCCTGTCCTGTGATTAGTTAGCTAACAACCACAGAGCAATGTAAAAACAACTTGTTCTGTAAAATACTTGGCATTTACATTTGAACTTATCCAGAGACCAAAATAATTATAATTTAAAAATATTTCAACAGCACTCTTTGCAAAGAGCAGTATATGTCTCCTTCAATTAGACAGTCTTTAATGTAAAGAACAAGCAAAATCCTAGGCAAGGCATTTATTTAGACATATTTTCTATAATTGTTGTGAACAAAAATTTTTTGTAATATAAACATATGTTGACTTTAATAGGAATTAACAGTACTCTGAAAAATAGGCTGATAGCAAGAGCTGACAAGTATGAAAGTAAGATAGAAGGTCTGTAGAGATGTAATTTCCTAGCAAATAATTATCCCCAAGCTGTGTAAACTTGCTTAAACAAATGCTTTATAAAAATCAAACCAACAAACAAAACAGATTTACCACTTCAGCACAAGTGTCAATAACTGAAGCCCGTGTGTTTACACAGGCCAGCTTCACAGAAGGATAACTCTGTTTGGCCTTGCTCTTATCAGCACCAACTGCAGTCAACATATATCTTTACCTGCTTGTATCCTTTATCAACAGAAAGATTTCAAAGGAATATATAAAATAAATGTTAAGACTTGCTTACAATCCCACTGTATAGTAATGTTTCCTTCTCTAGAGGCTAACTTGATTTTGTGATTCTGAGCAGGAAAAATATTCCCTCTGGTCCATTGCTTATAATATTGGATATAAGCAATACATATGGAAGACACTTGTATTTTAATTCTTTATTGCAAAGTTTTCTTTTACCATAGAATTAATGTTATCACATATGTTATGTATGGATTGCTGCTTGACAGACAAGAAAAAATACTCTAAGGGACAGTTTTCAGACCCAGTCCCAGCTCTAAATTGTGATTAAGTATTGCAAAGAGTTTAGGACTTGTCATAACTTTATCCAGAAGAACCAATTAACCTAAAATTGGTTAGGTCTAGGATCAGTTATAGAAATTTTGGCCTGAATTACATTTGACTACAGGAGATAAACCTGTTGTTTAATCACTGTATTTGAGGTTTTTCAACAGATAATCAACCTTTTTGTTGGGAGGAAGTTCCTAACATCCCTGATTGTGCTGTTCACCAGTTGCTGTCTATTGGAGAAATATCTCACCAAAAAGATATCTGACAAGAAGTATCTCTCTTTTGTGATGTTTGGTGCACCTTTTTGTGAGAGTATGTGTGTGTGAGAAAATATGATTGACATAATATCCAAGCTAGAAATATATTATACGGCGGTGAATCACATTTCAGTCTTTCTATTAGATTCCTTCTTTCATATTTCCTGGCCTTAGCTTTAGATGATAGTTTTTTTGTCCAGTACACACTGATTTCTGCTAAGACAAAAAGAATCAAATACAGAAAGTGGGAGAAATTTTGAGATCCAACTCTCTGCATGTTTGGAAGGTACTATAGACATAATTGGGGCACAAATCATCAAACTGTGTTCTGTTGCCTAGCGCTGTGTTCTGTTGCTTAGCACTGCAGCTGCTTTCTTATTTCTATCTCAGTGAAATACTGACTCTCGTCTTGCTGTTATGCTGTAGATAGTTCCAAAATCCTCGTGAAACCCCAAATTCTTCAATTTAATTAGTCACTGGTAGTAGACTAAGTTGACTGGCTTTGGTTGTCAGTAGAGGCTCTTGGTTTTTTGTGATTGTATTCCCATGAGAGCCTGGGATATAATTATTAAATCACCTCAGTCTCACCTGTGATGATTGCTGGTGCCAAATTTCTCAGCTCCTAAATGCTTGTTTGCATTGGCAACACTTTTCATCCCTTTCTTGTTTTCAGGATAGTGATTTCACTTTTCTTTTTTCTCCACCCTTAGTTAAACTTGGGTATCAGGAGAACGAAATCTGCATTAAAAGTAAAATTATGAGCATGCATTAGATACAATCAAAGCAATGTCTGGACATATTCCCATCACATTGTTTTATAAATAAAAAAAACCCATTTTATGCGTTTCGTCCTGAAGATAATTAGAGTCTGGTCATGTAATTTAGATGATCTGTTGAAACAGTCAGTTAAAGATAAACATTATCTTTAAATAGTCCTGGTTGTGATGAATTGGGAAGAACATGTGGGGTAGGATCTTATAGAGAAGTACATACAAAAGTTTCTGGTAGAGAGCAAAATAATAAATCCTCTCTCCCTGAAACTTACAAAGTGTGACTCCCTTAGGTGAATCTCTTATCAGATATGTATCACACTGCAGTAAAAAAAGTTTAAGGGTATGGAGTCTAATTCATTCAACATAAATTTGAAAATGTTTTTCAGGTAAATAATTTATTCATCTACAATATAAATGATACATTTATTTTAGCAAGAAAACAGAAAGCTTTATCCCAACAGTTTGTAAATTGTTAAATAACTTAATTTCACTTGCTGTCAGTCATATAACTGTAAATTAAAAAAAAAATCTTTTCAATCAATATGAGGTATTGTTTGATCTTAAACACATTTTGGGGTGAGGTCATTTAGATAACTATAGTGCTTCCTGATCACCTGACTGAAAGGTTTTCCACTCTGAGATGTTGAGATGGTGGAAAAATTGCCCACCTTTAATGGAAGACAGGTCTGAAAAGGATTGGCATCAAGAGTTACACATTTGAGCGTGAATCTTACAAGTTGCTTAGTTTATACATCCAGTATCTTAGAAGAAACAAATGCTTTCACATGTCTCTGCACATGTGCACATTGCAGACTTATCTTTGTAAAAATGTATTAGTTAAAATTCAATGTCTTTTCTAGTATATGCAAAGTTAAGAATGATGTCCATACAAAAAAAAAGAAACCCAATCTTAGCAAATCATTTTTATAAGTAGAAATATATGCAATTTACTCAAGTCAGAGGAAGCATAAAAAACTTAAGCCCACCCAGATGGACTATCAAGTTAAAAATTCTTGATGTTTTCCAGGTAGAATGGTTAGGGCCTCTTGGCTGATAGTCTTGTATTTGTACCTAAAAGGAAAAAGATGATGTCATGACACAGATAAGTAATTTATTTGTTCATTTGGTTTTCTCTTTAAAAAGCATTGCTCAAGAATATTCTTACATCATATTTTGTTCCTTGTTTCGAATTTCGAATTGTATCCTTATTTTTGTATCTTTAGTTATCCTTACTTTCTGGGTTTAAATTTGTTCTGTTATCTGATTTCTGGGCTTGGGGGGGGGTTTCCTCAATCAAGGAAGTTTTAGTAAAACTCTTCATACAAATCCTTCTTTGTATGAATCACATCAGGATAAATTTGGACCCATCTGAAATAAATACCCTTAAACTGTTCTAATTTTAATATAGAATAAAAGTTCAGGGTAAGAGAAATATTTTGTTTCCCTCCATGATTTGAGATCTAGTGAGCCACATACTGTTTAGAAGATATGTTTTACTAACTTGATAGAAGAATGGACAGATAAAATGTGATTCTAAAGAGAAATTCCTTCCATGACTGAGATTTTTGGCAGATAGATAGATAGATTAGGAAAAAGCAGATAGAACAAATTCCAGTTGCTACTTGCAACTTGGTTTGTAGTACATGTTCTTCTCCTGTGGATGCTCAGTTTTACCAAATACTGAATATGGATTCTGCTGAGAGTTAGTAATGCATTAAATAGTTTTGGCTTTCATCAATGTGGGTTACAGTAGTAAAATCAACCATTATTTGCTAAAAAAATATATTTTTAAAAGAAATATGAAATATCTGAAAGACCAGAAAAAATTTTTTTGCTGAAATATCAGCAAAAATATTGCTGCTTGTTATTCCAATGCTTTTTGGTTTCGTACCATAAATTTAAGATTGTACCATGTACTTTCATAGGCAAGACTTTCATGTAAAACGGAATTTTATGTCTCAAGTAAAGAACACCTTCCAGTTCCTTCATTTTGACAGGCAAGGTATTCTAAAATAAATTGATAAAGTACTTGAATCATTCAAATCATTCTCAACTAAATTTAAAGTTCAAGTGATTAATCAATAATGTAGTAATAGAATTTTAGATGTAAGTTAGACTGATATGGATTTTGTAGCATTAATGTCATTTTGTGTTAGAGTGAACATTCACCTTAACCTGTGCATTAAAGCATTTTTCTTTTTAATGCATGTATATTCCAGTAAGTCTTGTTACTTATGGAGTCTTATCCATGGGAAGACAAATGCTCTAAAGCAATGAATGATTCGTGAGGGTTAGTTAATCTCTAAAGCATGATTTATAATCCCATCTCGAGTAGTCAGACATAATATTCCTATGTCTTGAGCAGGAAGAAATGCAGTGATATTTCACTGTTAGCTCTCTTCATTTCTGTAGTTGGTACAGAGTCTTCCTACAGCCTCATTTGCATTTTCCTTTACATGAATTGAAGTACAAAGCAGGGGAACTCTTACAGTGGAATAGATTTTCAACAGCAAAAACAAGGTCACTTAACAATACTTGCTGAATGGTTTGCACTCTCATCTCACAATTATTTTCCAAGTCATATTGTTCTCTTTGTAACTGGAATTTTTGTTATGATTCTGAAATTGAATTAGTCAAGACTAAACAGTAGTTGGTTACTTGTCTGTTTCAGTGGAGGTCCCTGTGGTGAGTTGGTCTGGGCTGACCAGACTCTCACCCAGCTGCTCTCCTCAACAGGGCAAGGAGACTCATGCATTGAAGTACAGACAGAGACATCCCTTACCAGTTACTGTCATGGGCAAAACACACTCAATCAGGAGGAAAAAAAAATAATTTGCTAGCAATTAAAAAAGAGTAGGACAGTGAGACTGCTGTAGTCAAATGTTCTCCCCAGGTTCTGTTACGCTGGATTTCTGATTTAGCAGAGTGACACAATGTATACTGAAAACACAACACTTGCAAGTTACACTTGTCAAAATACAGTAATAGTAACACTAGAGTTCAAACACAATACTCATGTATTTCCCATTGCCAGTCTTTGTGATACATTCACCCTCCCAACACTGGGTGTCCCCACCTGCCAGGAGGGACTATGTGGGCTGAATCCAGTTTAAGCCTGCTGCTTTACTTCCAGATTATTTTGCTGATTGTCTAGGTTTTGTCCTCTGCACTGGATGAAGTTGTCTCCATTCTCCCTATACTGGTCTGATCAGCTGAGGGAGGAGCTGCCATCTCTGGCTAATCCATGCAACTGTGGAGAGCTGTTATCTAAAACAAAGGCTGCTCTCTGTTCCCATTGTGCTGAGAGAGAGTCAGCTTCTTTGCCTCATTCTCTGAGCTTCCTGGACACATCACCTTTGCTCTGCCATGTCTGAGGGGCTCAGCTGTGCCCTCCAGTGAGGCCAGTGAAGCCAGCTGGGAACACCTGGTCATTAAATGTTCATTCTCCTCAGTACATCATGCACCATGGAACAGTATGAGTAGGTAATGACTTTGATAGGGAAAATGTGTGCTAATGTCTTTACAAACAATTCCATGGGTGAAGGGATGGGTGTTAACATCTTTGAAAGGGGTCTTAATGTCTCTATGACTTTAAGCAGCAGGTTTGTTACATAGCCCAGGCACCTTGGCTCCTAAAACAGACACGGGAGTCTGCACAAGCCTGAAATTCTGGACGTTGAGGTAAAATAGTAGGTGCAAGGAGGGATATGTGGTAGGTGGTTTGGGAAGGCTGTACCTTCCTAATACCTCAGACAATGGGGAAAGGAACAAGGGAATATGTGGCCAGGAGCTTGGGATAAAAGGAGTCTGTGCCCTCCAAAACCAGGAGAGAGAAAACCGTGTGGGTGTGTGCCCCAGTGGACTCTCTCCATTTATTCAAATAAAGTTGCAGGACCCCTCTGTCTCCTTTATGGACACTGGCTTTTCATGGTGTGATTTCCTGCACACTTTCTTCACTTTAACCTTATTACTATAGGTAATTTGCAGTTAGAGAGTCAGCGAATTGTATTTGGTTTCCTTCAGATAACTGGGCATTTAAACGTGCCACTCACTAGGTTGGAACTTACTCTGCATGTTCACATCCCCAACTTGTACAAGGCACCTGGTATTTTTAAACCACATTGTACTGGGGTAGGGATCTGTGTGAAAGATACCAAAAGAAACTCCTCAAGGAAGAACTCACTCAGCTGTTTGGCAGAAGCTGATTTGACAATTATGTAAATATCACTTGTTGATCTGTGTTTTGCTTCTTGTGCCTAATGCTCTTACCCATTTATTTTCCTCTCAAACAGTCAGTCTGTCTATACCATAATTGAGATGCTGCCAAATAGAGAATGTTGTTTGTCTGATGTAACTTTATACTGAAATAGAAGTGTTGAATACAAACTGTATTCATAATTAACACCAAGTATAATTAAGAGTCTTAAGGGAGAATAGCTACTTTCCAGTGTGCTCAACACTTTCAAGGCAACAGGTGGGCAGAGCACTTCTGAGCACATTATCAGTAAACTGTGACTCCTGCTTGGTTTTAAACAGGTGCATCACTGCAGAAGGGTGAAATAGCTTTCAGCTGTCTCTCATAAACCTATTTATGGCAGCTTTGTACCGGCAGAGAAGCTGGGTATGTTCTCATTCAAGCCTGCACAGGAGCTGAAGAACAAGGTCATGTGAACTTGGTCCTGTCACTGTGCTAAAAGTAGTTAAAGCCATCACAGCTGCGTCAAGGAAGGCATGTGCTGAAATTATACAAATTCTAATCCATTCTGTGACTCAAATGCTCTTTGGACCACCTACAGCCCTGACACAGACACAATGTACTGCCCCCAAACTCTGCTGTGCTTTAAAGGATGAGTAATTCAAGTCAGTGTTTGTTCAAGCACCACTTTCCATTGCTTAGCAAGTATGTTTGTTATGAGGGATTTATTATTAGGTATCTTAGCTAAGATAATGCAATTTCTGTTTATGGATTCAGTTGATTGTGGATGTCTAAAAAGTTCCATTAACTTTAGGAGGAGAGGTATCAGGCATGGGGTGGTGTAATTGTATTTCCACATTACAGAGAAAGAAAAAATCTGGGACATCTCTGTACAGTTGGTAAACTGTACCAGTGTATGTTGTTCACCTTCCATAACCATCATTTACTCCAGGAATCTATGGAAATAAAACATCAAAACAAATATTTAGTCATAGGTAATCAGAACAATTCTCATATTCTTTCATTTTTCTGATATGTCATGTTTATATAATTGTATGCTTTTATGTTCAACTGTGTTTTTGAATGTTCACAAGGTAATGATGTAATGCATGAGGGTGAAAAGCTTGTCTAGGTAGCCTTCATTAGTTTACAAGTATCAATTTACCTCTTTGTAGGGATGACTTACATTGCAGTTGTAGAAAACAGATTCTTTTACATAACCCAATAAAATTGAAATAATGAGACCTTCAATCATATGATTTGTTGTTATTATTATTTTCTCTATTATTGTTGTTGTTCTTGAGGTTAGTATTTTCTAGTTGGATGTGGAAGGTTAAGGTTGCAGTATATTGTTGTATTGCACTAAATGGTTTATGCAGTTGTTGTTTTGCACTGGGTGATTGGAGATTTGCACTGAGTAGTCTTTATATTGCACTGAATAGTTTATGTTATATCACATGGTTTGTTCTTCCCTTCTCATGGGATCCCCCTCTCTTATTACATGTTTTTTTTCCCTCACACACCCCTCTCCGCTGATCAGTTCCTCCCCTTGCCCCTCCCATCACTTGTACCCCTTGGCTGTAGTCCCTCTCCTCCAGCCCCCTTCCCCGGTTCTTAAAACCCCCTAGAGGCAACTGGCCCCGCCTCTTTTCCATATGGTCTCTTTTCCACCTGGTGGGTCTTCTGGAAATAAACTGAGGACATCTGTCCCCACGTGGAGAAGAGTGCTTCTCATCTTTTGGCTTTCATCCATGTAAGATCATGTGGGCTGGCGTCCACAGCTGGCCGGATTGCACCCAAACAGCCCATCCAGACATGGATTCTTACAGTACATTACAGAATTTATCATTTAACAACTTCCTTTTTTGAGGCTTCGCAATATTGTCAATACTTTTAACAGAAGACAAAACAAGGGGAAAAGTAAAATACTCTCAGACTTGCATAATTGTGATACCTCACATAAGTGAAGGGTATGCTGTTGTCATCTACAAGGTATTGATGAGATATGAACATACAAAGCTTTTTTTTTTTTGCTTGATTTTCTTTGTTCGTTTTTGTTATGTTTTAAATTGACTGCAAAAATAAGGTAGCTTACACAAACAGGGAAATTTAGGTTGAATGTTAGGAAAAAGTTTTTTATGGGAATAGTGATTAAGTACCGCAGTTGGCTGCCTGGGGAGGTTGTGGAGTCACCATCCCTGGATATGTTTAAAAAAAGATTGGATGTGGCACACAGTGCCGTGGTTTAGTTGAG
>WBNP01003360.1:269869-312462 GCA_013401095.1 Passerina amoena
TGTGTGTGTGTGTGTGTGATGTGGTTCCCTAAATTTAAAAGTCATAGGGTAAGATTTACTTTGAAGATTAACCTATATTAATATAACACATATATGATAGGTAAATTGCTTTGGGGGCTTGTTTTTAATAGTTGGTTTTATTTTTTGAAATGAAGCTACCTTTGGCCTCCTGTTAATAAATAATTGCAATGAAGTGAATATCTGACAATAGTAAATTACATCAGTAAAAAGAACTGCTATTAGTCTCTGACTCACAGAAGTCAAATTAATTCCCTCAGCCTAAGCCTGATCCTTATACTGAGCAGTGTAATCAGAATTATTTTGATAGCTTGAGCTTCCACTATGAATCGTTGCCTAAGTGAAATTCTAGTCACTAATCACTGAACCATTCACTGTGCAGGTTGCATATGGCTTTGCTAGCAATTACATTTATTTTAAATTGAGAGAATTACTTGGAAACACTGTTCACTGAAGATTCAAAGAGACCAGAGCAATTAAGTATTAGTTGCCAAAGGCCTTCTGTTACAATTATCGGATGGTACTTTCACTATAAATATTCATGTACCTGATCCTGATCACTGGAGATTCCTGATGTCTAATAACCTTCAAAATTTCTCCCTAATACCAGTATGGGTGTTTAATAATTAAAAAAGAAAACAAACAAAACCAAAACAACAACAACAACAACAAAGAAAAACCAAACCAACCAACCAAAAAAAAAAAACCAAACCAACCAACCAAACACAAACTCCCAAAAAAACCTAACCAAAAAAAACCAAAAAAAAAAAACAAAAAAGGAAAGAGGAAGAAAAGTCTAAGTTCAGAAAGCTGATGAAGAGTGTTCAGGAGTTGTTTCTTCCAGGCACC
The DNA here is from genome assembly GCA_013401095.1 of Passerina amoena. Classification (NCBI taxonomy): domain Eukaryota; kingdom Metazoa; phylum Chordata; class Aves; order Passeriformes; family Cardinalidae; genus Passerina; species Passerina amoena. Next base: position 270,737 of record WBNP01003360.1, read on the forward strand.
CCAGTAGTAGAAACCCCATGTGATCTCATTCTATTTCCATCTGATGGAGTCCCTAAGCAAGGTCAAGTTGCTGTAGTCTCTGCCATTATTAACTGTGACTCCCTCAGTATAAGACAGCTGTAGTTACTGTAAGTTATTGATTCTCCAAATTTACTGAATCAGTCCTATTATATTTACAACAGACATATAATGGACTTAGAGATCCCTCGAGTCTCTTGCTGTCCCCCCATTAAAATGACTTCTTTTCAAAATCACGGGAAAAAAAAGAAGGCACGCTGAACTTATTAGAGGGGAAGGGATGTGGTGGCACAGCAGAAGCTGTCGAGGCCACCACCCTCCCTAGAGTGTCTCCTCTAGGAAAGGGATAGCTCAGCAAGCACTAGACGCTTGCGCTACCGATGGTGATTGCAGGTCGATGGAAAAAGCAGGCAGGAGGGGCTCTTTGTTTGGAGTTCCAGGGGTGGTTTATTAGCCAACACACTGAAACGGTCCAGGGACAGGAGAACAAGAAACATAGGAGGGTCCAGGGCTTTATATGGGACAAGGGAGGTGGAGCACTGGGTCTGAGGGCCAATGGGTAGAGGGAATAAGGGTGGTACAAAGGTGGGATACAGGGGAGCAACACACTGGGATCCAGAGGAAGAGCAGTAAGGAATGGGGACCAATGGGGAGAGCGGGAGCATTCTAGAACCAGAAGGAGAACAGGGGTGATGTAACTTGGGTCATCAATATATTACTGTAAGGAACTGTGGGAAAGCATCTTTTTGTTGCTCTCTGACCTAAAGGGAGCAAGGATACCTCCCAAGGCATCCCTGCCTCAGCATCTCCCTCTGTGTCCTGGGATGCAACAAAAGGAGATAATGGAATATTTAAGCAATTAGTTTTACCAATAACAGCCAATACAGCTTCCACAGCAACAATTGTTAATCTCACCAGATTAAGTATTTTAGTACAAAAATTATTCATTCGCAGCCCGTGTGGGCTGGTTTAGACTGGGCTGGAGTTAATTTTCTTGACAGTGGCTGGTATGAAGCTGTGTCTTGGATTTGTGCTGAACACCAGCTTGATAACACAGAGATGTTTTAGTTATCCTGAGCAGGGCTTGCACAGAGCCAAGATCTTTTCTTCTTTTTGCAGTGCCACTCTGGTGAGGAAGATTGGAGTGCTTGAGAGCTTGGGAGGAGACAGAGCCAGGTGACCCAAACTGACCAAAGGGATACTCCAGACTGTATGAAATCATGACCAAAGGGATACTCCAGACTGTATGAAATCATGGGCTGTATAAAATGTGGGGAAAGAAAGAGGAAAGGAGGGGACATTTAAATTGATGGCATTTGTCTTCTCAAGTCACTGTTACACGTGATTTGGAATGGCTGAACACCTGCCTGCCCATGGCAAGTGGTGAATGAACACCTTGTTTTGGTTTGCTTGCATGTGCAGCTTTTGCTCTAAAGCTGCTTTTGCTGTTAAACTGTCTTTATTTTAACTCATGTGTTTTCTGCCTTTTAGTCTTCCAGTTCTCTCCCTGATCCCACTGGTGGAGGGAGTGAGTGAGTGAGTGAGTGAGTGAGTGAGTGAGTGAGTGAGTGAGTGACTGCATGGGGCTTGGCTGCTGGTTGGGGATGTACCACGACAAAACTTCAGTAGGGACATTGGGCTTTTATGGTCTTACTTCCAGTAATTCTCTAAGTGGAATAGAGCCACAGACTAGATGTGAGGTGAAGTGTCATCTTTGACTAGAAAGAGTTAGGAACTAGCACTATTGTATTTGTAGACTATACCAGATTCACTGTAGCAAATTTTAATTACTAATTTCCATTCTAACAAATATTGAAGCAGTTTAAGTTATATTTAACAATTGCTCTGTAATTGTAGAGTGGAAAATATGGCTATAATTGCATTTTGTAAATGTAATTAGCCATAAATCCTGAAATCTAAATATATGCAGCCAGCACATTGCTTTTATTTCCAGGATGAAGAAAAGCTTGAGAAATGTACTTCTAGGGGAAGTCATATATATTAGAAAGCCATCTATTTAGAAATTTTTGGCCAAAAGTACATTAGTAATGCATTGAATAGCATTCAGGGAGATTATAAATTCAGTAATTGAAACACAAATTATGCATGCTTAATATTTATGAAATTTTAAGTATTGCTTAAATACGTCAGAAAATCTAAATGGCATTTAAAACAATTAATTATTCAGAATGGTGAAAATGGAAAAGCTAGCAAAGCACTTTACCATCCCTGAAGTGAAACTAAATAAATTGAGACTATTCTAATATCTCATGCTGTTTAGGCTTAATGTAGCAGCCTAAGTTCTCTGGGTGAGCAACTAGATGTAATTCTGAAGTATGCAAAGTATGCCATAATGTCTGTTCTTGTTTATGATGAAGAATTCTTATAATGTACTTGAATTGGATCACCAAAGCATTTTACCCTTTTGTCTTCTCTTAGAAGAAGAGACTTTGTTTTAACAAATAGTGTTATAAAATGGGGAAGGGGGGAGGGGGGGGGGGGGGGGGGGGGGCAGGACTTGAAAGGAAATATCACTGGCTTTGAACCAAATTTATCATTATCTCTTTTCCTCTTCCCCTTCTTCCATTCCTGAAATACAGATACTAAAGAGGATGTGAAATTAGAAGAAGACTTAACACCTTTTGATAACACTACCTTTAAATAACTGTTAATACCAACATAGTGAGGAGGGAGATTCAGGCCCAATATATTAACATCTCTAGGAATATACCAACACTGTTGTTATTTCAAGTGATTTTCTTAAGATTTCAGGACTAATAGTCCTAAATAGCTTGAGAGTTCTTTTGCCTCTAATCTATACTATTGTATTTTTTATATTTTTCTTTCCTTAGGGCACGTAAAATATCTGTAGAGTTCAGGAAAGTCAGGGAAATGATCTTAGTAAGTCATCAGAGGATTTAATGTAATATCTCATAGACAGTGACATGAGGATAGTCCAAGAGTTAATCAGATTTATAAATGGGGAAATTAGGAGGATAATGAACTGATAAATCAGTAATAAACCTATTCTAAAGAGTAAGACATTTTTGGCTCTCTTCATTAAGATTTGTATCTCCTAAAGGAAAAGAGATTCCTTAATGCTAAGCCTTCTAGAAGTCACTGTGACCTATTTCTGAGAATAAAATAAAAAAGATAAACTTTCCTTTTAAATTCATAGGTAGGACAGAGAAGTCACAAAGGGAATGTAAACTTATTTTCTGCAGATAGCTCTCATGCTGTTTTAAAAAAAGGTAAATGGACTAGGGCTCCCATTGATTCAAATATCAAATCCCATTATAATGAGTGTTCTTGAAGCTTCTGTGATCCAGTAAAAGTTAAATTCTAAAGAAAAAAATAAATCCTGTAGATGGATACATCCCATTATCAACATGTATGCCAATATGAGCTCATTGCCTAATTTTTCTGGGCCCAAAATATATATATAAATATATCCATCCTATTACTTTCCTCATAGAAACTCTCAAGGATATATTGAAACATTATTAAAAAATGTAAGCAAAATTTTGCAAGTTTTCTGTATGGGGAGAATGTGCTTTGTCATCATATAATTTAGAATATGGTCTGGATCCCTCTGCAGGAAGTGAAAAATTCCTGAAGACTTATGCAGGCAGGTTTCATTTAAAAATATTAGCCTTCATATTTGCAAGTCAAACTTAAGGACTTTTTCCATTCCTCATTTCTAATATATGTGTGATAATCAGTTTTATTTGTTGGGTAATTCTGCCAATAATAGTGGAACTGTGGATGTAATGATCCAGTAAATCACCTGCAGTGCTGTCTTCCCTATCTTCCTGTAATCACCTACTGATCTAAGTGCTCAAGGTACTGGTAGTTTTAAGCTGATTGGGGAAAAAAAAAAGTGTAGAAAATTTGTGTAACCATCTCAGACAATTTTTGTTCAAAAGAGGAAAAAACTAAGTGTCAGATTTCCATTGAGTTTGGAAGCTGGTCTGTTGTCTGTATTCACAACAAAACATGAAATTAGAATTGACAATATAACACAGTATATAATGAATTAAAATTAATTGTGAATTTTTAATAGACTGGTTAACTAATTTTTCAGGTTGGCATTCAGACCAGTTAGGGGCCTGAGTTTTAGCCTGCTTATTGAAACCATAATTAGCAGCATGTAACTAGTATTCGATATCAAAATCCAAACAGAAAAATCTACTGAAATCTAAAAAATCTAAAATCTATATTTTTCTAAAATAGTAGCATATAATAAGTACATTTTTTTGATGAAATGAAAAAAACAAAATGTAGGTCTTCTCAATGCCAAAGAGATATTTTGCAGCTAAACAAAATGCTGGCAAGACAGATTTTATTTTGACCCTGGATTGACATTGCTAATTTGGATTTGAAGTTAAAGAGCCAAACATTTTCTCTGTGACTATAGAATAATACTGATATTTGAATGCAAAAGAAATGTCTTTTGTGATCCAGTTTTTAATAAGATTTTATTTTAAATAATAAAAAGGAAAGATCATTACTTGATCATTCATCACTTCTTGATTATTTTTTCTACCATGATTATTTTGTATTTACTAGTTTAGTTTTTCCTAACAGTGAAAATAAATACTCTGCTTAGTTCTGAAAATTTTACTCTGGACTGTTCTCTGCACTTTACACTAAAATGGTTATTTTTATCTATCAAAATATTCTCTTTTCTTTTTAATACTGCCCTCTGTTCCCCTTTGCCTTTAAGTTTATTTTCTCTCACCTAGTATTACTCAAGTGTAGAAATTGTGTAACTCTTACTTTACTGTAAATACACCTCCACCATTAGAGAAAAGTTTCTTATCCCTTATCAAAGTCTTAATGGAAGTTTATGAGGTATGGAACTAAATGATGTAGACAAGATAATGGATAAATACTCTTGGTAAACACAGATCTTTCAGGGAAGCTAGTTTGAATTTTGATGATGTCTCTTGAAAACTTGTCTGGAGCTATTTCAAAAATTCCAATTATTTGCTCACCCTCCATTGCCCTTTAACAACTGAGTACTAGAATGCAGGTGATCCATCCCACAGGCACCTTTCAGCAGAGCAGAAGTACCGTGAGAAACATGCTGGAGAAACAGAGTAATGTGGCTACAGATGCACACTCAACCTCATAAATTGCCAGAGGTAGTAGTTGTTGGGGGCATGATTTGGTGTCTACTTTCCTTTTAGTTCTGCTCCTCCTCTTTTTCCATAAACCCGGCACTATTTAATGAGGGGGTTTACAAGTCAGTTAAGTAGGAAAGCATCAAGCAGTCCAACAGAGAGGAAAAGGAGATGTGCAAGAGTATTTTCCAGTCACATACCTAGTTCCACTCTCCAAACTGTACATGCACCATGCAGAATTGATGACCTCTTTGATAAAACAGAAAGCTCCTTCTGAGTCAGCTTACAGGACTTCCAGCCTATATAATTACCTGAGAAAATTATATAAATTGCATATGACTTTATTTCCAGGAAGTCAATATTATTGGTGTTGGAAGAGTAGCAGGAGGATTAATTCATAGTGTCAATACTGAAAGATGAGAGGTGTCTGGTAAAAAAATCTCGATGCATCAGACCACATCATTATTTCCATGTGAATACATTAAAATAGTCCATATCTGTCTGGTTTTTAGCACAGTCTGCAATATAAGAGTGTCTTTTGTCCTTTTTATTCCATGAAATATCTGAGGCAAATTCAGGAGGTTTTTTTCACTTTTTTCTTGCTAAGAAGTTAAAAAAAGCCCACCCTATCTAGCTTTTGTGGAGATTTGGGTTCAGACCTATTAGAACAGACCAAGTCTTCTTTGTTGTGAAACATATAAGCAGAGTTTCAGGAAGCTGGGGAAAGGATTTGCTGTATTCTTCTCTTGCCAGGAATGCATGGATGTGGCTGCATATTCAGCCAGTCCCAGCCACTCTTTCTTTCATTTCTGAAAGCAACATCCAGGCCAGAAGCTGACAGAAGACCTCACAGGTTGTACATGGATGCCTGTTAGAACAACATAGCACAGTGTAACCAACATATGACACTTGTGGTTTTCTTCTGTCTTTCTGCTGGGAGCACATGAGCTGTATGTGAAAATATTTGGACATAGTGGAAATAGAAATATTGAGGTGGGCTTCATTTGAGAAAAGAGATGGAAGAACAGCATTGATGAAAGCACGTGGGATCTCCTCAGTAAAATTTTCTTGTGCAGTGCAGTTTTACTGACCACCTGCAATGGTAATTCTGGTTATTCTGTCTACATAGGGTTCTCTTTATTTCCACTAGGAATGAATAATTTGGCAGCTTAAGGAGCCAAAAAATGTGGTAAAAAAAGGCTTGTCCTCAGCTGCAGGTGACATTGTGAATGTCAAAAGCTGTGGGTCTCATTTCCTCAGCTAATAAAGGGATAATGCTCATTTTCTTAATACTGTTGATGTTTACTTTGTTGATTAAATAAAGCCTCTACATAGTCTCTAACAGAAGCTGTTCCTGAAATGAGGACAGCTAGAGTTATGGATGCAGGGGAAGCATAGGGGTGTGGGAACTCAAATTACTTCTGAGCAGTACTAGACCTTAGTTTTGGTATTGGTCAAGTTTTTTTCTGTTGCTACGCATGTACTCCAAGACTATGATAAAATTCCTGGCCCTAGTTCTAATGAAGGTCATTCACTGCTGAAATGTGTGAACATCAACACATCCCTCATTCCCTCGAGTTTGAGCCACATCAGAAGATTTTGAAAGGAGCTTTTCACTTTAGGGTTCTTGCAAAAGTAAATCCACAGGATTAAATCCATGGAGCGAACTGTTAAATCTATGTGTTTTTTTCAAATTAGAGTTTCTGGCAAGGAGGCTGCAGTGCCAACTTTTTTTTTCGTTTTATCATCTAAGATATTAACTGGAATTTATCAAAGTTTTCCCACTGTCTGAACAGACAGGGTCATCTGATCTGTAAATAATTAGAAAGCAGGTGTTGCTTTTTCTCCAGTCCTCTTAAGATCATAAAACAGTTGTACTGCAAGAAGGATGTGAATCTTTTTACCGTGTATTGAATAAATTAAGGATTTTAAACCTAAAGAACTTTGTTGCTTTTCCCAAATAGAATTCTTTTTTTCCCTCACAGACCTCAGTAAGAATCTCATGATATTTTTTTTAATTGAATAAATCCATGAGGGTTCTAGTATATATCTCATCATCTGCCAAGTACCTCACTTTTTCAGCCAGGGAATTCACAGGGATTCTCTATTCCTAAAGTTATTACACCTGGGGCTGGAAAGGCTGTTGGGAACATGGAAAAGCCCAGCTTATAAAAATGCATGCCAACTTTATACATAGAGTTTGTTAGGCTGAGGTTCACCAAGGTCTCCACAGTGCAAGAATTCAGTCCTCTAAAAGCAAGAGATAGATTTGAACCACAGGGAGAGAAAAATGCTAAGTACTCCTACTTCTCCAGAGTGGCAACTGTCTTTGAAAATGCCTGCTTGCCTCAAAGGTTAGGCTGAAATCAGCTAGCTTAAGTTTTTATCCAGTACATAATTGATCAAAACTGAAATATTCCTGGCTCCAAAAAAGTTCTACACCGTATTGGCAACACAGCCATATTTATTAAGAGGAGAATTGTGCCCCTAGGTTTTCACATTTCCATTTCATACAGCTAATGCACTTCCTCAAGAAACATTTTATTGTGATGACAAACTGAAAATAACTGAAAGGAAAATTTGAAAAATATAATGAAAATGATCCTTACTCAGAGGAAATAAAATACATGTACAGTATAATCTCATTGCATTTGTTGTTTCAAATTATGTAAATACTCTATTGTCTGACTTCAGATATATTTATGTGTTTAAATTACTCATTTTTCACTGTTCACCTTAGGGGAATTAGAAGTTGGAATTGAGGAAGCAGGAAGCAAAATACACACACATAAATATAAAAAAACTTCTTAGCTAAAATCCAAAGTAAAGATTCTGGAAATACAAACATCCCAGTCATATAAATTGCTAAAAAATCCTGATCAGCTTTTTTAGTAGCACTTCAAAAAGTGTACTGCTTTCCAATAGAAACCTAGTTTTTTGAAAATAATAGGAATATTTACTATTTTTTTTGATCCCTTACAATGAAAATAGTGTGATATTGCTTGTGAATTTTTTTGGAACAAGATGAATTTTTTTTTCATGAAGTTATTATTAAAAATATTATTTTTAATGCCAATTAAGTTAGTTGTTAACGTACAAAAAAATTGCTGGTTGCAGAGAGAAATAGGTTATGTTACTACAAGTATGTACATTTATTAAAAAAAAAAACAAACCAAAACAAAACCAACAAAATTTCAAACCCACAACTACCTCAAATATGTGTTAATAAAATATCAAGGGTCAAGAACTATGATCAGAAGGCAGGAACAGGAACATTAATTAATCTTAAATATTATAGCCTGGACTTCATGGTTTGGAGAGCCCTATTAGCATGCTCACATGCTTTCAGACAGCACAGAACTTTTTTCTGGAATTTGCAATATTAAACTTATCAGTAAATGGTAATTGACTTCATTGACTAGGAGTATGAAGAATGGTGGATTTCCAGGCCCTGACAGGGCTTAATTGCTCACATGATTATCTAAATACTCCACAGCAAAAAATATGAGTTCTTCTAAACCAATTTCATCTCCTCTTGAAGACAAATGCACATCAGTTAGTTGCCCAAAAGAATAAATGGAAGAGTTTGTGCCATTCTTCTTCTGTGCCAGATTACACCCTAATCTGGCACAGAAGAAGAATGGCACAAACTCTTCATGGTTTGACACTGGCACAATTCCAGTGCCCCAATGAAAATACCCTCTCCCTGGTGTCTGCTGTGAGATGTGACCAGGAATAAGAAAAGCAGGCTCTCACTTAGTAACAGAGAAAGCTTTATTAACTACATTACAAGAAAATAACTAAACTACAAGAAAGAAAATAAAAGAAAAAAAAAACACAAAGAAAATGAAAACCTTACAAAAACATTTTCCTCCTCCCCTCTCACCAAATTCCCAATACAATACATCTTCTAAATCACCAACTCTCAGTCTGGCACCACCCTTTAGAATACTCAACCCTCAGTTCAACAGGAGGAGGAGTCCTTCTTTGTACCATAGCCTTCCCCCGGAAACACTGTTGAAACCTCATGTGTTTCCATGTCACCCACAGCACCGCCCGGATAATCCCTTTGCCATGGTGACATCTTCCTTCCATGCTCAGTGCTCGCACCGCTGTGCATGGACCAGAGCTGCTTCTAGGGTTGTTTTTCAAGGATGCATTGTCTCATTCCAAAAGCGCACAGTCCCACAAAAGAGCACAGTCTCTCCTTCAGGACGCCTGTCCCCCCTACATTTTGCACCCCCTGGGGCCGAGGGGTATCCACACTGACCCTTCTGGTTCTGAGGCCTGTCTCCCCCTAAATGCAGTCTCTGTGTCACAGGAAAAAAAATGGTTCTGTCCATGGCCACACAAGAAAAGTCCAGCCCAAGGCCACTCCATCAGCTCCCTGCCTGCCACTCAAGAGTCTTCTCTAGTTCCCTCGTGGCCCATCCCCTCTTATCTCATCCCTTATCTCTGTTCTCATTCAGCTCCAGGAGGATCAGCATTTGCAAGGTTTCTATCTTGCAAGGAAAGGGTTAAAAATTTCAGTCTCTGCCCTGAAGCTCCCACACTGCCCTGCCGGGCACCTTCTCGCCGCACCCCCCGCCTTCTCCTTCTCAGCCGGCCGATATCAAATCCAGACGCCGCCGGCTCTGCCTCTCTCTCTCCCCTGGGGGGGAGGTGCTGCCCGATGTCTCTGGGCGCTTCTCCACCCTTCCATCCTCAAGGGCCTCTCTGCCTCCCACCTCTGTCCAGGCCCAGGCCTACCGCATGGCCGGCCCCCCTCCCCCGCCCAGCAATATGGCTGGACAGGAGAGGGAGATCCAACCTCTGTCCCGTCGAAGTCCCAAGAGAGCTTCCGAGGAGCAGAGCTCTGCTTTTTAACCCCTGTGTGCGTTCTCAGAGGCGTATCCAAATTTCAGTGGACAAAGAGATGCCAATATTAAAATCTGAACACCCATTGGCTTGACCACAACCTCCCAGAAAACCTATTTCCTGTCAAACCACGACAGGGTGGTACAAGTAGCTGAAGTAAGGAGTGGGAAATAGGCATCAGTCTTTTTTTTTCTTTTGACAGGTGGGAGCTCAGGCCCAGTACAAAGCACTCTGAAGAAAACATTCACCTCAGGATCCTGGCAGACCATGCAAGTTTAATCTGAACTGTGTAGTGTCATTTCCATCAAAGAGCTGATAGGAAAAAATTTCTCAAGTGTGACATCATAATTTGCCATGGATGTATTTCTAGCACTCCAGCATTAACTGTTGCTTTATTTTGAGAAAATGGCACCAACAGCTTCAGTATTCAACATCTGTGCATTTCAAGTTTCATAACATACCCAATTTCAAATATCTTTTTAATTATCTTTTTTTTTCTCTTCTTTTTATTTTTAAAGCAAATGAGCTTAAGAACACCAAAACACCAGGATTTTTGAAACACAGTAGAAAACACTATTGAAAATAAAGTTAATATTTGAAATGCTGTCTAGAAAGGAGTTGGAATACCTTCTGATTTTTTGAATTTGAGGCCAGCATTTTCATTAACAATTGGGATAGTTGCAACTACATAATAGGCCTTATCTGTGACACCAGAAAGATGGACTTAGTGTGGGAAATCACATGCTTCCTAACTGAAAGATGGTGATTTTCCTTTCAAAATTTGCTAGGATTTCTTATTTTGGGGGGCCTAGAAATAAAATAGTAGGGGCAGGAAATAAAGAGAAATATGTATGAATAAGAAAACATGAGGATGTGAGGGTAAATTCTTCTGTAAACAAACCTTAAAATTAATGTTATTTTTGTCCTCATCAGTACATCTCCAGTTTTTACTGACAAGAAACAAAATAGTGGTCTAAATTATCACATATTTGAGTTATTTTAAGTATCCATCTTTGTTCTTTAGTAATCTTCTATTTCAATATCACATTTTTTTCCAAGGACAATACATAAAGAGAGCTGTTCTTAATGAGCTGCCTTGTGAGAGATTTATCAAAACTTGACTACATAAGAAAGCACATCCCAGGAAGCTGAGTTGGTTCATTCAATAAACTCTCCCATAGTACCCATATGAAGAAGAGTAAAAAAATTCTTTAACTGACTTCATCCTCTCCCATGTAGTTTAAAGGAAATAAACAAATTCTTTACAGACAAAGTAAATTTTCAGTGCAAAAAAGATGTAAAAATTGAAAATTATTGCTTCACTGTAGAGAGTTCTTTGTATTCAGTGCAAACAACAAAAGAAAGACAATAGTTGAAAATCAACTAATATCAGTATTAACAGAATGATTCCTAGAAGTACTTTTTATCATAGAATCATTAAGGTTGGAAAAGTCCTCCAAGATCATCAAGTCCAGCCTTTGACTGAATAGGCCCAATCCCACTAAACCATAGCACTAAATGCCAGGACCAGTGATTTTTTGAACACTTCCAAGGAGAGTTACTCCACTGGGAAACCTGCTTAAATGCTTAATCACTCCTTCAGTGAAGACATTTTTCTCATATTCAACCTTTCTTCTCATTCCTTTTAAATTATCACAAAAATATAGGGATTTTTTTTCCCCTAATAAATTCCATGGCAAATATCTCTCTAGTTAGCTGTGACTACATAAACATCTGCATTTATTTATAAGTCTGTCTTTCACATATGACTCTTAATATTTTATTGATGTGCTATCTGCCTGTATTACTTTATTAAAAATTGTGAAACTTCAAAGTATTTTTTGTGCAAGAAGATCTGCATAGGACAATGCAGCAGAATGTTTGAGGGAATTTTTGCTTGTGATTTTCTTAGGTCAGGATGTAATTTAATGTGTACTTTCTGTATGGTGTTTATGGAATATATATATATTAACCTTTTGATATATGCTGTCATATGTTTGGGAAGGATAAAACAGTCTTTGCGTTGTCCAAAGCATGTGAAATTACTTGTATTAGAATTATGTATCAAAACAGAGGATGGAGGGAAATTTGATGATTCTTGGGGCAATGTGTTGGTGCAGGATTTAATTTTGCTGAATCCACATAATTTTACTTGCAAAGTGAGAGAATCAGTAGTCTGTACCCTAAATTCTGCTTAAACCAGTGATATAATCCTGACTCAACAATTGAAACTGTTTGAAAGCAAATAAACCAGTTTTTTACACTGTTTTTTTAATGCAAATTTCATTAAGATTAAGTACATGTTACCCGAGAAAAAAGCAAGAAGAAATTATTTTTAGAATGGGAAAGTATAAACTGAAGTTCACTCAAACTTTAATTTGAAGCAAAATATTTGGAGTCCATGTTCATAGGACATTCCAGCATAGCATCCCAGGAAAAATCTTTTCAGAACTACATCTGTGAGATGTGTTTCAGGGTGCACTGCTTTTAAGTTGATCCTGGAATTTGTAGTGGGATTTGACTCAGAAACTTACTTCTCTTGATAGTTTGCATGGGTCTCTGTCTCACATAAAAGAGGAAAAGCAGCGGTGGAAGCTTGGAGACAGTGCTTGGGATAAGGCTTTGGAAGTATTTGGGGGTCTAAATCAACTGTTTCCTGTGCATATCTACAATATTGTATAAATTTTTCATAGCATCAAAGTAATGCCTCAGGCAGGCCTAGAAATCTTTTTTATTTATTTATTTTATTTTTAAAATAAAAATAGGATTTCAACATCTGATTTTTTTATATCTGAAAGTTTAAACTAGTGCCAAAACATCCACATTCCCTGTGATCTGCTAGAAGTTAACTTATTCACATATCTGCTCAAGTGGCTTTTTAATTAAAGACCTCATTTATGCCACAGGCTACATTCAGAAGTAGCATGGTACAGTTTGATGTTGTACTCTTACAGAAAACTGTTTCATGTTAGTCTAACCTCCAATTAACCTAAATATTTCAGCTTGCAGTATGCATTCATGGAATATATTTCCTATTTCTATTTGTTCATGGACACAAAGTGATAAAGAGAAAATCAGAAGAGGAAGAACTTCATCAACATTAAAACAAGTGCACTTGCCCTGACTCATCACATTTGACACTCATGGGTGTTCCTGTACCAGTGTGGTGTGGATTCCAATTCTTGCTGTTAGACTTTATCTTGAACTATCTCAGTCGTGTCTCAAAGGCTTCATCTACAGATATCTAATGAAGTTTGGGGTTTTTTTCCTCAGTTGTAGGGGAGGAGAAATTCTCATATGTAGGTATAGAGAACTTTGCACCCTTTTACCAAGCGATCTCCAACAGAACTCTTACGTACAAATGCAAGAGGTCATCTACAGTCAGGGATGTTACAAGGAAGTTTCTGCAGAGTTTGGAGATGGGTCATGTTCATCTCATTTATTGCTGGGTTTTCAGCCATAGAGTTCAAAGCTCTTACAAACTAAAAAAAATTTGTTATTTCCACTTGGCAGTGAAGATATTGTCATATCAGGCATGTAAAAATTGAAGTGTCAGTCATGGAGATTTGTAACATTTTTAGCTAGTTAAAATAATTACAGTTTCATAGTAATTTCCCAGATGTTAACAAGGATGCAAGAATAAATTCCTCCACTTAGCATCCAAATAACATTCAGAGAAGAAGAAAAGAGAGGCCTGAATGAATAATTATGCATGCAAACTTAGTTTGAGAAAAAGTAGCTTGTCAGATAGTGCTAATGTGAGTGATGCTTGACCTAGAGATGTTCTATCTTTCAGTAAAACTGGAAAAGATTTTAATGTGTCTTTTTTTTTTCCCCCACTTTTCTTTTTCAACTCAAAAGATCTTCATCAGGAATAACTGGGAAGAAAAAAAGACAAAATTTTGTACATGAAACAGAACCATGGCTATATTTTTAGTCTTACCATTCAGCAAATAAGAGAGGTTAGTTTTTCAGCCAACTGAAACATTGATTTTCATTTAAATCTTAATCTCAGCAGTGTTTTGCTATGTCATTGGCATTTGTGTTCTACATCAGGGGATTAATGGCCACAGAATAGAAAAGGCAGTTAAGATATATTTTGTGTCAGAAAATGTTAAATAATGCAAAGCACCAGATTAGAATGCAGATATTTTTGATAATTGATATATTGCCTTCGCCATCTTGCTAAGTGATAATTCTTCTGATGAAGTATTCATCAGCATGCAGAGCTGTAGTCTACATGCAGTACTGACTTCTCTTAGCAGTTAAACATAATGAATATCTCCTTGCTTCTTATCCCTGTAATTTAAAGTTCTGGATAAGAAATGAAAAGTATTCTTTTTTAGCTTAAATTTCATTTAAAAAAAGCAAGAGGATTATTTTTTTTTGTGAATTTGAAGAAAGTTATTCAAATATCTTTGTCAACTATGACACGGGAAGCAATTAGTAATAATGAAGAATTTTTCTGTGTAAAAGAAAGACTGATTTGACAGTGTTTTTGTATAATGGATATAAATATCTGCCTTTCCTTGTCTTCTTTTCTAAAGAAGGTATTTAGGGAGAGGTGGAAAAACAGAGTCTGGAAAAGTGAGGCAAAAAGGCAGCACACTTAAAAGTAAAAAAAATAAAGGTCTCCCAGAAAACAGCACCAGAAGAATTCAGAGCATTTACATTGTTCGTTTTTTGAATAAATGTTACTTTTTATAGAACAGTATACAGCTGTGAATGTCACTAGTTTTAAACTTAAGGAATTATTGAGACAATCTTAAGGCAACAAAAGTATCAAGTGATTTTCCTAAAAGCAATATCCATTGTACAGACTGTACAATGCTTTTAAAATCTTTAAAAAAAATAAAACAAAAAAAAAATTTTAGATTGATGCACAGTGAAGATATTCTTTTATAACTGGGTCCATGCATAGCTAACAGGTATAGAAATTTAGCCTTTATGAAAAATTTAAAGTAAACATCCAAAGTCCAAACTGTAAAACAGATGAAATACAGACTTAAAGGAATCTGGGTAGTCTGGTATGTTTTCTGTCCTTCTTCATACAATAATTCCTTCCAAATGATTACAGTCTTTTCATTTCTACCTTTATAGTGCTTCCTTTACAAGCCAATACAGGAATGTACAACACACAATTGTCTTGTATAAATGCACCTAATCTCTACCTGAATAGAGAGTTACACCTCCATTGAAAGTTACTAATTTTGTTGTAGTTCCAAAGACTGAGTTGCAGAATTTGACAAAATATGTAGTAAGGTTTATAAAGAAATAATAGTAGTATAAAAAAACACACTCCACTCCCCAAAAAACCCAAGCCAAGCTACCCAACCAACAAAACAAGCAAACAAACAAACAAAACCCAAACAAAACCATTCAAAACTATGTACTGAGAAAATTTATTAGATAAAATACTAGGAAAAATGAGCATATGTAGTCTGGTGACAAATACATCGTACCACTGGTTTGTATATCAGTTCTGGAGTATGGTATTAAAAATGTTAGGAGATTGAGTGCGTATGTTTATCCTACATGTCAATATTTTTATCTATTTTTTACATCTATTTTGAAATAGATAATTTATAATTTTAGCTCTGTTTCCCCAAACTACAGATATAAACTGCAAATTTCTGGTGGTAGTAATAAAGAGAAGCCTTACTGCCTGGAAAGAATTCTCTTTGTGTGCTACCTGGGAATTAATTTCAAGTCACACATAGAGTTTTTGGCATTCATATGTTCATTAATGCTGCTCTCTATGCTCATATATGTATAGTTCTGTATGACTGTGTCTGAAGTATCACTTTAGGTATCTGCAAGAGCTCATAACAGTTGGATAATGTGTAAGAATTTGGTAGAGAATAAAAGTCTCATTGTCAGAAATAGATCAAAATGCAGCATATTTCTCTGCTCTGGGAGCTTATGAGTAGGATTTTTATCCACTTGCTATTAAAAGAACAAACAAAACAGACTGTAAAAGATAATAGGCTGTGCCCTGTAGCTGCCACATCTCTTTTGATCAATGTACTTAAAGCAAGCTTCCCAGTTCCCACTTGTGCCACTTGCACAGTTGCCTGCTTTTTTTTACTGTCTTAGTCTAAGAAGTCTCAAGTTATCTTTCATGCTGGCTAGCTTGGGATGAATTTTTTATTTAATTTATATTGGTGAAAGAATTGTGATGTTTAAAAAGCTGAAAAATGTTGGCTGCACAGTTAATCACAATAAGCAAGGAATTCACTGTTAGAAGGTCTGTAATTTAATTTTTTCACTTCTCTTTATATTAGTGAGGCTTTGATTTGCTGTATTTTTATTTAAAATTTCTTCATGTTCTAAAAAAGTGTGCAGAAATTCTTCGTGTGGAATCCAAAAGTAAAGCAAGATCATAAATTGACTTAGCATCTTCAGACATAGCTACTTTCCTATGGTCCATAGGTTAGAGAAGCAGAAAATTGGTCACTTCTTTCTCCTGCGTCCTCCTTTTAGACTTGAATCACTGTCCACCTGTGTTCTGTTATTTTTTTAGGGTTTTGAATGTTTATGGCCTTGATCCTTTTTATCTTTATTAAGACTTCAAATCTAGCGGGTATTTGGTTTAATTAAACCATTGCAGCAGAGCTGTATGGTCGTATTATAGTTACTATGAGTTGAAGACTAATTAACCTAATTCCTAAAGATCTAATGATGTGATATTGTTTCCATTTGCATTGCTTTTGATAAACTTTATTGCTTGGGATTGCTACATTTGCAAATTCACTACAGAGTTTAAAAGGGTAACAGACTTTTTCATTTAAGTTAAACCAAGAACACCCACTTAGATCAGCAGGACTTGATACTGTTTGGTTCTAACCTTCCTCATAATTTTATTCAGCTGTTGACACTGTGGAAGGAAATTAAAATCCAGCAATAGATCCAGATCTTCAGGTGGCAAATCTCTTCAAACAGTACCGATTGAATGTCTGCTACAAAGGTTATGAATGTTATCAGATTGGTAAAATTATATTTCCAGCTGTTTGGGGCTTAGTACTTCTAGGAAGGTAAATCTTACTAGAATTAGTCATTTCTAATCCTTAGTAGGAAAAAAGAATCTTATGAGTTGTGTTTATTGATTATCTAATTGGAGCTAGTAGTAGTAAGATTATTAGTTTCAGAGAAAATATGAATAAATCACTATGCATTTCTGCAGAGATTTAGTGATTACCTCTAGCAGTGCTTACAGAGGGTGGGATGATAATGTGTGGTGGCTGATGTCATGTACCTTCTGCAGCCTAACTGGGTGCAACTGAGGCCAGAAATTTGACCCAGCAGTGCCTGCTACTGTGATGGTGGTTATCACTTGCTTGCATTGCAAAGTTTCCTAGCTTTTCTAGCCCAGAGATTACTTCCCCACTGTGCTAAACAGTCTGCAAACTGTCTGAAAGATTATCCTTACCATGAGAATTTTTGAAAGTCAGACACAGACATACACAAGAAAAGAAAAAGAGAATATTTATATGATCATCTGAAGCCAGCTACCGCCTTTTTAGCCATTGCTAAAATCTTTATAAGCTTTACATCAAGAAAAGTTTTCATGGAGAGGTTTGAAGAAGGATTGGGAATTGCCTTTATGGAAAGATCTTATGAGGGTCAGAGCACAGATAAAGGTAGAAAATCACATATTAGAAAAATGTAATGAACAGATAATGAGGGCTAAAATTGTTAGCTGATCAGAGATGGAAACCACAGTTGTGAGGTAACATCTAAGCACTTAGTTCTCAGGGGAACTAGCATTTTTTAATATAGTACTGTTATTCATCTGCCCTATTAAGATTATCATCAACCTCTGGGAATAATGTAGGGTGTTAGATTATTCCTTCTCACCCTCTTTCTATTTGACACTTACTGTTTCTCTCACCCTCACTCTTGATAATCTGTCAGTAAAGCTTCTTGGGCAATATTCCTTTGGGACCCTGAAAAAGATTAATCTCTGATATGAATAAAATGTGCAATATTTCACATATTGTGGGGTGGTGGTTGGCACTTGTCTATTTTTTCTTAGTGAGAGAACTTCCTTTCCTTTAAAGAGGAGAGTCTGGGTCAGCTGAAATCTTGGTGGGAGGCAGAGGTTGCTCAGTTCTGTGGGAATAGCTGAGCTTTGCTGGGCAGAAACTGTTTCAGTCTGAGTGTGTAAGAGGTGGGAAGAGTCAATAGTGATGAACTAACTCTGATTAGCACCACAGATTCATAGAATATTTTAGGTTGGAAGGGACCTTTAAAGGTCATCTAGTCTAACTTCCCTTGCACTGGGCAGGATCATCATCAACTAGAACAAGTGTGACTCTTTTTTAATCTACAGCCAGACCTCTCATCCTACTGCAGCAAACACAACTGAAAAACCCATCTCATCATTCTCACAGGCCTTCTTTAAGTACTAAAAGGCTGCAAAAAATTCTCCTTTGAGCCATTTCTTCCCCAGGCTGAGCAACCCAAACTCTCTCAACCTGTTTTGCATAGGAGTGTTTCTCCAGCCTACTCACTATCTTTGTGGCCCTTCTCTGGAATGCTCAAACAGGTCCATCTCGCTGGGGGCCGTGGAGCTGGAAGCAGTACTCCAGGCAGGGTCTCACCAGAGCAGAGCACAGGGAGATAATCACATCCCTTGCCCTGCTGGCCACACTGCTCTTTTGATGCAGCTCAGAATACAGTTGGCTTTTTGGGATTCCAGCACATATTGCTGGCCTGTGTCTACCCTCTTATCAGCCAGAAACCCCAAGTCTTCCTCATCTCCTTCATCCCGCAGCCTATCTTGATACTAAGAATCCTGAATGTGAAGGATCTTGCATTTGTCCCTGTTGAACATAACAAAGGTACCATAGGCTACTTTTCACTTAGGAGTTTATGCAAGTCCCCCTGGATGACATCCCATCCCTCAGGCATGTCAGCCATACCACTCAGCTTGGTGTCATCTGCAAACTTGTGAGAGTGCACTCAATCTCTCTGTCATTGATGAAGATGTTAATCAGTGCCAGTCCCAATATCAGCTTCTCAGGAATGCCACCCATCACTGGTCTGTACTTGGACACCAAGCCATTGACCATAACTCTCTGAGGAAGATTAACCATTCTATCC
Source organism: Passerina amoena (assembly GCA_013401095.1). NCBI lineage: Eukaryota > Metazoa > Chordata > Aves > Passeriformes > Cardinalidae > Passerina > Passerina amoena. The sequence continues at coordinate 289,843 of WBNP01003360.1, forward strand.
CTGATCCACTGTATAGTCCGTAAATCAAATCCATATATCTCAAATTTAAAGAGAGGGCTTTTGTGAGGAGCAAAGGCCTTACAGAAGTCCAGACAGATGAAATCAGTAGTTGTTCTGGACTCAATAATCTCAAAGGTCTTTTCTAACCTAAATGATTCTATGATTCCCTTGTCATCTGATGCAAACATTCCATCATAGAAGGCTACTAAGTTGGTCAGGCAGGATTTGCCCCTGGTGTAACTGTGCCAGCTCTCTCGAATCACCTTCCTGTCCTCCATGTACCTTAGAATAGCTTCTAGGAGGTTCTGTTCCATGATCTTCCCAGGCACAGAGAAGAGGCTGATAGGTTGATAGTTCTGGTGGTCCTTCTTTCTAACTTTTTTTAAAATGGATGCAATGTTTTTCTTTTTACAGTCATTGGGACTTCACCTAACTCCTGTGGCCTTTCAAATATCACTGAGAGTGGTTTGGCAACTACATCAGCCAATTCCCTTAAGTTCTGGGATATATCACATTGGGTTCCATAGGCTTATATATATTGAGGTTTCTGAGATGGCTTCAAATCTAATGTGTCCTTACAGTTAGAGGGTCTTTGCTCCCTCAGTCTCTGTCCTGAGAGGTGTGGGCAAAAAGATTTCCAGCGAAGACTGAGGCAAAAATGTTGTTGAGTACCTCAGCATTCTTCTCTTCCATTGTTACAAGTTTCAGAGATGTGTTCAATAGGGAAGTTTACTGTCTGCTGCCTTCCTTTTCTGGCTGACATACCTGTAGGGACCATTATTATCATTCTCTACATCCCTTGCCAAGCTCAGCTTCAGCTGCACTTCAGTCTTCCTGATCCCATCCATACACAACTGGGCAGCATCCCTGCATTATTCATGGGATACAAATTCCTGCTTCAGCTGTGTGTGCATTTCCCTATTACCTTTTAGTTTGACTAGGAGGTCTCAATTTACCCATACTAATCTTTTGTTTTCCTTTCCTAATTTCTTACATGTGAAGATCAAGAGCTCTTCCACCTTATAGAAAACATCCTTAAAGGTTTGCCAGCTCTTTTCTTCTCTCTTTCCCCTGAGGGCAGATTCCCTGAGGGTCTTATTGACTAACTCCTTAAATAGCTGGAATTTTGTTTTCTTAAAATTCAGGTTCCTGACTTGTCACCTGACCCATAGTCCTCAAGACTGTGAACTCCACCAAGGCATGACAACTGCAGCACAAGCAGTGTTGACCTAGTCTCAATGTCACCCATGAGCTCACTTGTGTTAGTGACCATTACACCCCGTATCACATCCCCTCTGGCATGGTTTTCTATTCCCTGCTTAGGAGGTTATCCTACCTGCATTCTGAGAGTCTCTCAGATTGCCTAGAAAGACTCAGAGATTGTAAACAAGAACAGAATTTAAGCAAGCAGGGAGAGAACATTACAAGAAAGAAGGGAAAACTGGACAGACTTAGCCAAAAGCAAATGCATTGTGTTCTGTTGTAGTGTCTTGAATGCTTTTGTTACTGTGTGTTTCAGTGACTTATCCCATGTGGCACACCAGTGTTTATAACGAGGTTAGAAGCCAGTTCAAAACAGCAGAGATCAAAGGCAGCGTGTCCACGTAGTGCAATGAACTCTGTAGTTTTGATCCAAAGCAATACTAATGTGGTCACAGTGCCATGTGTTGCTGCTAGGCTGGATGAGCTTTAGCTGGCTGGCTAGTAAGCAGCTTGCTCAGGTGTCTCTGCATGTATTCTTCACTAGTTCTTCTTCAATATCATGGGGCATGCAAGTAAACCAAGATAGTTTATTTGTTTGTCTTTCTTATTCTGGATTGTAAATTAATTCCTTAACAAGTACCATAACCCTAGAATTTTCATATATTTGAACTGCAACCTGCTGCTCCCTCTAGATCCTTTTAAGCCGAGTTTTCTTTCATAGCCCTCTGTTTTTAAAAGCTGGAAGAATGGCATGGTCCTGTGCCAAGAGCTAACACAGTACATTTTAATGAATCAGAACACAGTATTATATAGGTATGCAGTAGAATACAGAAATTATTTTTCTTAAAATTCATTCAAGCGAGAATGTAATTAGAGGGTCATAAGAATCCTATGAAGAGGAATACTCGAATATAACCTTAACTGTTCCTAATTATGTGCCACATTATTAAGCCTGACCTACTAATCCTGCCTCCTGAATACAGCTTGTTAAAAACGTCTAAGTGACACTAGAGACACTGTGAGGCAGAATGCATTCCTGCCTATATATGCTCCATTTCCCACCGACAAAGTCCCTTTCTAGCCCCAGTCCTTACTGCTAGCAGGAGCTGGTTATCCTGAAAACAAAGGAGAATATGTCATAGTGTTTTTCTAGGCATCCCAGGAAAGTGTTTAAGGATGTTCTCAGAAAGTGGCATTTGCCTGTGTTTGTGTTTCAGAATAACTTTTTTGTTAGTAACCACTTTAACTTTGGACTTTGCATGCCGTGCCACAAGTTGTGAGGTGATGAGATCTGGGAGGAGCAATGACATCTCTCTTTGAAAGGCACTAAGCTATCTTCTCCATTCTATTCAACATATCAGCCTGACATCACAGCACTTGTTTCTCAGTAATGCATTTTTAAGTTCATTGGAGCAGAAAAGGGTGGGAGGGAGAGCAATATACCCAGGTGGTGACAGCCTTTTCAAATATGTGATTGCAAGGGGGGAGAAAAGGCAGAGCTTTCATGTCTGAAATGTGAAGTCTGTTGGAGCAAGATACTTTGAAAAGACTTCAAAATGAGCCCTGAATAAGTTTTGCTGCAAATGAGTAACAGTTTAAGATTTTTCTCTTGATGCTGGTGTGAAAGGCTCATGACTGTACATATGTAAGGAGGCTTTGAATGTTCCCTACCTACAAAGCAAAAGATTCAAACATCCTACCTCTTTCTACCTTCTTTCAAATCCTACATTTTCCTTCTAGGGGTCTTTATGCGCTGTGAGGTAGCGATCCTCCACTGAAAATTTCCTCGAGCTTTATTCTCTGAAGCTCTGTACAGTGTCTCACAGATGAGGGACAGGCTACTCAGGTGCTTATGACAGAGCTGTAGCCCTTAACTGTAAGTAGAGCTACATTTATGCATTTTTTGTTGGTTTTTACCCCCTTCCTTATAATATGCTGTCAAACCTTTTTTTTTTTCCTTCTATCTCAACCTTTTAAAACCTTTGACATTCTTCTGTGATCTCTTCCCCTTTCTACCCCTCTTCTGTTTTTTTACAATAATAGAATAGTCTGCTGCTGCTTTTTCAGACATAGAAATTGGTATGTTACTCATTATGAATGTAAAAAAAAAGCTTTTGCAAAAACTCATTTGTTGTGGATCCTACAATTCTGGGAGCCTAATGCATTTCCCTTTCCTTTACTATATGAAAGTATTCTGGAAGTGACAAGCAATTATCAAATTATATTATTTTATTTCCTCTTGACTCCACATGTTTTTCTCTCAATCTTAAGATTTTAATACCACTACTGCTGTGCAGGACCTTTTAAGAATAAGCAAATACTTTTTAAGGAGATGTTGATATTCTTGGCAGGATGAGGAGGAATAGAACTCTGATGATCTCTCTTTCCATGTCCCATTTTCCTTGAATTTGAATTACACTATCCATTACAGAAATCTGTAGTCTTTTCCATAAAAACTTTAAACCTTAATTTCTGCAGCTGAATACTTTTAATTTACTTTTGTTTTTTTCTTTTTTGCCCTTTTTTTGAAAAGGGTGAGTCTCCCATTGCTAGAGAATACCTTTTAATTGTGTTGCATACTCAAACTAAAATCATGAATCTCCTAGGAATCTTATTCTCATACATTTGTAGTGCATGTCTCGTGATCTTTAAATAGAGCAGTTTTCTCATTACTACAAATGACAACGGTGTTAGCATGATAATATAATTGCTGTGTATTCAAGAAACATGAGTTGATTGAAGGGTCAGGAGCTGGTTTCTTTTGGTTTTTTCACCTGCACTCTTTTGCTGTCGCATATTTTAATTTTGCTCTCTATTCGGTGGGATGTTTTATTGGTGAAAGTCCTGACCCAAATACAATGCAATGCAATTTTTGCAAATAAACATTTAAACCAGAAAAAAGAAACAGCTGAGAAATATTAACCCCAAATTTTCCTAATCTTCATCTTTCTCTCTTTTCCAGTATGTTCTGTTCTACTGCTTTGACTACATTTTGATACATTTAAGAGTGCCATGGGGTAAATTGGGAGGAAGCATATTGCAGAATGGATGTGCACTGCTTGCTCTGGAACAATTGCAGGAGTGGTTATCAGTGGGTTAGCATTTATCAGGAAATGTGAATTAGCAGCCCACTCCCTGAGGGTACATCTACACTGTGCAGCACAGCACAGCCCAAGGAGTCTCCAGCTAGCTCTGAGCAGGCTGCAGCCTCAGCATAGGAATGCAGACAGCAAAATGGATGTGCTAGCAGGGCAGTCCTCAGCAGCACTATTGAACGCCAGTGATACACACTACTATTCCTCTAAAAACTTTTTTTAAATTGGTCTTTGCCTTTTTTGTTTTTGTTTTGTTTTGTTTTGTTTCTGGTTTTGGTTTTATTTGTTTGTTTGTTTTTTTGTTGGTTTGGTTTACATTGTAGGCAGGACACTTGTAGGCCTCATCTAAACAAGTAATTTCACTAATGCTTGTATATGTGTGTTTAATACATGCATATAATTAATGTGTGTATGTATATTTAGTGCAGCACGATAAATATCAAGTGATGCAGACTTTATTCCCTGCAAAAGCTCATCTTGAAAGCCAAGTAATTAAAATATTAAAGAAGAGAAAGGCCCCTGCCCTTTATTAATGCAGCACATGTGTATGTGACTGCTAACAGGCACAACTTTGTTTCACACACTGGTTTTTGTTGCAACATATAATGTCTCTGTGATTTGTTCTCTGCAAGACTCTGGGAGCCACTGGTGATACATTAGCAGTTGTTTACTGCTGTTATGCATTGATTTATATTTTGGTGGTTTGGACCCTTTTCAGTATCTGTGAGCGATGACTCTGATCTGGAGCACATGCATCAAGGTCCCTGAAGCTCATGCTGACTGTTCACCATTTGTGGCTCCAGCTGCACTCTGTGCACATTGCATCAGCCTGCTGAGTTTAGCAGAGGTCTTCACCATCCCCTGCTTCTCTGCATTCTTCTAGAGGAGGGGTGAAACTTGAGCATGTTTTGGGAAAAGTAATTACCTGAATGAGCCTCATCTCAGAGAAAAAGGAAGGGGAAAAAGGTCCAAGAAAGATTTTTATATAAATGCAATGTGCACAAATAAAAGTTCCACACACGAGGCAAAAAAGGAAAGCATCTAAAATAGTGGTGTTTAAATACCTATCCATACACATTTGGGGATGTTTTCACATAATTTTTAGTTAATGCCTGTAGTAGGTTTATCTTAGCTGGCTGGCAGATGCTCATCCAGCTGCTCAGTCTTCCTCTGCCCACCCCCAACAGCACTGAGGGGGAAATAAGATGGAAAAGCCTGTGGGTCAAGATAAATACAGTGAGATCTCTTACCACTCACTATCAGGGGGAAGAAATACTTGACACAAGGAAAAATATTTTAATTTATTCACATGTGAAATGGAATTCAATATTGAGAAACTAAGAAAAATATGAAAATACCTTTCCTCATCTGTCTCCTTTTCCCATGTCCACTTGGGAAGTATGTGCTGGCTTTCTACTGAAAAACTAATATGTGATGAAAATGTGTTCAGGCATTCATGTGGTGATAAGTAAAGACGGATAAATATTTGTCCCTTGCTTTAAAATCAAATTCCCTAAAATTTCTCAAGGAAAGCAGGTACTGATGAGGAGGCAGAAGAGAAACTGAGGTGAGACACAGAAAATGCAGAAAATCACAGCTCTGTTTCACAGGCTTTTCCTGCCACAGACTGACATTCCTGTTTGCTTGCAAAAGACATGCATGACACAACTGCTGGCAGGCCATATTAGTGTCTGAATCTGGCATTTTGCCATGTACTAATCCCATCTCTGGTGCTGCATTTGGATGCAACATTACAGCGTGCAGTGCTGACTAGCAGTTAAAAGGAATAATGATGCACCATGGCACATGACCACTTTCATGTTCTGCTCAAAGTGAAAAAGGCTGCTTGGAAGCACTGATGCTAATTGCCAGCTTTCAAGGCAAGTAGAGTGTTTTATTGTGCTCCCCTGTATCTGCCTGATGTGGGTACATAGATTCAGTCATCTCTAGGATTTTACACTAAGGTAGATGATCACATCCCTGATAGATTCCTTAGCTGTTCTCCTCAAACTTTTACCTGTTGTTACGTTTCTTTAACTTAGTATTCTGGGTGCAAAGCTGATGCCTCCATAATCAATTGATGAATGCCTTACCTGTTCCAGAGGGCTGGAATTGTAGCTACCAGTTTGTGTTGGTGTTGATGGATGCAGCCTCACTTTCTCTAAATAAGATCTTAAGAAAAGGAGATTGTGTCAGGGTATAGAGGTGATGAGGTGGGCTAAAACAGGATTATTAAAAGACCTTGTTATAGCAGATTGTGAAAGGCTAGGGCTGAGATTTTTAGAAATCAATAATTCCACAATAATTATGCTGTCTCTATTTCCATTCACTCTTTCTGTCCTTCTTATTTTCATCATGACAGCCGTGTTGTTCAGAAGTATTTCAGCAAAAAGAAAAGATGTCAGTAAGTAAAAACAAATGTACAAGGTCTAAAATCCCTAGCTAAAATATTGAAGAGTAAAATGATGCCTTACAGAGAAATACTAATTTTTTTTCTGTACAGCTAGTTTTAACTTATGACAATGACTTCAATTTTAATTTTCTGAAATGGCAGAAATTCAGTGCAGTCTGCCAAATCATTTCAAAATGAAAGTATTAATCAGAGATTCTTATGAATCACTCTTCCTTCATGAGTGCTGAAATTATCACAGACTTTATTCTGTCCAATGTTGTATTATCTGCCATTACATTTTCCTTACTTCATCCTCTTTTGGCTAAGCTTTGCATACAACTCCATAAAGCCTCACTGCTCAAAAGAATTTTTTTCCCAGATAGTTTCTGATGTGTATGATCAATCTACTGCTTCTTGCTATTGGCTACTCAGTACTTCTGGCAAAATTAGTGTTGAAAAAATGCGGAAAAATTCTGCCATTTCTTCAATCTCATAATTTTATCATGATATGTTAAACCAAAAAGACAAGTTTTGTCCAATTATTTCCTTTGGGGAAACTGTAACATGCAAATGAGAAAAAATAAGCTCTGCACAGGCAGTCAGAACATTCAAAAAGCCATACACAATGGAGGGTGGAAAGTTTTTTGTTTTCTTTCTAGATTATCAATTTTGTCCCAGCTAGAGTCATAGCATACATTTTCCTTCAGATTGGAACCAGTCTCCTCATGTTTTTCTCCAATTGCTTGCATTTCACTTCTGATCCTACAGGTTTTTCTGCTGTTCTGTGTTCTGCACACACGGAGATAATTCACATTGTAGATTTATATATTCCTGTTAATCGTAAACAAAATGTTTTCAAATATGTATATATACATTTCTTTTTATTGCCTTATCCTTTTGAGTGCAAAGTGTCAGATTTTCATTATTGATTGGTTAATTTATTCTTACCCTTTGTTTCAAAAATGATCATAGTGTAAATTCTTGTTTTGGTTTCATGATGGGTTGCTGGATCTTGATTATGAAATAAAGGTTAGTTATGCAACTAATGTTCAAATAACATTAGTGGGACTTTGTCATCTTAGTATTATGTTATATCACTTTGTGCAGAACCAGATGGGAAGGGAAATGAGAAAACTCCCTTGGTACAAATACCATCTGATGAGAAGAAATAAAACCACCTGCTATGCTCTGTAAAGGCAGAGAGCTAAGTCTTCTTAAGATAAACAAAGTTTTTTACTCTTTTTTCTTCTTTCTGGCCCATGTAGACCTACTATTTCTTTCTTTCCACTTTATTGGAATTGTTAATTGCAATAGCCCATAGCCCAAAATGCATAGTTTATCCAATGGTGAAATCTCACCTCATTTTGAGTAATTAACAGTTCTTGCACCTCTTTTATACCCTCCTTCCTTCCCTATACATAGTCATTATCATGGTTTGTCACTTATCTTCCAAACTGTATTAAAAGAAGATAACTCTCTAACATTAGCAGTTGCTCAGAAGTTGCTAATAGCTCTCCTGAGAGCACTTGTCTCACCCCATATCTCCCACCTTATCAAAAGGTCACATTAATTATAGGACCCTTGCTGGGAATAAATCAATGTGTCAATCAGAGACCCACAATTGTGCTGCAATGGGAAAGAAAAAAATCCAGAACAAGGTTATATTTAGGGCCTTTTTTAAAATACTATATTTATGAGTTAACCCAAGAACAAAGAATAATGGGAGCATATTTGGATCAAGGTTTATGTATGTTTTTAAATGCATACTTTTATTTGTGCCATATTATCAATTGTTCATTCTTAGAATTAAAATATGCTTTTCTTACTTGTAAGATGTCCAAAAACATTGCCTTCAGTTAAAAAGGGAACCTAGAAAAGGAAACATTGAATTTCAAAGTTGTTCTCTTTCTCTGACAAACATTTCTGTATTTCTGTCTTCAGTCATTAATCTGAATATTTTAATGCTGGATCATAAAACAATCACAGCTGCAATAACAAAGACTTCCTCATTTAGTCTCTTTAGGTTCATTCACAGTCTCCAAGGATGTTTAAGGTACTCAGTATATGTAGGAGTGTTTGTTTAGTTGTTTTGTGAAGCAGAGAATTTCTAACTGAAATGCAGTAGATTGGAAACTGCATGAATAAATATGAAAGCAAAAATGTTTCATTTATCCAGTGTCTAACTAATTTTCCCTTCTGATCTGGTTTTACTATATTGAGCTGGTTTCCAGTGGTGATAAGCTGCATACAAACTCATTCACAGACCGCTGTTAAATCCCAAGATTTAGATCAAATTCTCATACATTGTTATTACCACTAGTCTAATTCTCCAAGATCTTAATTGTGAGCTAACTGCTCAAGCAAGTTAATAAAATTGAATTTGTGCCCATCAACTTGAGGCTATAGAAGTGTCTAATAAATGTGATTTATAAACTTCTCATTTTGCTGGCCATGAAATAAAAAATAATTTATGTGTGCATATGCTAATATAGGAAACAGTCTAATAACTTTCTAAATACAGTTGGATTGGTTGTTACATCTATTTAACATGGTGTCTAAATCAATGCTTTAAATCCAGACAACTGCAAGTCTGATTCTGGTTATGTTGAGAGGCAAAAGTGGAAAACTTCCAGGTCTAAATTACCCAGGTGGAGAGCTCAAGTAAGAGGAAAAATTAACAAAAGATATAGTAGAAGATCAGCTCAAATGTAGGAAATAGGTTCCTTCCTTCCTTCCTTCCTTCCTTCCTTCCTTCCTTCCTTCCTTCCCTGAAACAAAATTCTAGTTCCAGACCAAGTCAGTTATTTCCATCTCCTTATTTCTTAAAGAGGACAAAATGTTATGCTTGCAAAGAAAATGAGTACCTGAAATGTTATTAGTAATATATTACATCTCTGTTTCAGGCTTATAAAAATACATGCTGCTTGATATTAGGTTACACTTAATAGGAGTTTGAATGATGATTAAAAAAGGAGATTTTTTTTTCTATCTGCCAAGACTTGCAATGCTGCCATAATATCCTGATGCAGAAATGAGAAGGGCATTAATAGATTAAAAGAAAGTAAAACAGGCTATGTTGTGTGATTTATTATGACAAGAGATCCTGGGTGGAATTTGAAGACTAGATTTTAAGCACAGGGTGTTTTGGCCTTGACTCCAAACCCGGTGGACAATGCCTTTCTTGCCAGTTTGCTGCTGCAATCTGTGATGAGTACTGCATCATCCCGTAAATCTGATAGCAGCTAATTTTGTTTTACTTACTCAGTGCTTTACTTTCATTGAAGCTGATGTGGGAGGTGGGGAAAAAAAAATCTTCCCTGCTACTTTTGTTTCATGTTGAAAAATTGGTGTCAGGGGAACAGTGGGCATAGGGTAGCTACCATAACAGAATGAAACGTCCTTGCTAATCTTTCTGAAGGCGATGGGTTTATGACCTGAAGTAATAATGTAACAATAATTTATGTGTATTTTCAAAGTGCTTAGAGCAAACAAAAGTCCCAAATTTCTCCATGCTTTACTACACGGATTTATAAATAATTTCTCTCTATATGTGCCAAGGAGAAATCAAGTTTCGGGGTCTCTGTGTAAAAACCCAACAACTGTTGGCATCTCTAAATCTCACAGCAGTCTCTGAGTCAGTTAATTCTGTTTTATTCTTTGTAACCTGGGGTGTTCAAGCCCATTATATAACTGTGTATTTTTATGTGAAACTTATTGAGGATGAGAATGCTAGAATGCTTCAGATAGACTTGCTGCAAATTTGTCTGTGCTTAGAACCCTTTGGACTTTTTTATCAATTTTGGTTTAAAAGTATTTAGAACACAATAACAAAATGCTGTATCTATATGTGCCAAAATGACTTATCACGTAGAAAAAACTAAGTATTAGAAATGAAATGAATATTTGGAAAAAAAACAAGCCAGTTTTGGTCAAGATCCAATTGGTCCATTATTGATCTTATTTCTGTATCAAATTTTCTTTGTAGTACTGAACATGGGAAGCATTCATAGTTTAATTTTGTAATTTATGTGAGGCTCTGTTGCAAACAAAAGTAAATCTCCTGCAGAAGTTACATGTCCCAGATGCTGATTTAATCATAATTATACCTCTAAACCTAGAAATAAAATCTAAATCTGTTTCTGCATTATTTGTGACATACTAGTTCATTGATCAGTATGCAATGAGCAGAGGGAAGGGAGGGGAAGGTTCGGGAAGGGAAGGTTTGGGAAGGTTCAGGAAGGGAAGGTTCGGGAAGGGAAGGGAAGGGAAGGGAAGGTTCAGGAAGGGAAGGGAAGGTTCAGGAAGGGAAGGTTCAGGAAGGGAAGGTTAGGGAAGGGAAGGGAAGGGAAGGGAAGGGAAGGGAAGGGAAGGGAAGGGAAGGGAAGGGAAGGGAAGGGAAGGGAAGAATTAATCACTTGCAGTACTGGACCTGCTTTATTTATTTATTTACTTTTTTTTAAACACCGGGAGCAATTTGCATTGGAAAAGATTTTAAAACTAGTGTGCTCAATAAACTCCCACCTTCTCGTATCCTACATTTACTAAATTTTTTCATTATTACATTTCACATAAATGAAGAGAGCAATAAGTAACCAGAATCTGAAGCTGGACACTGCAGTTCAAAATTATTATATCATTAGTCTCATCCTCCTTCACTCCCCTTCCCTTGAAGTGCCTGCAAGAAAGTGTGACTGTAGCTGGTACTGTTAATTAGCAGTATGCCATTACAATTTCCAAAATATGTGTTTTAATATTTATAACTCAGATTGCAGGGCATATCCAGTGTTGTATGAAAGAAAAAGTAATTCCTATGAAAAATTTCTACAAGAATTAATGATTTCTAATATCAGGGTTCACATCAAGTACATGTGTGTTTTGATTTCATTTTGGCAAGGGTACTGTGTTTTCTGTGAAGTTTAAAGAAAAATGCTTCAGGGGTGCGTCCTGCTGTACCCGGCCACTGGATTAATCAGGTGGGATTCATCCTTGGTGAATCCATGTTGGCTTTTGATAGATTGCACTGCATCTGCAGTTATCTGTATTTAGACTGTCCCCAAAAAATCTTCTTTCTTGCTCAGAAGTATTCAATAAAATAATGAAATTTCTGCATAAACTCCATCAGTGTTAAGTACATGGAAACTGGTACCAGATGCATCGAGGAAATTACTTGTAGGCAAAATATCATGTGAAATGCTGCAAAGCATTCTCCTATGGAAAGTATAATAAATTGCTAAGGCTCATAGGTTATCACAGAAAATAAGGTATTTCCCAGATACACTTGATTGAGTAAGCATGCACAGAGGATGCATTATTAATTCAGAGTGTCAGGCTTGCTATTTCTGTTAGACAAATCTTAGGCAGAAATATGTCTACTTTGTTCAGATCTGAAAAAAATTAATAATTTGTTGATTTTTATGTAATGATCATATGCAGTGATAATAAGCTGAATACTAATTGAAAACCTTTGAATGAACAAAGTAGTGTTCATTCTGAGGCCAGAAGGTGATCTTTTTATTAAATCAGCAGTTAAAAATTTGATCAGAAACAAGAAGGTCAGATGTCCTTTGACATGCTGAAATATTATGCTAGATTAGGCATCAGAACTATTCTGATCTCATTTTCTTTCTCTATTTCTTTAATTCCTATTATCATAGTAAGATAGGCTCAAAAGGAAGACATTCAACTTAACCATATTGCAATTTGAAAACTACACTTTTCAGTCTTGTAAAGTACAAAATATTCTGATTTCCATTCCCCAAAGGCTTCTAGCGCCTCTTTGAATCTGAGTACAGTACACAATAAACTTCTGCTTCTAAATAACATTGTTTACATGTTTAAAAAAAAAGATAGGTTTATGTGTTTTCTTGGACGTGAGATTTTCACTCAGCTTTCTATTGGTAAAAAGTAATCTCAGACTTCTCAGGCAGTACTTCAGCATGATTTGTAAAGGATGATGGATTGTGTTTAACTGCAGCCCAAGGAGTAGCCTCCTATTGTACCTCTGACTGATTCCAGAAGCAAAGCTAAAGCCATTCTGCAGAGAGATGGACAAAAATGCAAAAGCCGCTGCTACATTTACTAAAGAGTGTATTCACTTGCTAAAGCTCTGAACAAATTGTTCTGGTATGCAAATGGCTGCGACTCTCTTGAAATTCTTTAGCAAAATGATGTTAACCCTTATTATCAGAGGCATTATAATCACACATCAAGTGAGAATTGGGCTACATTGTAACACTTTTATATTATTGCTCAATTACAAGTTCAGTAGAAAGATCACCACCCCCAACACATTTTTCAAGCAATATTTTCCATATCTACTTGTCATTGAGAGAATGGAGGAAACATTAGTATATTTTTCAGTGTATCATTCTGTGCTGTTTAACTATGTTAAGATACAATGATGAAAAGTCATTCCACACAAAATCTTATAGATTATTTTCAAGCAGTATTTAAAATCTTATTTCATTTGTGTTCTTCTGGATAAATTTATTTACATTTTCATTTTTTAATATTAATTGTTCATAAAATAGAAACTTTTTGGCAATTATACATTAATAGCCATGCTTTTTTACCCTCTGCAATTAAGGAACAAAGGACAGCCAAAAAAAGTCTTTTATTAACAATTTTTCCCTTTGCAGATTTGTTTGATTGACTGGTTTTAATCATTAACTGGAAAAATCATTTACATATGAACAGTACATTCCTTTCTTAGGAAATTATAATAATTTTTAAAGAATACCTCATCAGCTACACTGATTTTTTTTGACAATAACTAATCTTGAATCAACTACAAATAGAAAAAATAGCTTAATGTTTTGAAGGATGCATTAATTTCACCCATCTCCCCTTGATGGTAATACTCTTTCAAATGCAAATCTTTAAATGTTTCAGGTAGTCGAAGGTAAGATGTCTGTGTAGATTGTTTGACAATACTACAAGTTTTAGAAAAGGCTTTCTGATTTACATTGATGGTTCTCTTTCCGAGTTTCTCCTTTTCCCAGTTGGAGCTGTCACCTGGCTGAAGGAGAGAGAGCCAAAAGGCACAGACCCCTCCACTGTCTGCTTTTGGCTATTCATAAAATGTTGATTTTTCCTCTTTGTCTGGATTAGGTTCATGCTGAAGATGCAGCTGGTCACTGGGAAAAATGTGTTAAATCTTATATCTAGACTTAGCAGATTTGGACTTTATGATCTAGTTATAATTTTCTATGTTGTTGATTGATTTAACTATGTTGTTGTTGATTTAAATTTTCAGGTAAATAATGCAGAAAGGAAATTTAAGCCTTAACAGTTTTTAGACATTTCTAAGGCTGCCTGCCTTAAAATACATATTTTTAAAGATAATTTTAAATGGATATGTTTAGGTCATTCATCAAAATAAAGGCACAAACAGAACTTTTTTTCAGAATTCTTGCAGGAAGTATGAGTTCTTAAGTTTTAAGCCAGGCTGTTTCGTGAGGTAAAAGACAGGGACCATTAAAGCACTTTCATCTTCTGCTAAGTTATTTCTAATGCAAGTAAAATGAAAAAAAAAGACTATCATAAAATAGAAGTGCCTATCAAAGCTTCATGAGAATATTTGACAGGCAATTTAGCTGTCTAGCAGTAGAGTATTTACTCAGGCAGAGAGGACATGTGTCTTTAAATTTTTTTTTGATTCCTCTTGTGTGAAGCTATACACTATAATTAAGCGTAACCATGTTATTGTATCGTAATATAATTGTAGTGAATGAGATAGAGAGGCAACTCAAAGACTTCCTCTATCTAGTATTTAAAAATATTTCAGTGTTCTTGAAAAAAAGTTGGCTTGAATCAGTAGTTTTAACATAGATATATTAATCATATTTAAGAACATCAGAACTGAACTTACTTTACATCTTTAATAACAAAGGATTGGGGATTTTTAAATTAAGTTTTTTAAAAGCTGGAAAATGTTATTATACTCTTTTGGTTTTTATATCTCTGTATCTTCCATGTTCTGTCCAGAAGCCATCATGAAAGGCTACTGTTATTGCACTCTTGGCCCAGCTCTGAATGAACTAATTTTCTGTGCAGACATATATTCTTGCCAATTTGTAATTCTTGACCATTGACATCCATGTTTTGCAGAGAAATTTTCATTACTAAAATATCAGAACTATCAGAAGAAACCATTCTGCTAGTATTTTCTTGCTCTGTCCCATGTCAAAACATTGATTTTTAAAGTAAACAATTAAGCCATTCATTTATTAATAGTTAAGCAGATGTTTAGGCAATTTAACCTAAGAATCCCTGCATATGTACAAAATATTGTATATATGTCTTAAAATTACATTCCTGTGTCATTAAAGAAAAATGTCTGGTTTTATGGATTAACAGGTTATTTCTACTGAATATATTTTTAAAGATATTTTTCCTTTAATACAAAACTTTTAAAGGTCTGCATCACTCTAGGGATATAAAGCTCAAACAGCATTCCTGTTCATTAGGAAACACTAAATTCCTTCAAATGTTCTTAAAAACATCCTTGAAATTCCTCCTTTCCTGGGTGATTACGTTCTGGATTGGTCAGTGAATCAAGAATTGTGGGTGAAATCAGCACAGAGGTGAGCAGCAATGGGAGGCTGATTATGTCTTTGCTACACAAGAAAGTAGAGATGTGGAAACTCTTCTACTCAACAAGAAATTAGGATCCTAGGTAGGATGTTGTAGCTACAGTAAGGAAAAATGCAGCCTGAATCTGGAAGATATGAAGCAAGCATCAGCTGCCTTCAGGACCTTACAGGAAGCAGTATGTATACTAACCACAGTGTACATTTATAGAGGTCAGTCCACCCTTAAAAACAGACAGATCTAGGACACAGGTGCTGAGTGGTTCTGAATTGAATGAATTAGTCCAAGTTTTAGTCAGTCTTGCTGTGGCTTCCTACACACACACTCATCCATATACATAAGCACCATGTAGCAGAGTTCAAAATTAATGGTTGGTTACAGTTTATTGTATTTATCATTAAATACATCACAACTTCATATTTTATTTACAAATGTGTTTCATTTAATATAATTAGTGACTGATCCAATGTTACACATTTAATAAAAAAAAGCAGGGATACACAACTGTGCTGCATAAAAGCCACATATTAAAAAAAAAGAAATCTTTAATATGTAGTTCATATCAGGGTCAAAAGAATGTTTAATTCTCCTGGTTCTGGAAATGATTTTTCATCCAAGATGGGTAATTCAAAAATAATTAAATCCCTTTTAGATTGCCTGCAGGCAATTTTATTATTTAACTTTATTATTTTTGTAACTGCATGGATTCTAAGTCAGCGTGATAGATCTGTAATTGTTTTCATTTCTTTATCTGCTATGTTTAGCTTTCTGCCTCTCCTCTCTCTACAGCAGTCATTGTCTAAATTTTGTTTTTTTGCTCCAAGCATGCTGTTGGTACACAACAAACAATAAACACTAATTACAGTCATCAGCCACATTCTACAATCCTTAGGGCTTGATGTAAAACCTGCCAGAGCTGAGAGGTATCCCTCACATAAAGCAAGATAGTTAAAGCTCCACAGTTGGAGTTAGGATGCTGTGATTCTCACCATAGTCCTCAGGCAGACCTACTACATGAATTTGTGCAGATCTCTTTACGTGTTGCAGGCAAAATGTAGAACATGTACAGCTCTGCTCACTGATATGGGAACCTCTCCCAAGCAAATGCCTATAATTCAGACAAAGTTAGTCAAGTCTAAAGCTCAGCTGTGAGAAAGGTGTTTGGTGACAATGTTCTTTACTATTGTGTCCTTGTGGAGAAATAGCCTTAAGAAATAGTGGCTGTTCCTTAATCTACTGGTGCTGAATCAGAGAGGCTTTGTGATGGCAAAACCTTATGCAATTAGCAATCAATAATGCATACAGTCATATCAGCTTGTTACATGCTCAGTTCTAAACAATTCAGGATGGGTCACAATGCTAGTCCCACCTAATGAATTTAGGCTGGTTATATCATTCTATATTAGTAATAAAGAATGAAGAATTAGTAATAAAGAATAAAGAACTATATCATTCTATATTAGTAATAAAAATAAATAGTTTTATTCTATGAAAGTTTTAATGCTTTTTTTATATGTAGTTTTCACTTGTTTTGGTATTTTAAATATTTAAAAATTTCATTTTGTTTTTCTGTTATTTTAACCAGATTTTAACCAGAAACACATTTTGTTATAAATGTTTTAGTAAGCTACGTACCTTTATTCCAGGGACATTTTGTTCCATGCATACTAGATTGATACCTCTTCTCTTGAGAAAGAGAAGAGGTATCTCCTCCTTATGATGCTTTTCCTCAGCTGCCCTCCTATTAAAAAAAAAAAATTATGTCCAGGTTTTATAAATTTTGACTTCAAATCTAAGAGTGTTGTTCCTCAGCTAAAGATAAGAAAAGAATATGGAACAATCTGATACAAGCCTCTTTCTGCCTCATATTTATGGCTTATTTTTCCTATTTCTCTCTGGTTTTAGGAAAAAAATCATTCCAGGTATCATCTGGAAGTTGGTATTGTAAACCGGCCCATTACTAAATAACTTTTCACCCAATGCAAGTGGGTAACTTTGTTCCTCAAAAAATATTCTTTATGATCATGGTATAGCAGGCCAGCATGCTAACAGAAAACCTACACTATATGTTGAAGTATACATTTAGCTTAATTATTTGTTTAGAATGATACTGCACCTTGCCTAGTGTTAATATTGGGGAATAGAGATGTCTTTTGGGGCTCTTCTTAAGGTAAAGTCTTGCACTGTGTTGACTCAATGCTTGAAATGGCAATGGGCAGAAAGCAACATTATTGCTGCATTTAAAAGAGGCACAATGTGATTTTTTTAAAAAAACTCATGTGCACGTAACAATTTGACAGTAACCATGACACTGCTGTGAAAATTCAAGGAAGTGTGTGGAGAGCTTTCTTTAATTTGGAAGCTTTATTTCCACTGTTAGTGTCTCTCTCAGAATACCCTAACTGAAATACATTTCTCATCTTAATACAGAAATCATAGGTAAAGTCAGTTTATGGTTCCTGTATCATATTGGGATCCGTATTGGCTCAGGAAATACCAACTCAGAACTTTTTTGCCCTCCAGGTCCCAGAAAGTTTTCTGGACTGCTGGAAGCTTTCTGGGGAAGTGCCCCCGCATGCTTTCTGCATTGCCAGGATCAAGTGCCTCCAGCTGCCAGCTCTGGAGCTGATGTAGTAGCCCTACATTTGAGCAACTGCAGTATTGGGTGAGTTGACTTACAGACTGAAAGGACCCCAGGCTTCTGGCAGAACTGCCAGGTGGCCTCACAGGAGGTGGGCACAAGATTTCAGCTCTGTAACTCAGGAACTGTTCGTTTCAGCAGAGCACCAACTCTTCAGTTGCTGAAATCACTTTGTTTTTAATGAAGGTTTGGCTCCTGTCAACAGCCAGCATAGAAGCCCTGAGGTCGCAGCTGGACACTTTACTAGGTAGCACTCATCTGAAACTGAAATCAGCCTGTGATTTGAAATAGTGTAATTATGCTCCAGTTTTGGGCAATGTAGCAATATATATATTTAATCTAAAAACATCTGTTTCTACTGCCTTGTCTCAAAAACCTTCAAAACTGCCTTTGTTAAAGAAGGGCTAGAAAAAAAATCAAACCTGGAGAAATGATAAGTTTTGCATAGAAAAAGTTGAGAGTAGCCAATATGTAGTTGTTTAGGCAAATCTGTTAGGCAAATTTCTCTATTGAGGCTCAGGGAAGTGTCCTAACCAGGTAGATTATGGAACCCAATGTAGTTCCCAGAAACATTTGAAATGAGAGAAAATAGTTATTTTTTCAATATTCCTGCATGTTCTTAACACCATTTCTGTAGTAGGCGTGTAACACAATGCTGAAATGTGGCAGAAGCAGCTTGAAGCATAATCTGTTTAGTTTCTTCTTACATCTGATTTACTTAACTGAGCAACTTACAGTTGGGATCATCCAAGTAGGTAGTTAAATCAAAAAACCATGCCTAAAATAAAAAGAGCTGTAATTCTTAAACATGAAATTACATGGTGCAAAATGTATCACAAAAGGAGGCTGCACAGTCATCAGTATTGTGAGGAAATCAGAAGAAAACAAATAAATATTCCTTTGCCAGCTACAGTAAAAAATTTAATTTTCTTTGAAAATTTTGGCACTTCCTCCCAAAATCTTTTTAAAATTATTACAAAATAAATTTTTCTGTGTGACCATAATTCTATTTCCTGCCCCTCTGTCTTGTTTTTGATTTGTTTTGCCCAACAAAGTTTTCCATAAATTGCACACAAGTTCATGTGTGTGAGAAAATTTTACAATTAAATGCACCAAAGGAGAGATTGCTTTAATTTTCAAGAGTTCTGAGTTTAGAGACCAAATATATTAAAGCTGTTTTGTTTTACTGTGGCAAACCAGCTTTAACAGTTAAATACTTGTTCCTTTGAAAAACAAATAATTTGTTGGCATTAAAAAAGAGTGGCACTTCAAAGAGAATTTCCAAGCACAACAATTCAACAGGAAAATTAGTAGTTTTAATTTCAAGAAAGAGCAGAGAATTAGCATGTGTAGATGATTGTAGGTTTATTCAGCTATTAATAGTATCTAATGCTGCTACTTATTATTTTGCTCTAGAATCACAGAAGGGTTTGGGATTCAGAAGGGTTATTTGAAGACCATCAAGTCCCAATCCCTGCTATGGGCAGGGACATCTTTCACTAAACCAGATTGCCCAAAGCCCCTTCCAACCTGGCCTTGAACCTTTCCAGGAATGGGGCATCCACAACTTCCCTGGGCAACAATGCAGGATACTCACAGTACAGAGCATCTAATATCTATTCTGGACTTAACCCCTTTACATTTAAAGCCATTCCTCTTGTCCTGTCAATGCATGCCCTTGGAAAAAGGCTCTGTCCTGCCTTCCTGAAAGTCCCCTTCAGGTACTGGAAAGAAGCTATAAGGCCTCCCCAAAGCCTTCTCTTCTCCCTCTGAGCAATGCTGACTCTCTCAGCCTGTCTTCATAGAATAGGTGCTTCAGCCCACTGATCATCTTTGTAGCCCTCCTCTGGACTTGCTCCAACAGGTCCATGTATTTCTTATATTGGAGGTCCCAGATCTGCATGCAGTACTTCAGGTGGGGTCTCACCAGAGCAGGGGCACAGAACCCCCTCCCTTGCCCTGCTGGCCACCTGCTTTGGATGCAGCCCAGGATGCAGTTGGCTTTCTGGGCTGCAAATGTACATTGCTGGGTCATGTCAAGCTTCTCATCCACCAGCATTCCCAAGACATTGTCCTTAAAGGCTGTTCTCAATCCTTTCATCCCCTAACCTGTATTTATGCTCAGTATTGCCCCAAAATAAGTGCAGGACCTTGTGCTTGGTGTTATTGAACTTCGTGAGTTTTGCATGTTCCAACATGTCCAGGTCCCTTTGGATGGCATCCCTTCCCTGCAGAGTGTTGATGGCCCCACGGAGCTTGATGTTGCTGAGGGTGCCCTTGATCCCGCTGTCCATGTCACCAACAGGATGTTGAGCAGCAGAGGTCTGCACAACTGACCTCTGAGGAATGCCACTCACCACTCGGCTCCACTTGGACATGAGCTGTTGACCTCAGTTCTCCAGTGCAAGCATCCAATGTCTTATTCACTGAACAGTCTACCCGTGCTATTTGGGGTGGTGTCAAGTGGTTTGTACTAGTCAATATAGATGTCACCAGCTGCTCTTTTATTCACCAATGTTGTAAGTCTGTTGTAGAAGCTCTCAAGATTCATCAGGCAGGATTTGCCTCTAGTGAAGCCATGGTAGCTGTCACAAATCACCTCCTTATTTTCCATGTATCTAGGGTAGATCTAGATTATTTTCCATTCATCCTTATTTTCCATGTATTTCCATGTATTTTCCTCCTCATTTTCCATACATCTAGAAGGATCTGCTCCAGGATCTTGCTGGTCCAAGGCCATACCATACAGAAATATAGGGCCTAGCATATAACCCATAGGTCATATTATATCCCTGTATCACAGAGACATAATGTGTGTTAGCAGAATGGGGATACATGCAGTAGCAGAAAATGAAAGATTAAGTCATCTTTGGAAAGTTTGGAACCTTTCATTTATAACACCTTTTATATATTTCCACTCATATGATGGCTGGGCTACCAGGAAATGCAAAAGTAGTCCTATGACACATTTTGTTCCCCTTATTTCATCTAGCACACAGATATTCCACTTGTTAAAATAGAAACAATAACTACTCCTCACTGCTCACAAATTCCTGTTGTAAAGTGCATAAGGGTGTCATGTGAAAAACAGAGAATATTTGTTTGAAAGGCCTAGAAAAAGTGGATTGGTGTGAAGGGGAAGTAGAATTGACTGTTCTGGGGAGTTCTTATTTTTAATATTGTGCTTGAAAAATACTTATCCATACATGCTAAAATTAATCAAAAGAGTGATTGAAGTTTGATAAAACTTTCACACCTCTTCAAAATCCTTTTTTTTTGTCTGTCTGCCTTTGACAGGATGTTACTGGTTGTTAAATTGAAAGAGGAATACATTACAAAGTGTTATCATGCAGAAAATTTTTTTCTACTTCTAGTCAATATCCATTCTTCAGTTTTCAGAAATATTGCTCATATAATTTCATATTATCCATATTTATTCATATTATTAATATTATATTTCATATAATACAGACTGAAATAAATGTATAAATATAATGCCTATGCTTAGCTTTTAACCTGGGGAAATATATGAAATAAGAGTATTGATTCTCTCCAGCATTCCTTCCTAAATTTCAGTGAGTTCAAGGAGGCCTCTTGATATACCTGAAATAGTGAAATTGTTAAAAAATTAAATGAAAATTGAGAAAATCCAAAATATTATATATTATGTTATATATTTTTAGAGAGAAGATAGAAGAAAGCATATAGAAGCAAGTTTGCTCCACAAATTCACATTATTTTACAGGAATAAAAATATAAAGATATTGTTTGCTTCAGAGAATAGCTGTAGAGAGGCACTTGAGAATTACAGTACATATCCAAGAGAAGACTATAAAAGGAGAAGGAAGAAGCTCTCTGATTATGTGCTTGACACTGCCTACTGACAGATAATAAAATATGAGTTTCCTGAAGTACCTATGCAACTCCTAACCAAATATGTATGTGCCCATTTTTTTCACTCATTTTGTTACATCTGTCTTCCCCCCAATCCCCCACCCTTTTTTTTTTAAGTCCAAAGACAATAGTCCCCTCTTTCAATTAAATTTATGGACAGTTGCTGTCAATATAGGCTTGCACTGGGGGGATAGGACAAATTCAGTTGTTTAATTGAAGAATATATACTAAACTACTTTAGAGTCCAGCTCACGCAGTTCTGTTGGAAGACATAATTTTATTAAATTAATTGAGCATTGGGTTAGTTCCACAACTTTCACTGCTTTTTTAATGCTTTTTTTTTTAACGCATAGGCTTTCAAACAGAAAAGAAACAGAAAGAAATTTCCTGTTCATAGGTCTCCTGGCCATGGTTAAACATAAGACTGTTCTTGTATTGTGCAATATCCTTTCTTACATTCTACTCTTATTTTCTCCTGTACAAAAATGATAAGAAATTTAAGTTTTTCTTATTGGATGCTTTTTTTGTGTGACTTTATTCACAGTCAAGGGGAAAGCTTCACTTCTATGTATGAAATGTTTTCTTCCTGAAGTCACACCAAGCCTCTTCCCCAGTAAGGCTGTCAAGTGTTCTATACAAATTATTTTCAGAGAACTTCTCCTCAACTCTGAAATTTGTTGGGTTATCCAGTTCTGCCATGGCTTATGCCTTCAAGAATAAGGGTGCTTTCTTGACAATGTTTGTTATAATGAGCTCTGACTGTTGGAGCTTAAAAGCACTCAGGATCCCTCATGCACTGTGCT
>WBNP01003360.1:312472-354824 GCA_013401095.1 Passerina amoena
GTTCTCTCGGAGGATATTTTGTAAAGCTGAACAACCTGGTCATCTAAAGGAACGTAAGCTTCCAATGAGAAAATAATGCTTCTCTGAACAAAAATATCAAAAACTTAACCCCCCCTTACCCCCCCCCCCCCCCAATATACAGTTTCCCTTCATGTCAGTACTTTTTATCAAACTAGAGTAAAAAACGTGCTCAGAGATCTATGATGGTTATTGATTCTAGGGGGGCAGAATCCAGAAATTCAAAACTGAGGAGTAACTTTGAAGATTTCAGTTCAGATTTTGAGAAGACAATGTGAGGATATAAGTGCTTTTTATTGAATCTGTTTTGACTAGAAGATGCAGTTCTGCCCTTATCCTCATTCCATCCACTCCACCTCCATTTTACTGGCAGGTGAAAAAACTCCCAGAACTGGGCTTCTGCTTGCACTGGAGACCTTCAGTCTGTGCAGAGACTAACTGAGACTGCACTTTCTTCCTTCTGCAGCAGCAACACCACAATATCATGAAATGAACTCTCTGGAACTCTTTTCAAATGGCAGGCATATCTGAATATTTGATTATTCATTTATGCAATACGCATATCCAGATTTGGGGTATTCTGAGTGACATCTTTAATTAAAAGTCTACAGGGTTTGTATTTTGTCTACCATACCTCCCTACTGTATGAAATTTAACTGTCTTGACTAAATGAGGCATAACCACACCTAAACATTTTCCTTTATGAGTGACAGAAGCACTTTGTCTCAAAGCTGTGTTTTCCTAATGTTTATTACTTTTTCTTTCCATATAGGTTACCATCATTTCCATTTCATTGGGAACTGAATTATAGTTGTATCCACAATTCCATATAGTAGTGATATCTTCAAATATTAATCCAGAATAAAGTTTTTTTTAGTGTTTAATAGATATTGGGCGTTTTCCCTTCCAAATGGTATTGTTTTTTCATTAGAAATACTTCTGAAAACTTATAAAGATGTGATTGTTTTACTGCGGCTTGCTTACTTGTATTCTAAATTACCTCTGCCTACCTATACTTCCTATTATTTTGTAAACCTGGGGCAGTGATACTGAAAGTTTGTTGTTTTTTTTTTTTTTTTAACTTTCTCTCCCCTTAATAAAAGTATATTTTCTAGAAGCAACTTCTCAGACATATTAGTTGTACTTTTATGATATAGCTTTCCACTTTAAGAACACTTCAGTTGCTCTGCAGTATCAAAGAGCATCCAATTAAATTAAGTTGGCATCAAGAAATATGTTGTGCTCCTGCAAAAGGAAACACTCACAACTTATGGAGAAATCTTAATGTCAATGATCACTTTGCTTACGTATTTATCCTAATTATAAAACATTTTCTTATTTTTAAGTGAATCTTACATAATACTCAAAAGTTTATTTTACACATCAAATTGAAAGCTTCTCATCAATGTAAATTTCAAACTCTAATATGCAAAAACATAAAAGAAATATGCTTATAGAATTAGAAAATGTTTCAAGACAGATATTTTTAATTACATATTGGTTCATTTAAATATTTGACTTTATTATATATATTAAGTCATATTCTTTTTCCTGATTGAACCTTCTAATTTTCTTTCTATATTGCTCTCTTGGTTTCTACAGTAATTTACAAGGAAACTGAAGTTTAAGACATTAGTGTAGGAAGAGTTTAGAGGGATGTGCTGAACAGAGCCATAATAATTGTAGGGGAAGATAAAATTGTATAGAGAATTATTGTAAAAAAATGAACAAAAATACCTAATGGATTAAATATTATTTAAGAAAAAAATTGAATGATAAAGTATAAAGAAACTCTTTTTTCACTTGCTTGACTAGAAATTTTTAATTTTAGATGTAAAAATGTAAAAAAAATGTAGATAGAAACCACAGTTTTGATAATGATGTCCAATCTCTCTAGAATTATGCTCTATTCATTAGAATCGGTACTAAGAGAATGCCTTTCTTAATTTTGCTGTTTTGCAAGTTTCAGATTACATTTTCTAAATCCCCCAAGAAAGCTCTCATTCCAAAGTTCAAAAGATCATAATCTTCTGAAGCATTTCTTCTATTAATATGAAAGTCTGGATAATTGCATAGCTCAAAGCAGTAAGCCTTGAAAAAAGCAGTGACTCAGCAGTGATCAGGCTGAGTGCGTTCTCGTAAACCAAATATGAGAGGGTCTCTGTCAGGAAAAACAACTGGCAGAGAATGGCTTGAATCACACGATTACACCACACATATCAGAAAGGAATGACTGGGTCTAGAACTCCTGCCAGGCATTGTTCCTTCTGTGTCCTTCACAATTGTTTTTGAAAATGCAAAATTTGTATTGGCCAAACTAAGAAAGCTGAACTAACAATACACCTGTGAAAGAAACAGAGTTTCACATCCTGGAAATGGTCCGTGGAAGAATTTACTTTACTAATGTAAACATAAGTGTGGACTTCTTTGAATAAATTTCTATTATTTATCCTAAGGAAGAGCCCATCCATCTCTCTTCCTTCTTTCCTTCTATTGTCTAACTGTTTTTCAAATAAGTACAAATATTGCACTTAAATGCAATATAAGTTTTAATGCAAGCAGTTGGTGAAGTTGCTGCGGTGACTAAGACAAATAGGACAAGAAATACTGAGACTAAATTTTACTTAGGAATTTTGGATGAAACATGCAGAAATAATATATTATTAAAGATCAAAGTGTTAAAATAGATGGCTGAAGGAGATTCCAGAGACACAAACCTTGTAATTCTTAGAGTATTCTTGGAATAATCAAAGTGTTCCTTTAAAAATTGCATTGGTATGGGTCCTAGGAATGAAGGACAGAGATTAAATGAAATTTATTGTCTTGGTTCCCTCTTATTGCTTTGAAAAAATTGTATGTAGCTGAATGTATTTATGAAAAATCATCATATCTTACACTTGTCTATACCCTATTATAAAGAGAAATATCTCCTCTATTTTTTATTTTTATTTGTGATTAAAATTTATTTTTAATGAAGCCATACCTGATTTTGAATATACAGAAGAATAATTCCTCTCTACATTTTCCCAGTTACTTGTTAGGTGAGTGTCTATTCAGACATAATAATACAGCAATTCTTACTTAGTTTCATGTACCATAGGCATGTTTTAATCTTGTTTTCATACATTGCTATCTAGGAATATTTATATAAGCTGTGTTTACTAGCTGTATCCTGGTATACAGCTGCTCTTTATTTAATATTAAAACAATTCTAATAAAGTCAGGCTTCTTGCTACTCCAAAATAGAAAACTATGTGCATAGGTTAGGTGTGCTGTCTTCCTGTTCGTTTTTGTTCAAATCTGGCTGCAAAAAATAAAAAAAAAAGTAGGTTGACCTCATATTTCATACTGCTCTTAACAAAACTATTAAATTATGAAAATAGATCCCTTTACTGATCTCTGGTACTTTACCCAGTGTTGTACTTTTCTTCACATCAAAGTCAAAATCAGAAATATAACAGAATTTAAACTCCTTTCTTATGAAATCTGAAGCAGCTATGTTCAAAAAGAGCTGATTTAAAAACTTACTTATGATATATTCACCTTCATCACTGCAAGGTTGGCCTAAAATCCTGCATCTGCTGATAAGCCATTCATTTCAACAACAGGTAGACAGATTCTGTGAATTTCCACTTATCAAGTGCTATGAGAACCAGATTGTTCTTCACCTAAAACTGTGGCCAAATATGTCAGATATATTTAAACTTTTATGATTTTGAAGGTGATCATTTAACAAATAATTTAAAATAAGTTTTTAAATAATTAATATTTTCCCCCAAAACTTACTCTATGAGCCAGCTGTATATTCATGTGGTTACTGTTGTGTTCTTTACATTTCCTATCTAATATGGAATTACAAATTTTGCTGGTTTCATGAATTATTTGTTGCTTTATTTTAAAATTTCTTTTCTAAGGATTTAAAAAAAATCTTAATGTAGATCATGGAAAACCCATATTTATTATTTTAACTTTGTTTTCCAAGCAATTTCTAAATTTTATTTATTATTTTAACTTTGTTTATTATTATTTATTATTTATTATTTTAATATTTATTATTTTATTATTATTTTAACTTTGTTTTCCAAGCAATTTCTAAATTTTATGTTTTAGTAAATATATCTTTTTTTATATATGTATTTTTAAGTATACTACTTCTACTACATGGGTCTCTATACTTCTTTTTTATAAGATAAAATATTGTATTTGCATTATCAATAATATTTTTAAGTGTTTTCTGAGCTTCAACCCCTTTTGAATTAGATATATTAGTAGGTTTGTCAATATTGAAACTTTTAGTTTCTGCTCACCAAGAATTACTTATAGATGAATTTTATATTCTAAGATACTTAATTCACTTTTATCAAGTCAAGAAAAATGTTTTTCAGAAAATAAAACTGAAATGATATCATAGTTTCCCTATTATCATGTTTTTTCCACTATTTTTAAAGAATATATTTTCTCCTTCTACATCTTGCTATGACATGAACATTCTAACAACATAAGGGTATAGTATGCCATATGTATATCGAAAGAAATTAGTTAAAACTCAAAATTCTTACTTATAAAAATTAGGATATACAGGTATCAGACATTTAAGCAGATGTATTAATAAAGTAGGAAAAAAATGGAATACACAAGGTGGTTTTACTCTAATAGAAAAACCCCTTTATTGCGTTTTATTATGGCATTATTCATGTTAATTAGGTGTGGTTTTCATTTTCATTTTATTTACTTATTTATTTCACTTCAGTAATTTTCCAGCTTTCAGTCTGGCAGATTTCCAGGTTTTCAGTTTAGTAATTTTTTTTTTCTCCCAGTAACTCACGAATCATAATAATCAGATATTCCACTGGGATTTGTACTTACTTTTTAAAAGGCAGATTTCTAAGCGTAATATAATGCAGCAGAATACCATCTGGTGACCCCACCTGAAAGCTCAGCATTGGTAGATCTTTTTGTTGTCTTTCCTTCTAAGCTCTCTGTATTACTGGAGATGGAATTTAAGGACATGATATAGATGTTTGTAATAGTTCAACACAACTTTGGAAAATATAGTGAAGCAGACAGGACTTTTGGTACATGGAAGGCAAAAAAGCCCTCAAGATGTCATCTTTTAACCAATGAAATACTTTAAATTGTAGAGAAGGAAATTTTGAAGAACTATTACAGCTTGAGGAATTTTGTGCTTAACTTCAGGGGAACAACTCTAGCATATTCAAAATGTAGTATTCTGCATATTTTTAATATGGGCTAATTGAATAAAATGAGCTGTATGTGCTTAGATAGCGCAGTAAGATATTTTTGCAATTTGAAAGCCAATGAGGTCATAAATAAGTTTATTTTGTGATTTTGCTATTCACATCTAACTGAATTTCTGAATGTGAGATTTTTTACAGTTTGCCTATGTTATATGCCAGAAAAAAAAAATCAGCTGTGTAGGCAGAAAGCCAAAGAACAGCCTTTTATAAATATGTGTTTTTCTGTGAGTAAACAGCAATGTAAAACAAAATTTGGTGTATTATGTTTTAAAGACACAACATTTTGCATGCAAGGAAAATATCAACAGAACATGAAAGAAGGTTGATGGGGAGCACTCAAGACACAGTTAATTACCTGGGAAGTGAAATTTAGCACCATGGTTTTCTGTGGCCTGTTATTTTGTTTAAACAGCACTGCAGACTCCCCTCCATCCATTCAAGTGGAGTTTGTGCTGCCTGTTGCAAACATGAATGATAATTAACCCAGTGTGATTCTGAAAGTAGATAGAAGAAAAACAAGAAAGTTAGACTTCTGAGCCAGAGTAAAATGCACTCTTTTTGAAGGTGGTTGTATATTTTGTCAGAAAAAAATATGGGGAAGGGAAGGGGAGTGTAACAATTCTTAGTATAATTTCATACGCAATTCAGAATGCAATAATGCTATCTTTTTAATTAGCACTCCCAATAATATTCCCTATATGCACAAGGGCTTCTGAAGTCCATGGAAAAACATCAGGAGCCATGCAGCACAGAAAAGAACCTTCTCCAAAGGGAGCCAGGTAAGAAAGAGAAGTGATTTAAAATAAATTAGAAAAGTTCAGGAGCAGTTTTGAATTTGTTAATATCGGTGTAATCTTAATCCAGCCCAAGGGCTTCTGTCCTGCACTCTCAAGGAAGTGGAGCTCAATTTCGTATGTCAGAGAGGGAGCTGGAGGGAGTAAATGTTTGTGTAAGTTGGAAGGTGCTGATGATTCAAGGGAATGGTGCCGTTTCAGTCTGTACCATCCTTCATGAGCTCTAGGTGGTCAAGCTAATGATCAATGGTAAAATGACGCCTGGTTACTTGGCTGCAATCTAAGCAGCAAACTGTGGTTTATGGCTAAAGAACTGTTTTTCTATATGTATCTTTTAAAATGCACCTCTTAAGCATCCCTTGATGGCATTTCCCAGAAAAGGTTATTTTCTCTCCTGAAGCATTTTTCCTTACCAAATGAAGTCCTGCCCCGAACTGTGGAAGTTTGAATTTTGAATGTGAATGAATTTAAATAATGTTCTTATTACCTTTTATCCTAAATTACATGATATCATATATGATTTTGAACTAACTAAAAGTGTTTGAAAGCCCATATCCATCAAATAATTCTCTGCAATTTTGGTAGTATTAATTCTGTGGAAAGGGCAGTCACTAGAAGAATGATGAGGTACCATGGAAATCCAAGCTGTTCTCCAAATTATTATACAGTTTTATTAAAATAGGAAAATTGCCAGAAGCAAACTGGGAATCATATTAAAATTGCTTTGGAATGCACTTTGCTCTCACATTGTCAGGTGTTATCAGGCATTAGTTCAAGGCTCATGTCATCAGCTTGGTTTTTTAGAGCTACAAGTCAAAGGCCTTAATAGATGAGAATATTATATTTTCATCTCATCTATATGATATATAATATATATATACAATATTATTTAGCCTTTTTTATAATAGAGAAAATTATTCTCCCTTTTTCTGCAGAGAATTAATTCCAGGGGTTTTTTTGGTAATGCCATACTTATTTTATTATTTTTAGTAAAGGTTTATCTAATTATTACCCACAGATACTGTTGCTAGGTAAAACTTCAGGAGACCTGTACTCATATCTTCTACATATATATGTGATAACAACTTGATCTTGCTGAAAATGGTGTTCAGCTTTGTAAAAACATAAATATGCAAGAAAGGAGCAATCAGAAGCTTTCCCCTCAAGTGGGAGAGCTTTTGAGAAAAAGTTAAATGATGTCTTTCATTTTCCCCATATTCTCTACCAGTCACTCCACCACAAGCCCCCCCACAGATATACACTTGAAATGACACCTTATCTATAAATAATGGGTTGCTGTTGTGATATCTCCTAATGCTGTCCTCACAGATGCAAAATTGTGCCAAGATTTAAATATTCTCACTTCCTGGAAGTGATTAACATAAGTCAACTGATTTACTTCCATCTGTCAGGTGGCAAAAGATTAACCAGCAGAGCTAAAGCAAGTAATTTGTGATGGTTCACTGTCGCGAGAGACAAACAAGTCTCTTAATTGGAAATTGACAGCTCTGGCACTCATTTGGGCTAAGCTTTTGCTTGCATTGCCTCTTGAGTCACTTCGCTCAATCTATAGCTAGTCATTAAAACACCATGAAATTCTCTCTGCAGGTACATAAAGCCAGATTTTTGCCTGTGGCAGACTTAATTAGGTAACAGCTGGATATTCAATCTTCACATAAAAAGAGGAAAATGCAAGTGATGCAAATGCTTCTCAAAGCACCATGAAAGGAAAGGTTTGCATGAGCAGTGAATGATCTTGTCATGATGGTATTATCATATAAATAGTAAAAAAAAAAAGAAAAAATGTTGTAGAGGGGGGAAAGTCGTTTATGTCAGACATCAACTCAAACAATGACTGAACTATAACAACACATGTAAACTGATTACACTATATGGGTAAATGGCTTCTTTTCAAAGCTAAACATCTGCAGGCCTGAAGTGTTAGGATGTGATTCTGAATTCAAATGAGCTAAAATATTTTTGTAATGTAATTTTATTCTAGGAAATATTTATTTATGGAGATTTTCTCTGCAAACAGAGCTGCAAAGAAACAAAATTACAACTTGCAAAAGATCCACTGCGTATATGTGATGCATATCCTACAATTTTTACTGTAATGCTTTTAGAAAACTACGTGGCTATGCAATTAGCATGCATTCCTTGAAGAGGAAAAAGAAGAAAGGTGTAGAAAATTTCTGGGTTTATTGTACTTATTAGTTCTTACGCAATAATTGATTATAGCTTTTTTCTGTTCTAGTGGCTTTAAATAAATACTACTTGTGATTTATATAGGGTTTTCTACACTATGGGAAATTGGTCTTGCAATTATGTATCATATACGTTTCCATTAAATTATCAAATTCTGTTTCTGAAGTTATAGGGTTGTTGTGTGTTTTTACTTCCTACAGGAAAGCTTTTGAAGAATCCTGTGTTTCCACTGACTTCAAGCTTCCTTTTCACTGTCAACCTAAACAGAAGACTGAAATAGCTTTGCTCTTGTGGTTCATCTACTTTGCTCCTATTCAGCTGCACCTGGAATGCTGTTGTGAATTTTTATAATCTTGATATCAGCATTTTCTTTTACAAATTGCAGGAAGTTAGAAAGACGCAGAGAGTTTTTTATGAAGTTATAAAAAGATGAGTCACTTCACTCATTTAGTTACTTAAACATACCACTAAAGGGGAGAAAGCAACCTCTAAAATCTTGACAGCATTGTGAGTTGTCAGTTTAGGGATGATTCATGCTGAAGCAGCGTTGTGTACATGGATCACTTGTAGATTCCCTTAAGGATTCATCCTTCAAAAATGACAGCACAGTAGGCTAAAAAATAATGACACCTTTAAAAAGTCCCAAATATTTCAAAAGCAAGAAATGTGGGTTCTTTGTGTTACAATAGCTGAGTCTCTGATGTAACCACAATGAAGTTAATGAAGCTGCAGTAACAATAAAGGTGTTGTAATCTCTGTCAGTGATAAGCATACATTTTTCAAATCTGTGTCATCAGCTTCTCTACCATCTTTACTTTGGTTTTACATGTTGTAATCTTTCATTGTACTACACTCAGTGCCATAAGGGAAACTTTTTTCATACTTCTTAGACTTCCTTATTCAGAATTTTCACAGCAACTGTTCTACTTCCATGAAAACCATGGGAAAGTTGTGAAAACATATACAGGTGGAAGTGAAGTGTGGTTCATGAAGGGTGTGTAGGTGCTACAGCTAGACATTAGTAAAATAGACAGATGTTGTAAGGGCACTGATATTTAAGTTATTGAGACCCCCAAAAAAACCCCCAAAATCAAACACAAAACCAAAAAAAAGGAAAAAAACAAAACCCAAACCCAGATGAGAAAAAGAAAGCAATGAAATACTAACAGAAAATGCTGTTATTCTGTTTTCAGGTGCACAGCTTGGAAGAACCAACATTATGACCTCCTCAGAAAGCCCTTGTCTCAGAGAGATACAGAACAGAAGGAAGAAAATTTCTCAGTTTCAGGTGACTGGAAATGCAAAGCCTAAGGTTTTATTTTCTCTTTCCTAATTACTGATCTAACCTCTATTTACAACTGCAAGGAATGAAATAGTGAAATCTATGCCCATTTAATACTCTCTTTTTTTTTATTTCATACATTTCAGCTGAGTTTTGGTGTTTGGCTAGCTAATATTTAAAATAATTTAAAACTCCTTTTTATCTCTTTGAAAGAATTTTCAAAAATATGTTTTCCATGGAGACATTTTAAAAAAGGGATAAAATTATGAGGTAAAGATATTGGCTTCCTGAGCAATCTAAATAAGCTGTCAGATATGAAAATCAGCTTGCACCATTCTGGAAGAACTGAAGACCAGGTGTGTTATCCTGAAGTGATGCTAGACATCTGAATTCAGGAAACTGAATTTCACAAAACCTTGTTTCCTTCTTCTTTTAAAAAAAGAAAAAAAATTATATATTTCTTCTGGCAAATGTAGTTCTTTCCAGTTTAAGGCAGATATTTTAATTTACTTTAGGATGCCTGAAAAGACACTTGAGTGCTTGTGTTCAGGCAACTGAATTCCACTAATGTTACCTGAAAATAGAATGCCACCTTTAGCAGGTGATGAAGATGCTCTTAATAATTTGAGATGTCTGGGATTTTGTTGGTGTTTTTCTTTAGGAATAAAGGCTCACACAGGTTTCCATAATGGGTAATATTAAAAAGGTACAGTTATGTACCTTTTTTAAGTACATCTGTTTTTCAGGCTCTTGTCTCAAACTGCAGGGTATCTGAAGCCACAGAAGGAGGAGCAAGAAAGAGTATGTAAGGTGGTGATGGAACTTGGATGTTGGCTCTTACCTTGAAATATGAGTGGCATCTAATGTATTTTTATAGGAGATTTTATTACCAGTGGAAATTGTTTTTAATTTTCATGAGCAACAGGCCCTTCAGAATAATAAATCCACAAAATGGCTTAGTTTTGCAAGGACTATAAAGAGTGTCATTACTAAAACAGTTGTTGAAGAATCTTATGCATGACCTTCTTTATTAAAGCAAAATTTGTTCTTTTCCTTTTGTTAATAAGGCCATAGTTCATTTTTATTAAAGCACAGCATACACCACATGAGTGCTGCTCTGTGAACAGAGAGGCTTGGGGAAGGAAGACAAACAAATTCAGAAGAAATACTCCTTTTTCCTGCTCTGATTTCAGGCGTGTCTAACATATTTGACATACCTTTAATGAAATATTTTTCATTGTAACGGTAAAAACTTTAGAATACATTAGGTACATTGAACTCTTGAGTCAAATTCCTTAAGGATTCACCAAATAGATTTGCTAAAAAATACTTAATATTATGTGAAACAGCAGATTGCTGATGGAAACTATTGCTCAGATATTTTAGTTTAGAACATCCAGATATTTTGTCTTATTTTCATTGTTCATTTGTACCTTATGAATAATTTCAGGTTATATTTTTACTTATTGCTCTTTTCAGTACGTGCTGCGCTCACATGTGAAGTTCTGGAAAAATAAATTGTGAAAAAAAAAAACCCTATTGTGCCTATAATTGTTTCTTTACCTGCAGCCTCCTCAATAAGCCTAAAATGAGAGTAGTACCTGTCTTGCAGGTTGCTTCCTAATGTGTGAGTTTTTTTTCATTAAACAGAATAACATGAATATAACATGAGACAGTCTTGTTTCTCATTATGTTGGGATTGCTAAAGTTTCAACATTGTGTCAAGCTTCATCCATGTTAAATGAAAGCTGGAAACCACTCAGCTCCCCTGATCCATAGTGATTCAACCATCTCATTTAATAAATGTTTTTTGGGTTTTTTTTCCTCCTGATCTTTAAAGATTTCTAAATTATAGGGTGATTTACATTGCTGCTCATGAGTAAATGGCTTTTTAGATGTCCAGGGTCAAACATTACATGCATTTTGTCTTTACAAATACAGCAATCAAAATAAATCAGTGATTGATTCTTGTTAGCAAAAGAACATTGGGGAGATAAAGGTTTTCTCATTACAATATTATAACATTTTCTATGCTCATTTTTGTTCTATGTGTGTGATGAAGCCTTGTCAAAATATTTCTTTACCGGTGTTCTTTTAGAAAAAAATTGAAACTTTAAAAATAAGTAAGTAGAAATTAGTTGTACTGATGGAGTTAAAGGAATTGAACTTTCTGTTTTAGCATTCACTGAAAATTCAGGTCCCTATTGGTATTTTGAGATTGTGTTTTCATATTCAAATCATATGCTCAGGATGATAGCACTGAAATAGGGACAAAAAATGTGAGTAAGATGATTTTGGACTAGTAGAAAAGAAAAATGAAATGGATGCTAATAGATGGAAGCAAGGAAAAAAACCTTTAAATTGCTAGGAACTTACTGATCTGATATTCTTACACTACAACACTGTTTTTGACACCTGAAATGATCACCAGATGCCAAAAATGACTGCCAAACCCTTGTCCAGCTGCTAGGGTGTGTCCAGGGATTACTACTTAGCAGGTCCTTAAGAATATGCATTTGCAATTTATTTGTTCTTAAAAGCTGATAAGGATGAGATTTACCACAGGTTCTCAGCATCATTACTTGGCATTAGGATTCTCAGGGAAATGAAAAGACACTACTGGCATTGTTTAGAGTCTTTTGGACAAGATTTAGTGGATATTCTGACAGTGTGATCTAGGTTACATGTTGGGTTGAATGGTACAGATTTATTTGGTTACAGGTTGTGGCCTATTTATTAGGAATTAAGTGCAGTTTAGCACACAGATATAAAATCAATGAGAGCAAAGAAGAAAAAAATTAAATGCAGTATGCAGTAAATACAAGACTTTAGAATATACTTCAGAAAGGAGATATGGTGTTCATAATTGTTGAAGATTGCAATGCACATTTTTTTCCATTACCATCTGTATGGCAGATTACCTTTGTCAAGCAGGCAGTTTGCTTCATCTCTCTGTTTGAGTGACCACATTCACACCTCCCTTGGGAGGGGACATTGCTGATAACAGACTACTGAATGTCACTTCATGACTGATAAGAACTATAATATCCCACTGTGAGATGCTCTGCCCAGAGGGAGGAGCCAAGCATTGCTACCCAGATATAATCAGAAGATTTTGAGACACTGGCATGGCTTTCCCCACAGGATTCCCCAGAGAAACAGCAGCTGTCTTCTTCCATGGGATCTTCAGAGGAAGAATACATCCTTCTCTACAGATCCCCCTCGCTCCAACAGAACCACCCCGGATACTTCAGGAGGACTGCAGCCACATTTCCAATTGGACTGCTACCAACACCCTGACTCACAGGGTGTCAGGTTGGGTTCTGACTCTGTCAGTGTTGTTCTAGTGTTCTACATTGTTTATTTTATCCTTTTTTTTTTTCCCCTATTAAAGAACTGTTATTTCCTGCTCCCATATTTTTGCCTGAGAGCCCCTTAATTTAAAATTTATAGCAATTCGGAAGGGTGGAGAGAGTTTACATTTTCCATTTCAGGGGAGGCTCCTGCCTTCCTTAGCAGACTCCTGTCTTTCCAAACCAAAAAAATAATACAAATACTTCACATTTTGATAAAAGCTAAGAATAGCTTTACTATTGGTAAGTAAAAACAGGTGTAAAAAATTTTCAACAAAAGATGCAGTTCTTAACCTTGTCCATGAAAGCAATTTTTTTCTGGGTGCTTTATGGATGTACAACTTGTAATATTATTTCTTTCCTTTCCTTCTCTGAAACCTCTGTGCTGGAACCATGCTTTGTTGTTATGTACCCGGGCTTTTTTGGTCAGAAATGTAGCTACCTTGTTCTTGAATTTCAGTTGATAAACTCAGTGTCTACTACATCTCTATGAAATGCTGTCTAATTGATCATTAAAATAACTTGTTTGTACGTGAAAGCTTTTCTGGAAGCATCCAGGAATTTCCACGTAGATGTGAGTTTATTAGATACCATGAAGTAAAGTAACATTCTGATATTTATAGACCTACTCCCAGTGAAATAATAGAATGACTTTTATTAATATTAGTGTGCTTGGAACGGGATAAAGGAAGAAGAGGGACAGAAGGAATAAAAGATACATTGAGTTATTTCCAGATAACTTGTAGCAATTCCAGGTGAAGTCTCATCTGTGAATAAAGGCAATATTTTTTCTCTTGTGCCCCAATTTCTTTAATAGCATGGTATTTTTAAGTAGTCTATTCAGCTATCAAGTGATAATTTAACTGGAATAGGTACTAAACCTGGACTGTAGGACATATTCTTAATAGCTATGATTTATTTTTACAACTAAATAATACAAATTGAGCAAGTGTAGCCGTGAAACCATGACTTACTCAGAATAAAAGAGATGAATGAGTAATATTAGAGTAATATACATGCAATATTAATATGAGTCTATAATTAATTTACATAGTATATGGTTAATGTATGTATACCACAATGATAAGTTTTATATGATGACATTTCAAAACTATGAAATACTCAAAAGTAAAATACTAAATTAACTCGAAAGTAAAATACTAGATTAAAAACAGAGCAAAACCTCCTTAACTTAAATGATTTTTTGGAAGAAAGACAAAATAAAATTAAAATATTTTTGCCTTCTTTTCCCAGTGGTCTTATAAGCAGTGATTTTTTTAAAATAGTGATTTATTATTCTAATCTTTTTCAAAAATGGTGATTCATAAAGCAGAAGATTAGTAGAAGATACACAATTATTGTTTGTTTGTTTTCTCCTTGAAAGCTGGCATAGTTATCATCCCTCCTTCCAAGTCTCTATACTTGTCTGTAAACTTCTTAAAAGACACTATTGTTTTGAGAGTGTTCTTATTGTCTTTGTTGGGTGCTGAAATTCTGTTTCATTCTCACTGTCTATCTTCACCCTCTATGGATTTCTTGACATGTGAGAAGGGAGCATTTTCCATGAAACTTGCTGACGTACCTCTGAGCACCAGTTCCTGGACAATTACAGGATCCCAAGATACAGAAATTAGTTTTGTTTCCTCAGTGCACGTATAAAGAGAAGAAAATGTGAGTCATAAAGAAAGCTTACTGTTCAGACAGACTTGATCGGGGTCTCTGATTTGATCTGCGTATTGACGTTGGCAAACCATGTAAATGGGTATTAAAGACTTTTTTTAGCTGTGTGGTATTTGGAGGTCTAGTAGAAATTTTCACTAGGATGCAACTGCTGGACCAATAAGTCACTTGTTCTTGGCTGGTTCTTGGCTTATTCTCCTTCTTCTTTATCCCTAACCACTTTTCCCCCTCTGAGCAATTTAAACATTTTTTTCCTTTTTCTTTTTCTTTAATAGTATGACTCACTGGCTGATCAGAGGAGCTTGCTTCTGGTCCACATCTTTTGCTGGGATACTCAGGGAATACCTGCAAACTGTTTGATTCTAATTACACATCTTAAAAGTCATTAGTGGCATTTATTACAGAGTTACAATTACTCCTTGTTTTCGAGAAAAAAGTCAGTTTCTTTTTCTGAATATTCTCCTGCTTTGCATTTTCTTCTTTGACATTGTGCCTTTTTTACCTCTTAAGTTATTACCCCATCAAGGACAATGTGTATGCCTGAATATAGGTATGTATTTCAATGATTTCAAAAATATAACAAGATTCCTTCATTCTAATTATTGTACTTGGTGACTTGGATGACTTGGAAAGCAATCTCTTCAGAGACCTTTCTGTGTCCCCTATTTTCTGCTTCCCCTCTGAAAGGCATTAAATACACATTATTTCATTATTTTTATTTAATATAAATAATTGTTATTATATTATTTATAATTATTTATTGGTTTTTTTAGAACAACAAGACCAGTCTCATACATGACTGGTCTTGTAATGCTACAAAAATAATTTAGATACAGTGTAGTCTCCTTAGAAAGAATCTGTGGGTTTTTGAATTTAATATCGTCCCTTCTTTCCATCTGCTTTTCTTCCCCCCTCTTTTTTGCTGTAATTGTTTTAGGATTTCGACCTGTTGCAACAATCTCAGAAGAAATGCAAACCAGTCAGCTGTGAATGTTTACCCTGATTTGATCTATAACTCTTGCTCTGCTTAATCTTCTGTTGTGCGTGGACCATAGGCTTCAATATTAATGATATACTTACTACTTGTATGTTTTGCTGTGTCACAACTGGTAGTAGGAAATCATTCTCCCAT
Source organism: Passerina amoena (assembly GCA_013401095.1). Lineage (NCBI taxonomy): Eukaryota > Metazoa > Chordata > Aves > Passeriformes > Cardinalidae > Passerina > Passerina amoena. Next base: position 328,198 of record WBNP01003360.1, read on the forward strand.
CTATTATTAATGGAACTTTAGGAGGAAAATATTTTCTCTTATACATTAATATTTCAACTTTCATTCAAATATGTATCAGCTTTCACTAAATATGATCAGTTTGCAGGAATGGACCTCAAACATATTTATTTCACCATAGGGCATGCTATGTGCTGAGGCAAAGTAGAAACCCATTGGATATTCTTTTCCTATAGAAAAGCTGTAATTGTTCTAAAGTATGCCAAATAATTTGATAAACATACAACAAATAATATCTAGTGGCTCTCTCCACTTTAATAAATGTGGATTTTTTCATGGTTACCACATTTCTGAAGTACTTTAGTAATCCTTCATAATCAAAGATATTTTTATATAGTACAAGACAGTTTTTGTTAGATTAAAACACCAATGAATTGTTGTGTGAGTTTATTTTTTATGTTTTGCATTGGCATATAGGAATATTCAGTGTCATTCTTTACTGTTTTTCTTGTCTCTTGTCAGTTTAACTAGGGTCTTTAATCTTGTTTAAATATCTAGTTTGTTCTGCCTCTATTTCTGACCTGAAATAAAATTAATAGATATGTCCCAATGTTGCTCCTGAGTAAGGTAAAACATTGACATTTTTGAACACTATAAACCAATTTTTTTTTTTTTCTCCATGGAAGAGATGGTGATTGATGACATTGCCAGGTATGCTTAGAACAATTTCTCTATTATGGTACAAAAATATTTCATCTCTACTTAACTGTTTCATTTTCTATTTGGGATGCTAACATCAGTGTGTCCCCTGTGTGTTTTTTTCTCTTTGAACTATTCAATCTAGGTCATGCTTTCTGCACCTTTATGCATGGCACAGTAAAAATTAGACAAGGCTACAATTAGATATAGGATAAAATACCTAGAAATAATTTTAATAGTTATTGAGCTTAAACCTATGAATAGCCTACAAGGATTTACATTTGTATTCAGGCTCAGTTCTACAGCACATTAACTCATTTGCAACCCTTAGTACTTTATGGCAATATTTCTATCCTGAGCTTGCTAACACTACATTAGATAATGTTTTCATATATTATTGACTGTGAGCTGTTGGAGTGGGTTTTTTCCACTTAGTCACAATCAAAGGCAATGAAAAGAATGGAAAAAAAGAAAAAAAAATGTGTGCAGATTATTTGAAAGGTCACAGCTTTGAAACAAAACTTAAGTAATCTTCCCTTTGAGTTTCCCTTTGTTTCCCTGTCATTAAAATTTTATTTATTTCAGATTTTATAGCCTTCATAAACCAGCTTTAACACTGCCTAAACTATACCCAGATAAAACTAAGAAGGAAATTTTGCTACAGGAAAATATCCCTTTGCAAATATCCCACACACAAAAAGGTGAGTTAACAAAGAAATCCAGTCATTGTATTGAACAATTACTATATTTAGGGCAGATTTCTACAGCAGTACTTATGTGCTTAATTCCCAATGATTTCAGTGAAGAGGTGGGGGGAGGACAGCACTATGCACCAAGTCCTTTATGACAACTGTCTCCATAGAGAGAAATGTTCACTTTACTATTTTAAACATCCAGGGCCAGCACTCATCAGGAAAGACAGAATGAAGATGCTTTCTTTGAAGAAGAGTCAGAGGGAAGACATTATAAAATACATTCAAAACTCATTAAGAAAAATAAAAGAATAATTGCACCAAGAGCTTTTTGAAAGAGAAGATAATAGGTTTAAACTGCAGTGAGAAAGCTTGAATTTAGGTGCAAGGAATATGACCGTTTCCTCACAGTAATAATTGAAAGGCATTGGTCAAATAAGGCTTTTAAGATTAAGCAACAGTGCTTCTGTCTCTCAGTGTGATATTTGGTACCATTGATGCTGCCTTAAAACAGGCTTCTAGTGTAGATTACTCTCAAAATTTCTTGTAGCTATGGTAGTTTAGCATCTATTGAAATATAAAAACAAAAACACCACTGTGGCGGTGTTCACAGGGGTCTTATGTTGAGGGAAGAGATGAGAATGTTGACTCCATATTCAGAAGGCTTGATTTATTATTTTATTATATATATTATATTAAAACTATCCTAAAAGAATAGAAGAAAAGGTTTCATCTCAGAAGGCTAGCTAAGCTAAGAATAGAAAGGAATGAATAACAAAGGTTTATGGCTCAGACAGAGAGTCTGAGCCAGCTGGGCTGTGATTGGCCATTAATTCCAAACATCCAAGATGGGCCAATCAAAGATGCACCTGTTGCTTTCCAGAGCAGCAGGCAATTATTGTTTACATTTTGTTCCTGAAGCCTCTCAGCTTCTCAGGAGGAAAAAATCCTAAGGAAAGGATTTTCATAAAAAGATGTCTGCGACACACCACCACAAAGACCTTAGAAAACCTGGATGATAGTAAAGGTTGCTTTTTGTAACATCATAGAGACTTTTAAGCTGGAAGGAACATCTGGAGATCGTGTAGTGTAATCTTCCTTTGAAAGCAGGACCTTAGATTAGGTTATTCGGGGCTCTGTCAAGTCAGCTCTTTGATATTTCCAATGGGGAAGATTACATCACATCTCTGGGCTACTCATCTCATTGTTTAACTGTTCTCATGGTGAAGATATTTTTTTCTTATATGCAGAGAGATTTTTCCCTGAATCAACCTGTGCTCATTGCCTCTTTTCCTGTCATTGTTCACTCTTGTGGAAGAAGAATTTCTATGATCTCTATAAATTCTTCTCATGTTTTGTAAGTGGATTGATAGATAAGATTGCTGATGTTATAGCAATATGAATTTGTATTGAAGGGATAGCAAAGATTTGATATAGAACTGATTTTCCCCTGACAATTCTTTCTTGTTTTGCCTTAATCTCAAAACAAAACACAGAAACCCATAAAACCATGTGCACCTTGGGCATCTGTTTTCAAGTTTCTCAGTATGGCCAGTCTTAAATCAAGGCTTCCTCCTCAACAGAATGCCTCTGACAATATATATCCTTTCAAGCACTTCCTAGGATGCTGCTATCAACTGGTGAGAGAGAGGTATGATAGTCTGCAGTCAGGACTCCCAGCCAGCTTTCACAGGAGTGTGGCAGAGAAAAAGCTTCTAAGAGATTCAACTGGTTTTAATAATTAAGTAGCAGTTTTCAAATGTAGTGTTTTTATATTAAAAGAATAGTGCTGTACTTTGATATTTATGCTTGTTATGCTCTATATTTGCTTTTATGAACACAAGAAAACAAGAAAGTAGAGAAAAAATTCCTTACCCCTGATTACTCTTCACAGATCAAATGCAGTATACCTTGCCTTTAAGATTTTTTACAGCATGATTGTAGTTCTAAACTGGTTTTATAATAATGTAGTCATAATTTCAATTGAATTACTTGAATCTTATGCCATTATCAGAGATACTTATGTAAAAAATTTTTGGAAGGAGTATTCACTTGTGTCACGGTTCTTATGAGAATTTAAAAAACACAATAGGCAGTATTTATCACATTACTTAAAACATCCCAAGCTAGTTGGTTCTTTCTGATATTTTTTGCTCTAATATATCACTTATGTAGTTAAGAACTGAATATCTCTCATCTCTAATATTATTGTATGTTCTTGGTATACAACCTGATTCCACAAAATGAATATGTTCAAGAATAGTTCCTAGTCTTAAGTACTGAGGACATAGTGAATGCAAGTGACTGGAAATGTGTTTCCATAAATGGTTGTAATTGTTTTCAACTTCTTGAAGGTACACTAAACCGTAATTAGGTGTTAGGAATGAACTAAAATCCATTCCATAGCTGGAAAGACAAACTTACCTCCACTGGGCTTTAACTCTAGCTGAACTAACACAACCCTTGACATTTCAAATGCATTGAATATTTTATCATTCCATTCCTATGGATCTGTTTTGTTGAGACGTAATCCAAAATAACAGATCCAGAAATAAAAGAGTTTTGTTTTATTTTAAAGTTGACTTGCTGTGCCACACCTCATTTGTCATGCCATTCTGCATCTCGTAAACAACCAAATACAATGATATGCTCCATAAAATATGAGTTATGTCTCCAAGATTTTATCCAGGTTGTTTCCATTTCTGGAAATACATGTACATGTCTTTTATATGCAGATGATGGATCTTTGCTCATCATTTCTTAAAAAGGTAAATAGTGAATGGCAATTAATATTAGTGGCATTCATTCTGTCTTTTGCAGAAATATATAGTAGCTTACCAGTCTAAAACTCGGATTTTATTGCTTTGTTTTTGGTTTGATTTTTTGGGTTTTTTTGGTGACTGAACCACAGATACTTTTAAACCTACCATATTTTTTAGAAGGTGCATACTTAGTATTTCTAAAAGGTCAGATACTTCTGTCACAAACACTTTAACTCATACTTGCCACTGATGATCTTGGCCACTTACATAGGATACAAAGCTTTGGCAAGAGAACCCTCATTCAACACACTGGTCACTTGAGAAAAAATGTATCTTTGCAAACAGACAGGTGATCTACAACAAATACTTCTGTTCATGCAGTCTGCTTTCAGTTGCGTCAGAAATTAGCATAATATCATGGTTTGAGAAATGCTGTCAGCTGCTTAGTCTTTATGCTGACAGTATGCAGAATTGGAGTCTGTGAGGGAAAGAATTTATTGCTTTGAAAAAGAAAGAAGTGCTTTCTTAGTTACCAGAACAGAAAAAACAAGTAACAGTCTGAACCTAATTCAAAGTTCATTGACATGAACAAATTTCTTTCCCTTGACTTCTGAAACTTCTGAACAAAGTCACAAGGGAAAAGGGTGATAAATGTATTGGCACTAGCGCTAATCCAACTTAAATAATATAGATTATATTATTGTCTGACTTTCAAGCCATAATTGCATAAATCTGCTCCATGTATTTGCTGTCAATTTTATGGATGTTTCATTCACTTAGAAAACAAACAAACACACAATGTTCTGTTTGCTTTAGTATGCAAGAGATTTGAGTGCTTAAGTTCATTTATATTCCTTGTTGCCTGTAAAGATGCCATTTGTGTGCAAATGCAGTGAGATGTATGATAAAGCCAACTTTGGTACTCAGGTGATAAGAAAATATCATTCCTAAATCTGTTTCATAAGGTAACGTAAAAAAAAAAAAGAAAAAAAGAAAAAAAGAAATGAAAAAAAAAGAGAAAAAAAAATAGACAAGGTACTAGACTGAAGATTCCCAGAGGCAAAGTAATATATGGGTTTAGCAAAGCCATAGGGAAGATAATTCCAATCAGACAGTTATAATGAGATAAGCCAGATAGATAGGTTCAAAACCAGTTTTGGCTTTAGGAAATTAAAAAGAAAAAAGCAGAAAATTAAGAAGGTGTTAGAAGTATATAATTTAAAGCCCTTATCATGATAAAGAGAAAAGCTAGAAATAGACATAAGATTAGGAGGGTTAAGGAAAAGCAGACTTGTCTTCACCATTATTTTAGCAGATTATTTGACTCAAACATTTTTTTTTTTAAATTTAAGCTGCCTTTTTAGTTACAAGGAAGCTACAACTAATCTAGAAAACAGAATTTTCAATCAGTCCAGGTCACTAATAATTCAGTGTGCTTTAAATTAATCTCTTTCCTTTTCTGAGCTCTGCATATGACAATTCTGCCCTGTAATGAAAAAAAAATGTTTTTTAAGGGGCAAGTGGAAAGGAAAGGAAAGAGATACTGCCTTTTTTTCCTCTGACTCAAACAGAAATGCAGGCAAATAATAAATACAATTGTTGTGAAGTCTGAGAATTTTCTATTGATAAGGGCTGTTTGCTATGGATGAGATATTGTGATCCTCATTATGCATCTGGAGATGTACAAAAGGTTGAAGATCCCATTTAGCATCCCTGAATATACCTTATTCAAGGTAAATCATAAAGGTGTAAAACCAGAATTTTTGAAACTGTAACTTGCTAGACATTATACCACTTCCCCTATTTCAAAACCAAAAACATGGAAGACAAAACATAAAGGCATGTAATACGAAAGTTCAGATGAAATCTTCTTGCTCCCAAAACTCATATTTGCTCCCTAGCATTTTTGACTACAGAGGTGCAATACAACAGTCTGGCTGAAGTTAAAGCTTCAGAAATCTTTCAAACAAACAAACAAATCGAAAGAGGTGTAGATAGACCTGAGATATCAGATTTCTGCAACTTCACCTAACTCCATTATCCTTCCCTTGGGTATCAGCATCATCTGAAGGCAGCAAGGTTCTGGATTTATTCCTCCTCAACCAGGTGCAGGAGTTTAGGGACTTGAACTAGGTGGGCTGTGTGCAGGAGGCAGTTTTTCAATGTCTGAATTCCATGGAAAATTTAAGCATTTTCACTCTACTTTTCCTGAAGTGTAGCAAATGTAGTGTCCACTGAACATGATGGACTTCCTAAAACAAGCATGGGTTTTGCAGTGAATACTTCTTTCTCCACTATCTAAGGGAACATGAATGTTGAATCCTTTCATTCTGCAGTATGGGTTTGTAGAGTTTTGTTCTTTTCCAATATGTAACATGACTGGCACTGTGGTTTCTCCTTTGCTATTTGCAAGGAAGGGGTTTCTGCTTTTTTTTTTTCCTGGCTTTTGGAAGTATACGTACCTTGAGAGAACCCTTTATGTCGTTCCTGGGTTGTTGGGGGTTTTGTGCCTTTTTGCAGTGTGTTGCCTAGGCAAATCTCCAACTTCACAGAAATTGTCTTGGTAGATCTTGTAACAGAGCACAGACTTCTTAAATACACTATTTTAGTGGTTTGGCAGCATTTTTATTTCATTTCTGGTCAAAAAGTTATACTGTAGAATGCTCTTCACAGCTTGACAGTGGATAACTTCTTTCAAAATTTAATTTATAAATTCAAAAATTTCAGCATGAATTTATCTTCTGCTTTTGTAGTTCAGAAGCCTTTGAGATTAACAGTGCAAATTAAAAGTGAAAATGGACTTCTACCCCATTTTCCCTACTCTAAGTTTACACAAAGAAGAAATCTGTATAAAAGGGGTGTGTGAATATAAATTTATAAAGTGAACTTTATTAAACTTTGTTCCAAATTATCTGTGCAATGTTAAAAAAAAAGAAAAAATGAAATTAAATAATAATTTAGATGTAACTAAAGATTCTAAACACAGGATTATCCTCTTATTTTAATTGTTGCATTAAACTTCTGGGGGGAAAAAAGGAAATTTGATAAGGCATAATCACCTTATCAGTATGACTGTTGTGTATGTAAAGTTAGTTGGACAAAATTCAGGACCTAAGCATGGGTATCATTGCAAGTTAAATCTACAACTATTTTGCTGAAGGAACACAACCAGTAGTTGCTCATATTACTTGCTCTCTTCAGTCTTGGGTTAATCTGCCTGGGAACAGAAGTGAGCCTTGAAAATTCTAAACTACAGTGATTACAACATCATCTCTAGAAGCAGCTGTAACAGACCTGTGTCCTTTGGACAGGCCAACAGTGTTACATTGCTGATCAGAAGGAAGTGTCAGTGACCCTCCCCAGCACAAACATGTACATATTTTTTTGTTTCCATCCTGACTGACATCTGCTACACCAAGCTTAGGTCTTCAAGTTGAAAACTTGCAGAAAAGCTTTTGACAAATTGAACTTTGCTGAAAAATTGATGGAAGAAGCTAAGATAGCTCAGCTAGTTAGAATATTTTTATGATAAATGCTCCTCTTACTGCTTTTAAGAATGTCCCTCGTCCCTAATCTGCCACAGGGCCAGCACATCTCATAAAAAATTTCTCAGGTATCTACTAAAACCTGTGAAGTAACTTAGACTATTAGAAGTGGCCAAAGCTTGTCTTGCTGGCCATTGTTTTTCTACTGTTTAGATATATGTTGCTGTCATTTCATATCCTCATGTAGTCTCTTGTCTTATGTTCAAATTGCAAATTGTCTGGGACCTGGATCTTCCTTTTCAGTGTCTGATACAAAGGGGTCTGATATAAAGGGGTCTGTGAAACTTGTCAGCAGTAGTGAAGATGGATCTTAAATGCAGGTATATGGAAAAGAAGGATTGAAATAGAGCATTTATGTATAGCATAACCCTCTCAAGTATTTTCAGAAGAACTAAATATAAGCTATTTATGTCATTAAACAGAGATTAGAGTTGTTACATATTTATGTCTAACTAGGAAAATCACCCTAATTGACTCAATCTTAGCTCAGAGCTTGAACAAAATATATGTGAAAATCACAGAACTTCTCTTACGTTTATGAAAGCATAAGAAAAATGATACATTGAGACTAGCTGCTGCTTTAGTCAGAGAAATTTAAAAATTATAAGGATACTGGGGTGAGAACTGGATTGAATAAGGATCTCTGTAAACTTAGAAATCCACACTGTATTTGGTGGAAAAGAAAAAAAGGTACAATTCCTGTGGAAAAAGAGAGTTATGTTAAATCACTTGTCAAATTGTTATTTAATTATGGGAACAGAAGATTCAGTTTATTAAAAAGCCTGTCTAAACTCTTTTCTACATATATAGTGCAACTGAATTTGATAGACTTGAACTATGACTTATAATATTAAAAATATGATATTTTAGAGACCATTAGGGGTCCAATTTCTGCAGCCATTTTGCATGAATAGGGCTTGACCCTTCCATATATAGTAGACATTTCCACTAATAATGAGAAAAAAATAATACTGCTTTGCCATTCCAAAAATTATCTATTTAGTTGTGTACAAAGCCATCTAGTGAAAAACTTGGCATTAAATAGTTCAGTCCCATTGCTAACAATGTTGTAAACTTGCTAAAATCTGACAATATTCCAGAATTACAGAATTCATAGGGTTGGAAGGGACCTCTGGAGACCATGTAGTTCAATCCCCCTGCCAAGGGAGGGTCACCTAGGGCAGGTTATATAGGAGCACATCCAGGTGTGCTGTGAATGTTTCCAGAGAAGGAGACTCCATGACCATCTTGGGCAGCCTGTTCCAGTGCTCTACCAACCTCAATGTAAGGAAGTTTTTCCTCACATAGAGGTGGAACTTCTTGTGTTTTAGTTTATAGTCATTGTTCCTCATCCTGCCTCTGAGCACCACTGAAAAGAGTGTGGCACCATCCTCTTGACAAATGCCTTTGAGTTATTTATACATTTTGAGAAGATCACCTCTTAGTCTTCTCCAGACTAATAGGCCCAGCTCCTGCAGTGTCTTCTCAAAAGATGGATGCTCCAGAGTACATATGTGTCTTTAATATACAAGCTAAAGACCTGAGCTATTCACAGAATGGTTGAGGTTAGAGCAGTCCTTTGGAGATTATGTAGTTCAACCCCTCTGATGAAGCGGGTTCAGCAGGTTGCACAAAATCATGTCCAGGCAGGTTTTCAAATACGTACAGAGTACTCAAAAACCTGCCTAGACAGCCTCTTCCAGTACTTGGTCACACACAAAGTAATGAAGTTTTCCTCATTTTTAGATGGAACTTGCTGTCTTTCAGTTTGTGCCTGTTGTCTCCTTTCCTGTTGCTGGGCATCACTGAGCAGAGCCTGGCTCCATCCTCTTGCCCCCCCTGCCCTAAAGGTATTTGTATACATTGGTAAGATCTCCTCACACTCTTCTCTACTCCAGGCTAAACTACTCCCTCATAGAGAGATGCTCCAGATCTCTAATCATCTTCAGAGCCCTGCACAGGACCCTCTCCAGGAGCTCCATGTCTCTCCAGGAGCCCAGAATTGGACACAGCAGTCCAGATTTGTCGTCACCAGGGCTGAGACAAAGGGCAGGATCACCTCCCTTGACCTGCTGGCAGTGCTTTTCCTAAAGCACCCCAGGATACACTGAGCTTCTTGGCCACAAGGACACACTGCTGGGGCAAAGACAGCTTCTTGTCCAGAAGAATCCCCAGGTCCTTCTCCACAGAGCTGCTTTCCAGCAGGCCAAATTTACCTCTCCTGAAGTCCAAGGTTAAATCCATGCCTGAGTCTTGTAAAGGAAAGAATTGCTTAAGAGCTAAATATACAAGTATGAAGTGAACAAGACATCAATTCATAAGTGGAATCAGGAAAAAAGGGAATAATTTTTGAAGAGTGCTTTATTATATCATCTACCACTTCTGGTAAAGGATAAAAGGAACACTGGGAAGAAAAGATTAATATGAAAGTCTGGTGTTAAAGGGTGTATGTAGAGTAGTGGCAGTGGATGTAGAGAGAAAAAAAACAAAAAACCTAAACTTTTAGAAAAATACAGCCAACATTTTTACAGATCTGTTTCTAACTCCGTGTGCAAAAATCTGCCACTAGTGTTAGAATCACTTTTTGCAAAATCATACCGTGGCTTGAAATATCTGAAAAGGACTGGCAAAATGGATTAGAGGAGAAAAGGTAACTTCAGCAAAATTTTAGAAAGGTGGAATTAGAAGCCTTTGGAGAGGACAACAATGCTTAAATGATGTAGTCTTTATGATGTAAATTTCCTGATGTGAATGCATATTTTGTCACTTGGGAATATTTTTAGGGTATAGAAATGTTATTTCTGCACAGGTTATCTCAGGGCAACAAACTTCCTGCTATAGTTTAGATTTTTTGTTTGCAGTTGCTAACCTGATTGGGGATATAGAAAAGAATATAAGGCAGAAATTTTTCAGATAAGTCTCAGAGTAGGCTGTCATTGAAAATACCTTGCTGGGAAGTTCAATATACCTTTCTAAAATGACAGTGTTACGCAAATCTAGTTTGTTTCAAAATATTGTTTTGCACCAGTTCCAGGTTTGCCCTTGTTTACTTTCTTGTATGTCCATACTCCGGACACATTCTTGCAGCATGAAAACATCCTGAGTTCCTAACATCCTTTCCAAAATTATTAACCAAAATAGTAATAATTTCATTAATATGATGAACTGTATTTTAATCAAAAAATGGTATTTCCCTGCTGAAAGGATCACTAACTGTGTTCAAACACTGTATGTGCTTATTTATCAATTTGTAATACAGTTATTGACTTCTGTACATAGGCAAACATTGTTTTGTTATCTGTTTTTCTGGAGGATTTCTTGGCTCTGACAATATTCTTTGTATTTTCCTTCCTTTCCTTCAAGTTATGTACTTTTGGGAAGATGATCAATGCTCTGTAGTAGAGTCACTAGGAAAGTTCACATCTTAAAGACTTCCTTAGGAAAGTTCAGTGTTTGAAGATGTTCTTTTGTTCAAAATCAAGTCCAATGGATAAAATATTCACAAAATAGAAACAGTAATAAAAGATTCAATTAAGATGTGTCGAAAGGTCAGCATTAGTAAGTTAATTTTTTACAGGGTTGCTGCACATCTTATTGATGAGAAAATATCTAATAATCCTATTGAATAAAATCATTAACATAAAGTATTTTATTCAACTAAATGTTTGCCCTGAAAGTGAAGTCAAAATCAGTGGAGTTAAAAAGATAAAAGAAATATTTCCTTTAGATCTTGAAACACTGGAAAAAAGCGATGTTTCCACCGAGGAATTTATTCTTTATAGCACTGTCTGTTTTGATGAAAAGATGATAATTTTGATCATCCTTTAGTTATGCCTTGTTGTAAGCTTATCCGGTAAATAAGCGATGTAAACAGATGTTGCTAGCAGCCACAGTGGTTTGCACAGAAGTTTGTGCTTCCAGATCTTCTGGGAAATTCTGGGAGCCTCAGGGTGTTGTGTTGGTAGTGCTGGTGTGCATTGGTGCAGCTGCTACAGAGCTCTTAAAGGCTTTTGCTTCTATTAGCAAAAATCCTGTTTCTGGTAGTGTCCATCAGATATTGTGGTCAAAGGACACTTTACCCTTCTGTCTTCAGCTGACTCCTGAAGAGTTAGTGATAATCCCCATTCAGTGAGTGCTAGGGAGACACCTTGCACTGCCCGCCAGCCCAGATATCAGCTCCCAGCAGTAGCCAACAAATGCATTTGTTTGTGCAGAAGCATGCACGTGGTGGGGGCAGGAGCTGCTCCTTGCTCATACAAGTGGTGAAAGACCACAGCAGAGCACGATCCTGGGCCCAGAGAAGGTCTGGAGAGGGGATACAGCTCTCAGGGCCTGTTTGGGCAGAGGGAGAGCACACAAAGACAGAGGGAGAGTGATAGACTCCTAGAATTGTTTAGGTTGGAAAAGACCTCTAAGATCATTGAGTGCAACTGTCAACCTAACTTTGCCTAGTTAGTCCACCACTAAAACAGGCAGAGAGAAGAGGAAGGAATAGCATTCTGGTGAAAAGATTAGCTCAGAAGCCTAGAGTGCTTCTGTGGAATCAATGATGGTCTGATTACCATCTATGGATCAGAATCTTAGAAGAGATAGGAGGGGACAAAAGTGTGGGGGTAGATTTTTATAGCCTACTGGGTCAGGATAAAAATGTGAAAAGCTAAATAGCTCTAGGAAGTCTTGGGATCACAGAAACTGGTGGTCATTGAAGACTCAAGATTCCCTGACATCAGCTGGAGGGGCAGTGTAAAGAGATGTGGAAAGTTAAGGAGATTTCTGAAGAGTTACAAGGAAAACTTCGTGATACAGACATTGGTTGGCACAACTAAGGGTGACACTGATGGATCTACTCTTCACTGGAAAGAGGTGCTGGGTTGTGGCAATTAACGGCAGCCTGAGCTGTAGCTGCCATGGAACAGTGGATATGAGGTGTTGTGTGACAAGTTTGTGCAATCTCTAGTCCTTAACACACTCAAGATCAGACTTGTTAAAGCCCTAAGATATTGGTCTGATCTGAGGTCTATTTAAACTTGAATTGTCCTTTGAACTCTTCAGCTACTATCCTTCATCAGCTGAATGGCCTTTTTGAAGAGGAAAGATGGAAGTTGGAGGCTGTATACAGACAAGGATTTCAGAAGTCTCTGCTTGAAAAATATTTCCTTTCCTGGGCCATGAGATTTAGTTTAGCCACTTGCAAAATTAAGGTATTTTAGTATTTATTTCCTTGTTTTCTGCTGCCAACTTTGTTTTCCATTGAAGACAATAGAGGATATGAGAACAGAGAACTTTTTATGATATTAAAACCACAACTATTAATTTGCTACCTGCAGAGGACAGGTATCTGAAACTCTTATTCAACACTACACTAAATCTACCTATAAACCTCAAAGTTCTGAATTAAAAGTAAAAATCTAAGACCACATAATCTATATGCTGATTCCATATGAAAAGATCTATCTGTTTTAAGAATTATTAAAAATATTTGTGGGTGGCTTTTTAAAAAAACCAGACTCTTTCTGGCACTGTCAATTTTCTTGCAGAACCAGGACAGCATCACAAACTCTTTATTTCATCTTCAGGTTATCCAACACAAATGGCACAAATGCTGACAAATCAGCAGAAGTAATTTTACAGAAAATTTAGCAGCAGTAATAATGGCACCATAACCAGATTATACAGCAGTAAAGAAGGATAGCAGATTTTTTTTTTTCTTTTTTGTGGATACAGGGTTCTATAGAACACTATAGATTTCTGAAACTGTAGATTTCTGACATAGTAGTAATGTATGACAGAATCATGTAAAGAATAATCAGAGTTAACCTTATTAAGTAATCTATGTATATTTGCACATGAACATGAAGAATGAAGCATCTGAAAGAAGCGATTTGTAACTTTTATAGCAGAAACTCCTGTCTGTTTCATTATGTTCATCTAGGAATTAAATTTGTCAGCCTTGAATCCAAATTAATATGATTTATTGTTTCTCTTTTAGAAGTCTTTTAGAAAAATCTTCCTTTAGTTTTAGATGTAAATCTACTAGTAATGCAATGAAGACATCTACAGCTTAAGGCCTTTTGCTTTAATTCGCTCAATTAGGAATTTTTAAATTTATCTTCATGTAAGATATTGAGTTGAAAATCTCTATTTGCCATATCTTAGATCTTGGCCATCATCAGTTTTTATGGAGAACTTTATTTCCAAATTATTTTTTGCTTGCAGCCATTAGTAACCTAGCAGAGAACAATGCTGAAACTGATTTTTTTTTTCCACGTAGAGATTTAACTAATATTTTGTATTTGTGTTGAATCTCACCTCATATGCATATACCAGCAGATTGGCACCTCTCTCTTTCACACAATCTAGGCAGATGGGATTTTTTTCTACTTTGACCTTCCTAAGATTGCTGTTGAAGGTGAGAAAGGGAGCTTGAAAGTTTGAGAATCTATTGCTTTTTGAAATGGAATGGAAAACTTGTGATATCTAAAATATTGAAGCAGTATACCACAAAAGTGTAGGGAAGAATACAAGGACTTTTTTCTTAAGTTGATTCCATTATTCTAGGGTTTGGATTTGTGTGAGCTTGAGGCTGCCTTCACCAAGCTCAATGTTTCTAGCTGGTTCCAAATTTTAGTACCAAAGTAACAGTGTGCCTTTCAGCAGTTGTCTCTCATAATGATTTCTTTCCACTTAAATGCTGCAACTATAACCCTACATCATCCATTCCCTGATAGGGGAAAAAGAAGGTTAGTCATAAGACAGCAAGGAAGAGATGCACCAAGTAGCAATGCCCCATGGTTCGTAAGTGCAGCTTCCTATCTCTGCTAGTTTTAGATGGAAGCTTTTGTGAAGGAAAAAAAAAGGAGACAGAACATCCACACAAAAGTGTAATGACATTTGGTACATTCAAAACCCTGCAGAGATGGAGAGGTTTTCAGCTAACATAGGACAACTCAAAAAGTTCAGTTGTTAATCAGTAACAGGAATAATCCCCCAAAAATATAGGAATGGGAAAGTGCAAAAAAATTATGCTTTAAAGTGCCAAGCTGAAAGAATTTGGTGTCACCTTGAAGTAACATATTATAGCATGCCAGGATCATTAAGGGTAAAATGGGTTTTAAAAAATACTAAGGAAGAGATTAAAGCATGTAATTTAGTGAGAGTGAGAAACAAAATGGCAGAAATTCCTTGGCTAAGCAACTTCTGTTTTACTTGAAGACCACAAAGAAAAGTTCATGCTTGCTAACCAAGTCAGGGCTACTTTCATGCCTGTTTTTCATCATTAGCCACGCTACCAAAAAACAAAGGGTAGGGATTGGATTCAAGAGTATGAAGAATAAAATCCTTTCATTTTCTTGGCTTTTTAGGTAGTTTAAAATGTATTTTGGATTTGGATAACTGCTTAATCTGCTGGTTTGCTCTATTTTACCAGACTTAGACTCTGATTCCTATATCCAGTGTTATACTAAGTTTCTTCTCTAGTGTAAACTATATCCTGTTTTTTTCCCAGTGTTGTGCCAGATTTACTCTACCATCAACTGGCATGAGTTGTAGGCAAGCCTGGTATAAAACTAGCTCACACCAGAAGAAAACCTTGGAGATGAATGCCAAAAAAGCAGGACTTTAAAAGATAACTTTTAAATTTTATATTTATATTTATATTTTTAATAGCGACATTTGCATACATATGTATATACGTTTATATATTATATATATATGTATACATGCATATATATGTATATATATGTATATGTATGTATACGTATGTATACGTATGTATACACATGTATATATGTATTTGTCAGAATCTTTTCTTTTTAACACTGCAGCCACATTAAATGTTCTGGAATTTAAGGCCCTCTTTGTGGAAAAGGGCCAACTTTCAATAAAGCATTGAGGGATTTTTAATGTGAACAAAACCCATGTATTTTCCACCAAGATTCTTTGCTGAGAAATTAAATTAAGTTGAAGTCTTACTAAAGTAGTAAAAAAATTAACATATTTTCCTCTGAAGTTGCATGTGTGATAACCTTAAATGCTTCTGAATTTTTAGATTTAACAAATTAATGCACCTAACACCTTAAGACAAATTTAATATGAACTTTCAGTGACACAAAATTAAAAGGTCGCTCATATCAGCTCAAGGAAGTGAATTTTTATTGTATTTTTCAATAATATTAAAGCATCAGATAAAAGGAGAAGAAGCTGTGTGCATTTTTTACCTCTGTCACATATTCTGAAATCCACTCTTATGTAGTAATTATTTCCACTGGATTTGTAGAAGTGTTTAAAAAATTACAAAGGGGTTAAGTAACAGCTATTGGCAAAACACATTCTAATGTATGTGTAATATTTGGTATAAATTATTCATGTAAAGGATAATCTTTGTTTTCAGAGTAACTTCAAATATATATTATGATTACCTTGTAGGTTTGATTAAAGCCAGCAACTGAATGATAGACTATAGAAAAATAATGTAATTGTAGAACAAGCCATTAAATTTTACCAATTTTACTGACTATGCCAATGCTAATTTTTTTGACAATAGAAGTAGAACACAATATATTACCTGCTGCAGATAAAAATACAGAGGCTAAGGTAAGTCTCCTGACAATAGTGTCAAACAGAAAAAATAGATCCTCTCAAAGAAATGTTAGAGAAGCTAGTGAATTGGTGAGCTGTAAATCAGATATTAGTTGATATACTTAGTGATCGTACAAAACAAAATGACAGTAGCATTTATCTTTATTTAGTAAGTAAACAAAAGGAACAAACAAGCTATTTAACATATGCAAAAAATATTGTCCTGAGACATCTGGATTTTGCTTGGATATATAATTGAATAAAGATTTAAAATATAAGTAAAGATAATCTTTTATTGTTCTTTAGATTGAATGAGATATGACCGAATTATTCACTAAAACAACTTACACAATGCTTCAATTATCTTTTTTTTCTATGCGAACACTATATTTTAATTAAATTCTCTGTCAGTTGAAGTTGGAAGGATATGGTGAACAAATACCATCATCTGAGTAGTTTATTTCAGACACCTAATTTTGAGTGGTTCCATGATGTTTCTCTTTTGAAAAGTACTGTCTGTACCTGGCTTACTGAATATGAAGTTTCTACTAAAAAATAAGAAATTATGTAATGCAGTAATGATTGAGGAATAGGTCTCAATACATTTTTTTTTAATTTGGTTATGAAACAATGTGAAATACATTGTGTTTTGAGTAGCTTTTATCCTTAAAACATCAATGTTTCTTCTTTAAATTATTAATCTCAAGTGAGATGTGATTATCAACAAGATGGTATTCCAAATGCCCCCAAAATTAGGCAATTAAAGAAAATACATTTGACATTGAATCTGACATAGGTCAAAAAAGAACTTCTGGTCAGTTTCTGTGTTTTGTTGGGAGGGTTCTTTAGATGCTGCAGCACTGGTTATTGCAAAAGCAGGTCATGTAGGCCAAGGGCAATAATTTGCCATAGGGCGGCATTTAACACAATCTTACCTGTCTTGCTCTTGATAAAAAAGAGAGCATTTTATTAATTGGTGTGCATAACTCCTCAATTGGAAAATACCAATTTTCCCTCCCGTAAGCCAGAAAGAAAAAATAATATTTTTGAAATTCAATCTACTTTATCTCAGTTCTTTCAAGAACTGGCATAATTTCACCAAAAAGTTTGAGTGAAACTTTTGAAGGCTTCTTGACAGTCCAACAAGCCAATGGCATCAAAGTGTCATACAATTTACATTTGATTTGCGTCCTGAAGCTGCCTGCACGAAGATCCCAAATTCAGAAAACTGCCTGATGCACTGCCATCAGCAGGTAGGGGCAGAGGTAGCACTGCAGTGCCATTGGAAGCTGTACAAAAAGACAGGGAGGCTGATGCTTACTTAAGATTTTTGAGTGAGCTTCTATTTAGTTGCAATTTCTTTGCTACCTAGAAGTCTAGCAGATATGAAACCAATGGGTCCAGCCATGTACTGCAATTCCTGAGTTCTGTTCACATTTCTGGCAGAAACCTGCTCTGCTAGAGAGACCGCTGTCTTTCTCTGTCCTTTGTTTTTGCTCATCTTTTTATGCTGTAGACTTTGTTTGTACATTTGGTAAGGCAATAGAATCTTGATCTTCAAAGGGCTTCTTATAAACTAAAGAGCATAGAGTAACTGAGCATTAAAATATTATTCTTGCAGAAAAGTCCTAAAATTCATTCATCCAAGTGTACAGTTGTCTATTTCACACTGAAGTGGGAGGAAAAATACATTTAACCTGGAGTATTACTTGCGTGGCTAAGTATAAATTTAGACAGCTGGCACAAAATCCTTCCTCCTGATCATGGTAACTAACATTACACATGATTTGGTAAGTTAAACACCTTTTGTCCTTGTAATATTCAGGAAAAGTGATATCATCGTTAATTTTAAGAATACACTAAAACTGTAAATTTCTGTGCTATTTTTAGCCAGCAAAGACTGATATGAGCAAAGAAAGAAAAAAAACCAACCCGCCTCCACAGTGTTCTAAGTTGTTTGTTAATAGTTTTATATAGAAAACTTTTCCCTTCTTGCAAAATGCTTGAGGAAATCTATTAATTTTTAGGAAATTAAAAAATTACTCACATTTACATCTGCTGCTAAGGCATGCATTTGCTAATTTAGGGTAAATCCCTAAGTTTATTCAGTTTTGTCTAAAATCTTGCCAGTTTTTATTTACCCATTGAGTATGGAGAAGAGAATAAAGATACAATGACATAGAATAATTTTAATCACCAGTATGTTCTCTCTCCATCTTGAATTTACCAAAAGTACCTTTTCTGTTCTAAAACTCCAATTTTAATTTACAAATTTACTTCAACAATAGCACAGTATGGCTTGAAATCTTCTTTCAGTGAAAGTATCATTATATCTGTGAAACTGCATGAGCATGTTTTTAAGAGGCTTTGGGTTAAAATGTAACCTGGAAACTCACAATAAATCTACTTCCCAGGATGCTCTCATTCTCTCACTCCTGAATGACTGGTCTTTCAATTTTCTACATCAAGGAACCTTTTGTAGCGTGGCTACTCCATAAGTTAATATTTAAGTATTTTTAGTGAGAAGTACATTTTCTTGTAGTCTCTTTCAGATACCTCAGATACATTTGAAATTGTGACTGAAATTTTACATACTTATTGCTGTCTTTAAAAAATACTAATTTAAGTTACATAGATTTTTTGTAAAATAAAGTTATGACAATATATAATATAGTTATTGGTGCCTAATTGGAAGGTAAAAGTTCATTACAGATTACAAGATAAAGAATAGAAATCCCTTCATAAGAAATAGAGGATTCAAAAGAGAGGGAATTAATAAAATCATAAAACATTTAAATTTGGAATGGCACATTTTCATAAATGCTATGTCAAGAAACATCACCCATTCCTCCTGCTTCTGAAGTTTGCTGTCTTAGACACCTATCTGGTGCTCTAGATCTTGTTCTTAGGATATTCAGAAGTGTGAAGGAGGTCCTTATAAATGTGTGTTTCACCAAGGTTGCTCTTCTTATTATTACTGTATTTCATAATCAATGAATCAAACTACAGGTGGAAGACAAAATAATCATCTTCTTATATGGTTTTTGTGGATTTTTTTCTTATGCAAAACAAACATATCAATGAAATTTTTTACATTTTCACTATTTTCTCATTATAAGAAGTGAAACTACTATACATCCTCTGTTCATATACTATTTTGTAACCTTGAGCAAGTATAATAAGGAAACTAACTTGAGAGTGAAGCTGAAAAATTGATAATATTCAGTCCTTGTATTCTAAGTATGTTTTAAACAGAACAGGATAAATACCAATTTGTAAATATCTGTCCCATTGGATTTAAAACTTGACTTTAACAAAGTTAAGATGAAGGTGTTCTCCAAAACAATGCATACCAGATATATACAATGCAGCTAAAACTCAACTTAACGTGGTGTCTTGCCTTTATTTTCTGTTGAAAGCATACAAAATATGGAAAAGAAGGAGGTTTGACGTATAATTTTCTTTCAATAACTGCCAGGGAATTATTCATAATCATAGATGTAGCAGTTATGAAGAGTTGGTTTTTTTTATTATGTTTAGTTTACTTTTGGAGTGCAGTTTAAAGCATTTGTGTTCAGACAGGCTCCCAGCTGAATATTTGATGTCTGTGCTAGCTAATACAGCCAAAAATTCAAAGCAATGGTTTCTGAATTACTTAATTCGGGGAACAAGAGAAGGGGGAATGTGTTTTGTTTAATTGCATGTTTTGAATTCATAAGACATAACGTTCTTTCATGAGGAATGTCAAACAGAAGTAGTTATTTCCTTAATTATGCTCCAAGGCCCTACATTTGTTCTTTTGGACAGCTTTCTAGAAACCTTCCGCCTTCTGGCTCCTGGAGTTCCCATTATTCAGAAAGAATACAAGAATTGCTATATCCTTTGCTACCTCAGAGACTGTTAGTTTTGTCTTCTGTGAAGCTGTGTGAGACTGGCATTCATAGTATGCACAAAGATCATAGTAAAGACTTTTAAAAATATAGTTTAAACTTTCTTTTTTTAATATGGGGTTTGTTGATTAGGTTGTTATTTTGTTGTTTGTTTTTTTTTTTCAATTTGATTGCCAGACCTGAAAATTTCTTTTTTTTTTTTTTTTTTTCCCGTGGAAATGAAAGAAAGCCCCACTCTAGTCCCAAATCTAGATTTTGTTTTATAAACTAAAACCACAGGAAATGGTGTATTCATAAATGCATTCACTGCGTGTGGTTGCATTTGACAACACTGAGAGATTTCTGGCCCCAGATTATCAGGCTTCCTGAATCCCATCTCATACATCCCATACACAGTCAGTGAGGATTGCTGGTGTGTAACCAGTTCCTGAGCAACAGACATAACTCTGAATAGTATGCTTGGCATTGCTTACCCAGAGATATCACTCAAGGTATTAAGAGGGGCTAAGATGCATAGGACCATGGTTTGAATTCTTGCAAGGAATATAAATGACCTTTGCTTGTTAAAATGCATAAAAATGGAAGGTGTGATATTCTTTGAGAACTGTTTACTCAGATAATCCCACATGTGACTCACCTGGACTATCACCAAGTATGTTTTATTTCAGGAGCAGCTGCAGGTTCTTAGACATATCTGGACACATCTCAGCTTGGTGAGGCACCTTTGCCCTCAGCAGCGCATCCCTCCTTATGCTGGAGCTGGAGGTGGAAAGGAGCACCATTGCTGGTCTGCACTGCATGGAGGATCACACACTTCTTGCTACTACTCCTGCTTTTTCAGGGGGCAAAGAGAAGCTTGTGGAGGAGAGGGGAAACCTGAATGAGAAGCTGTGAGGTGTATTACTGCCTCTGATTACATTCTGCTCTCTGCCCTCCTAAGTGCCTGTATTCAGAAACCTGAACAGTGAAGTTTTTCTGGTTTTGGAGATGTGAGAAGGTTTTTGTTCCATATGCTCTCCTCTGCCATCCTCAACTGGTTTCTGTCATGTACTGCCAGTCTAAACTTGAGAGATGAGAGTATGAATTGATTATTATAATTAAGTACAACTTCTAAAGTACTCTAAAAACATCCCTTGACACGTCATCTCTTTACTATTCTCCTTTGTTAAAACCAGAAATACCCCTTTTTACCTAGATTGCATGCAAATTTGAAACTATGTTTTTAAACTGCTACTGACCTAGCCAGCTTTGCGCCCTCTGCCACTGTGACTTGTTTTGTTCCCCACAGGGTTAAGCTTACTGCCTTACTGACAGCAGCACAGTGAAACGCACATAATCTTTTCTCAACTATCAGTCGACATTTAGTCAACAACTAAGTGTTAAATGAACCTTTTAATGACAAATGTATTTCTAGTTCATTATGACAAGAAAAGTCGTAATATTCGTAACTTAGCCTATTAAAAATCTACACCATGAAATTTTAAGTGGT
This sequence comes from Passerina amoena, assembly GCA_013401095.1. NCBI lineage: Eukaryota > Metazoa > Chordata > Aves > Passeriformes > Cardinalidae > Passerina > Passerina amoena. The sequence goes on from WBNP01003360.1 coordinate 349,810, forward strand.
ACATTTCAGAGTGTCAGAATTACTTACACAAGAAGATATGGATATGAGTTGACAGATGTGTCCATGAATGTTTAGGAATTCATGGTAACTGACTGAATCTTGCTGTTTAATGACTTAAGGCCTTACTCTGGTTGAATATGCACATCGTGTGTGCATAATTCAAACACAGATATGGTAGGACACCACTGTCTATGTTACATAAATACTATTTCAACAGGATTTATTCTTCCTATCTGAAAACATCATAAGAATCTGACGATTCGTGTTCAGCAGAGAAAAGGGAGGTTTCAGTGTCTCTGTGGAACTTTTCCAATGGCTAAAGTTGTAATTGTTTATCAGTACTCTATTTAGAAATATTGCAAAACTTGTCCTTTGAGCCTAACATCACTCAGTCTTTCACTCTTTTATTTGGAAACATCACTCAAATTAGTCAACCTTCTGTGCCAGAGTGTCTAGTGACATTTTTCAAAGGTTATTTTGGGACACAGATATTTCTCCCTTTCCATAGAAGCTAACCTCATCTGTAGAAAGTCAGTGAAGATTTATCTGTGCAGTCTGGATTCCCAAAGGTGTTAGAAGTCTTTGACTCAGTTCATGCCAATGACATCTACCAGAGATAATGAAAGAATCTATGGGAATAGATTGAGAATGATGATGATGCATACACCACTGCCACAATTTTATGACAAATTTTTTGTTTATATTTGTTTGTTCACATGATAATGCTTATTGCATTTTTTTCCCCTGTAACTCAGTTATTGCTTGAAACTGATCACAAACTAAGTTTGTTAAGAAGATGAGAGAAATATATTTTCATGGAAAAAAAAAAAAGAATCTTTACTTAAGTGTCAAAGATCTAAAACCAGAACTGATTAATTTTTTTTAATACCAGTGACTCAAGCCTTTTTTTTAGTATCTTATTTCCTGGCACTGCTCTGTGGACATCTGATCCTTAATTTCATATTCCCAAAATGATAACTTGAAATATCTTCATGGTGCTGAAAAAGCCCATCAAGTATGGCTTGATACAAAGCATCCAAGTGATGCTTTTTTAGTACAGCTGTATGGAGCTCAGTGGGCAAGTGACATGAAGGGTTTTGGATGTTTTTTTAAATCAGTATTCTGTTGGGAATCTGCCTTCGCACCTTAAGTTTGGGTGGCGGAGTACAGCCCTAAGCAGAGGTATCAGGTACAAGAATATGTCACAAAAGGATAAAAATTTCTATGTTAATCGATTTGCACTCATGGGCATATCTTCTGCAGCTCTGAAAGTCCAGAAGCATGGACTTGGCACTCCAGAAACAAATTAGTGTCTTTCTCTGGCTGCAGAATGCCTCCTCTAGTAGAATTGGAGCCAGCTAAAAGTGAATGAGTAGTGCCTATAGGCTCTCACATCCAAAACTAAGCAGAAAGAGCTAATGAGAAGGTTATAAACCAGTCTCTATTACTCCTTCTTTCACCCTGATGGAACATCAGAGGCTGCAAAATATCAACAATTTAATATGCAGGCATCCAGAATGGGGAATGTATTTTTCACATTCTTTTCTTAGGTTATTTAATCATCACAATCAAGTTCAGAATTAGAAAGAGGAAGAAGAAAGTGATGGCTGAAAACTAAATAACCATTCTTACAGTTTTTATGCACATCGTTTGAATCATCAGCTCTAGACATTCAAACTGAGACACATTAAACTGGTTAATGTGCAGAATGATAACTAAACATCTGACCACCTGGTTGATTAGCATTTAGAAAGAAATTGTACAGTTGAGAAATAGAAACCAATTACAGAACTTAAGAAAGAATACGAAAGTCACATATCTTATAAATATGAAACTGAGGAACTTAATAAGAATCATTTTTGCCAGCTGTTTCCAGGTTTACTGAATCAAAGTAAATGAGTTTTAAAAGCCATTTAGCAGATGGAAGGAAAATGTTCACATTTCCTTAAGTGTTAATGAAATTTAGTTATAGCAAAATTGGAAGAAACAGAAAATAGAAACAATGGTTATGTGAAACCAGCAGCTGCCACAGTAAAATTCTGAAATGTAAAAAAAAAAAAAAAAAACAAAAAAAAATCCTGAACAACAGGTTTCTTTTCCTCATTTCTTAATGGTAGAGTGGCAACAGGGAAAGAAAAAAAGTGAAAATTTTGTTCTGTCTTTTTTGAATCTTGCTAATGAGTGCCATTTTTTATTAGTCAGTGGTTATAATGCAGCACAACTAGCTCATAAATACGCTACTACTGAGACTGGTAACGATTCAAATGATAGTCATAAATCCTTTCAAATTGATACTTAGGGCATTGATAAAGAAGGCCAACAGCCTGAAACACTTTCAGTGTTCATTTCGAAAGTTTTGGCACAAAGAACTTTATTTCCCTACAGGGATCATCATGCAGTTCTTAGAAGCTTTATGTATTTACCTGTATGAATCAGATAATGAGGCAAAGAGAAAGAGCATTACTGAAGAACAGTAGCAGAATGTAAGGACTAGTAGAGCTGCTTATTAACAGGCTAAAGATTATTCTCATCTTTATCCACAGAAATTAATATCCTAAAGATAAAATTGTGGTTTACTGTGCTAGGCAGGAGAAAAGTGGAATAATGAAAGGCATCTGTATTGGCACAATAAACAGTTTTCACTTTGTGTTGCCTACCAAAAAAAAAAAAAGCTGCATGATCAAATTCATCTGAAATGAAGCCCATACTTCCTACAGAATAATAGCAGATCTAAACAGCTATATTTAAGTTTTTGTTGTTTTCTTTTTTTTAATAGTAAATGAAGAAATACAGATCTTTGATAATTTTATCATTTTGCCTTGTTTCTTTTGTTTGATCAGCAGTTGTGCAACATATAAATTTCTTATTTCTGTTTTTTGGTCACTTACTTTATGAGTCCTTTGCCTTTCTTTCTCATTTTCTACTTCAAATCCATTGACCTACACATTATGCTATGATTCGTTTTGACTTCCCATGCACATACTTCCTGTGATGTCACCAAATCTACACAGCTAAGAGCAATTACTGTCACTCACCATTATTTAATTTTTCAAAATTTCTATTTTAATTCACTAATGCTAAGAAAAAGTAGTAATGGCTTAGTATATAAACATAAAATGGCACTTCATTCATCTGAATATTATATGGTTTTCCCATAAGTTTATGGAGTTTGAAGAATTTCCCAGAAAGGAATATCAACTACAATATCCCTGCACCAGAACAGGCTCTGAAGCATTAATAAAAAGTGTTATTTTTTGTGTACATGTTTGTTGCCACAGCACTGAAAGATTCAACTATTTTAGGACAATTTGCAATTTCTACTCAGCCAGATATTCAAGTTTTGAAAAAGAAGGTATTTTATGACAGGGGTTGAAACAACTTTGGCAGAATCACTGATTCATGTTACCCAGAGAGAGAGTTTACCTTTATTATCAATTCAGATTTGAATGAAATAACCTATGCTTCTATTGTTATTGACCTTTTTAATTCTGCCTTACTGTCAAAGTGTCCAAAATGGAAAGATAATGAATGGTGCAATACTTTGTCCAGACTTCCTACTGTTCTACAATTATATTTGGAACACTTTTCTTTCAGCAGACTGGGAGAAATTGTTGGATTTTCTTCAGCCTTAAGTTATAATTATGTAAAAATTTTGTTGTGTACAACCCTTTAACATCCCTATACAGACCTTCTCTCAATGCCCCCATCTCTGCTTTTTGGAATAACATTTCTTTTAAGATATTAATAGCTTCTCTTAAGCTATGTTAGAATTAAACAAGTGTTAATTAGTTCTGAACAAATTAATAATAAATTAGGGAGCTCCTGAGTCTTGCACTACGCACTGGTACTGTGAAGCTATAGTGTAAACATTAGCTTTCAACATCATTTCTTTGGTGATAAAGGCTTCAGAGTATTTTATCCATTCCAATCTAGATCCAGGAAAGTTAATGAAATCAGTTCATTCTGATGCATTTAGTGCCATATAATGACAGGTATGTAATGCGAGCATAATGCATGAGGCTCTGGGGCAAGATTACTGCATTTATGACTCTCATGAAGCAATTTCATGGAGAGCACTTGTCAGTCAGCCAGGAAAGTTTTCCTTCACAGAAGGCTTCAGAACTGGACACTGCCTGTGGGAAAGAGTTGAGCAATATGTTGATTACAGCATTATGCAGCTATTTATGTACTTCAGTTTAATCAAACCCAAAAACTATTATGTAAAGATTTAGGTCTCTGTAGGTCAGGGCAGAGTGGAACAAGCTAACTTATAAATGTGCATAAGGTACTTTGTAACAAAATCTGTAATACATTTCTGTACCAGATGATGAATAAAGTACAGGTGGCTATGTGGTGGGTAGGATGGGAAGCGTTGTACCTCCTGCTGAAACCTCAGTTTGAATGGAGCTGGGAGTAAGTAGCTGTGCAGCCATTATTATATTATTTTACCAACGACTGTGCTTCCCTCAAAAAGCCAAAATCACAAGAAAGTCCTGAGAGGCTATTCATTCTGGCCAGACACAAATTACTTGTTATTACTTCTTCCACTCTTTTAAGTTAGCTGCAGCAACATAATTTTTGTTGCTCTCCTAGTCCTGATGGCCACCCATATTTCTAGCATTTTAAGGAGAGGGCTTGCAAAGCTGCGCTTATTCTGCCTTTCAAGTTGAATGACCTCAAAAACGAAGTCAATGGAGGCATGTAATGCAGATTAGTACTGCCTCTGTTGATGCATAATGAAGTACCTTGAAGTCCTGTACTTAGGTTTATACATGTGCATGGATTTGTACAATTCTTCTAGAAAATTCCACAAATTTTTCTGCACTCTATTACAGGGAGCCAAAACAGCTGAGGGCAGTGAATGCATTTTAGGTAGCACCTCTTAGCAGAAGATTGAGATAAATTAAAACTAGCTTCCAAGTTCTTCAAAGGAAATAATAAAATCAGAGGGAGAGGAGAGAGGAGGAGAGGAGAGGAGAGGAGAGGAGAGGAGAGGAGAGGAGAGGAGAGGAGAG